>CM039612.1:5551591-5610453 GCA_022457205.1 Saccharum spontaneum
ATAGCTGATTAAGTGATGTGTTGTGTGAACTGAGCTTCGCCCATCTGGTTGGTTTCTTATAGTGGAACCTATCCATTCGGGTTGAAGTTCTCAGACTTGACGTGGGTGATCGTATTTCAAGATTTAATGACATTGCTCTTTCAGTGATAGATGGCATGGCCGTCGGTAGTTAGGTGTCTGCGATGATTTCGTCAATCTCGAGATATGCTAGCTCAGTCTTTAGAAGGTACTCATAAGGATATGATGTGTGTGATGCATTCATATGGGGCGAGTATATGCACATGTACGAGTCCTCTTGTCCCCTCTATGTATGTTGCTACAGGCTCTGATCTGCCTTGAACTGTTACGGTGCCCAAGTTGCAATTGGTCTGCGTGCGGCTTGCTAGGGCGATGTGCGCTCTAGTTGCGGTTGTTCTTGGGACACCGGTGCCAGTGAACGTTGAAGTGCAGACCGAGCAAGTGGAGGGGAATGGTAGATGTTGTGGTGTTGCTCATTTGAGATTCTTTATTATTGGGTCGAGCACCTTTTGATTTCAGAGCCAACTCTAGTCTGTCATCTCTGCCAAAGGTGTGTGCTCTAATCGGTGAATCGTACAACAAATCTTAGACTCGACACTTTATACTCATTGTCGTAGTGCTCAAGATGGCCTTGGGAGGTTTCCGCCGTCATTGCCCGATTAGCGTTTGCATGTTTCCAACTGTTCGGCTGGCCGTAAAGTGGTTGATGTTGATGCTGATTTATTGTGAGAGAAAAACATTGCTGCCTGTCTGTAAAATTATGGCTGATAAGTTCAAGCGAACAGTGAAGATATGACACTTTTGTCGGATGCAAATTCAGAGATCCTACTCAAATATGTATTGTTTAAAAACTCTTCTCTGTGGGTGTATGCTTTATATGTCTAAATATAGCAAGATGGACACAGAGAAGAGTAATTTGGTATTTCTTTTCTAGTCTATATACTCTGGTGTTAATATATGAATATACATGAGGTTTTTTTTTAAAAAAAGTTCGGCTCTGCAGCAGCCTTGTCATACTGTTCACCGTTGGTTAGCTGAAGCTCAGCTAGGTTGATTTGCTTCACCAGAAACATCTTTTGATTTCCAGTTCAACAGTGGCTGGTTCTTGAACTTGTTTATTCATAGTACAGTGACCCTATATATTTGTTGTGTTCTTGCCTCGGCAGCAGCAGAACATTTTTCCCTCTGGTGGTCAGCGACAGCAGCAGGTTAAGAGACAATGATGGTTCATATGCCTATTAACTTTAGGCCATCCAATGCTGAACGTTTTTAGTTCTTTGCCTCCTGATCTTCCTGAACATTTCTAACGCTCGCTAGGCCATCGGATAGCGCTGGGATGATACGGATGAAGTGCAGCAACCAGTGGCGGGCCCAGGGTGTGGCGGTCGGACGCCTCAAAGCCTTTCCCTGGTCAACCGCAACTTCTTCCGTCAACGCACTGCCTCCCTGGCAATGACCGCGGCAGGGAGTACGGCACCTGCGGCCTAATCCTCGTCGACCATAACCACTTCCTCGTACTCCTAGTTCCATATTACATCTTGTTGCAGCATATTTTACTATTTTAATTTGGGTGTAAGTTTTGTGTTCAATCGGTGTAATTTGATTGTTCGTAAATGGGAATGGTCATTTGGATTACTTGAAATCTTTTTTTTTGCTCTTTTTTTTGTTTGTATGTATGGTTTATTTCTTCCCCTTTAAAATCTTCCAATTTGGATTTTATAGAGTTCGCTCGTCTTATAAGCCGTACTTTTTTCTACCAGTCAGCAGTGTTTTTCTCTCCCAACAAATCAGCCAACAATTTTTTTAGTCATGACTTTTCAGTCATGCGATTTGTATGTTCTATCTGTTTGCATTAGTTTTGATAATTTGATCTGGATCATGTGGTTACGAGACTAGACAGCCCCTTATTTTAGCGGCTGCTAGCTAACCTTCTTGTAGTCGACATTTTGGTTCTAAATGGGGAGTATAGTACATTAGTGAAGTTTTTTAACATAAAAACTTTGCTATGGTAATGGTGCAACGTGTGTACATATTAGTGGTCAATGCAATGCCCCAAAAGGGGTTTGACCGCCGGCGTCCACATTGCAAGAGTAAGACTAATAATAGAGCTAAGTATTTGGTTATTAGCCAAGTTGTAAGAGCCAAGTTATACAATAGATATCTCTTATTTGTCTACAAAGAACTTTTCTATTGGTAGTTTTACCCATGCCCCACTTTCTTTTTCCTAATCCTCCTCACATTCACTTATTACTGGACCCACTATTACATATGCATTTGTGCCTAGCTTATTCCTTGTATGAGAGCTAAGCTCTCCTCTCTCTCCTTCATTCTCTTTTTCACATCAGCATTTGTTTAGCTACTGGCCTATTATTGTACCTGCTCTAAAGCGACCCATCAATGTGGTTGGACAACGGCAGGGCGCATTGGGCGTCCACGTTTTAAAATAATGGTTTGACCAGCAGCAAACTATCTCCATCTCCGGTCACAAGTGACCACAAACCTCCCTTTTTCGCCATGTGCCAATGCTCATGGTCAACCGTAACTACCACTATGCACACGATGACAAGATAGACTTCGTGCGGCACATGAAAATTGTTGCATTTTAATTAATTGGAATTTCTGCAACAATTTCCGGCATCTATATACCACCATTCAGTAAAAAAGATGGCGTACAGTACTCATTTGTTCTAGCTATATATAGGCGTAGATAGATATATCGTATTAGTATAGTTTTGTGCATGCAATGCAAGAAGCATCCATATTATTACTATCACTGCAACAAGTGACATATAGCTAGCGCACGATTGATTTACCGCGCGCGATTAACAAACGGAAATAAACGTACACTTGAAAGTTGAAACTACTATTTGTGGTTCAAGATGAGAGTCTCATACTCGCCAGCGTGGGAGGAGGCAGCCGCGACGTTGTCGTCGTCGGCGCCGGTGACCGGGAAGAAGAAGGGGTAGGTCTCGTAGCGCGCCATGCAGCTACTGTAGAGCACGCGACATCCCCTCCGGAAGCGGCAGTAGTTGGGGAGCTCCGCCACCGCCTGCGCAACGCAGAGCCCACAATCCGCGGCGGTGATGTCCCTGGTGCACCACCCGAGCCCGTAGATGGTGGTCCCCTCCGACCCAAACTTCGCCGTCTCCCTGGCCAGCCCGTTGCTCGCGGGGTCGCCGGCCTCCTCGGCCACCCGCGCCATGAGCTTCCGCTCGGCACGGTCGAACGCGGCCAGGTCGCCGGTGGCGTTCATGGTGTTGATGAGGATGAGCGTGTACCCGGTGTCCGGCAGGCCCAGGAAGTCGGCGTCGTCGTAGCGGAGGAAGCAGTAGTCATACCAGACCCGCGCGTCCGCCTGGCCCCGGCACGACGCCGCCACCTGCCGCGCCGCCGCGGCGACGCAGCGTGCGCAGTCGGACAACGGTATGTCGCCCCGGCACTGCGCCAAGCCCCAGATCGTGGAGCTGCCGCTGCCGGACGTCGCCGTCGCGTAGTAGGTGGCCGAGGCGCGCGGCACCAGCGCGGCGAGCACCGCGCTGATGCTCGCCTGCGTCTGCGCGCCCGTGAAGTTCTTGGCGCAGTATGTGCTCACCGGGTCCACGGCCGAGCTCGGCCGTGGCGCCAGCATTAACGCCGCGGCGGCGGCGGCGAGCAGCAGCGGGAGAAGCACCGCCGGCGCTGATGGAGCCATGTTGGTTTGTGTGTGGTTGTGGATGTCGTCTTCTTCCTCTCCGGTCTTGCGGTCGATTGGTTTGTTTGCTTGCATGCACGTATATATAGGGATGGGGTGCGTTGATAAGTTATGCATGTCGAGAGACTAGCGATTGGTGGCGAGACATACGCAGCCGGCCGGCCATAGTTGACTGGATGTATAGCTGTGGCGAGACGAGAATGGGCATGGATGGATAATGGGATGGGCCCAGTGTGTTGCAGTGGAGACGACGAAGCACATGGCGCAGAGGGCGCAACTTGCGGAGATAATGTCAACTAGAGTATGTCCATAGCTAAGCTAGCTGTAGTTTCTAGAGGAGGAAGAAGAGTCGCCAGCATGCCCTGCAGCAGCTTGCTTGGGTAGATGGACATGCATGCAATGCAGCATACAAAATTTGCTTTTGGACTAGACTCTATCTTCTTAACCAAGACTAGCTCCAAGGGATGGAGAGGGAGGAGCTGGCCCTATTCACTTGAACTACTTTAGCAGTCTCACAACAAAATCAGCATAAGCCAAACTTCAGCGAGGTCTGCTCATGGATCATTTATTTCAGTATGCATCGATCATCGATGAAGAATGTAATGCAGTGCATGAATGGGTCGGAGGACGATGACCTGTTCTGCTGCTTTCCTCTGAAAGCAGATATCCCAATCCACAAGCAAGCTTCTTGTTGACAATGCAATATATATAGACACGTACACTTAGACTACTTGATCAGAATTAGTCATAAGCTAAGCAAGCTTAACGCGCAACCTTTTGATCTTTCTACTGAACGCGCATGGCAGGTGCTACTAGTCGTACGTTCTAGGTAGCTGTGGTAAAATGCCCGGGCGACAACAATGCAAACATGTCAAAAACCTTGGATATCACCATGTTGAATAATTGTAACGCTAGCTGTAGATCTTTATGTAATTAACTTTATAACACACAAAGCTAGCAAGCATGCATGTCATAGGATTTTAGACCAGTTAAAATGACGGAATTTAGCAAGGGTCGGTCGGTGCAGCTTTTGTTGACCTGTGGTGGCGAGCAGGAGTCGACTACACTACGTCTACCGGTCTACGTAATGCACAGCAGTCTTATTTGAGATTGACACACAGAGAACCATAAATTGCAGGTTAGTTGACTCTAACCAATGCAAGTTGGTTAGGCCGAGCAGCAGCAAGCACTCCCGCGCACTCAGGCTGGGCAGTGCATGCAGCATCACTGGCCGGTCAACGCTTTTCTTTCTAGATGGACGACGACGTGCATGTGCAGTGCCGACGTGGAGACGACAGATGAGAAACTAGCTATATATACTACGAGTAGTATTCACCGGCGTCAGGGATGGATGGAGATATCAGTTTTTTGTTTCGACCAGTCACACAAAATGACCTTGTACATTATTAGTTGGTGTTGTAGCAGAGAAAATAGAGGTTGTTTGCGTTGCTATTTCAAATATACACAGAAACTCCATAGCGTCCTCCTTTTTTTTTATGAGCGGTTTGACCTAGTCCCAGTAATGTATAAAATTAACCACTACTATCTCGCATAAAGCAATGTTCCTGGCTACAGATTTGACATCACATGAAAGTGTTCACAAATATGAATCCACAAATACAAGTTCTTTGGATTAAGTGCATGCAATCCAAACATTAACAGGTTTAAATCCTGTTTTCAGATGATACAAGTTTGAATCTTAGGTTGCTTGCGTGCGCCTATTGGCGTTCCTCAGCCTACCATATAAAATATGGAAGCGTATGGATATCGATATTGTTCTCACTCAAGAATATTCTATGGTGTTGATTTTCAAAGGGTCAAGAAACTATTTGTTCCTTGGGAAATGGAAGAATTAGAACAGCAAGTATATATAATGAGGGTAGAGAAGAATGTCTTTTGTCTAGGTCGTTTCACTAGGTTCACATCTAAGTTGGATATTCACTATCTATTTTGGGATGTAGGTGTAACGACCAGTTGCAACTTGATAAGCATAAGCATCATGTAGCATCATCCCCTCTAAAAGGCTATTTATAAAAATCTAAAGTGTGTCTAAAGTGTAGTGGTGTTGGGGTGAGTGCGTTGTGATAGTGACGCCCAAGGGTGTCATTCTACGCTTGGGACAGCATCCCCTATCTCACTCTACCCTGAGTAGATTCTATAGGTGAAAACCGTTCTCTCCTATAGCGATCACAGTGTCATAATTTAAAAAAAAAATTTAGAATGTATTACTCCCCGTCCTAGTACGTAAGGTGTAACCATCTTATTATGTTAAAAAACAAGGGAACATATTTAATTCTCTCTCTCCCAACACTAGTAATATTGAATAGATGTACGAACGTCTAGAAAGAGCACACCTTGTATTATAGGACTTGAATAAAAAAATAGTTACACCTTATATTATTATATATTAGGACAGAGGGAGTATATCAATAATTAGGTATACTTTCTCAATGTTTACATATAAAATGTTAAATTAGGTTTCATATGTGCTGAATCAACTTTTTTAACAAAACAATGAAGTATGCATAAATGTATGTACAAAATCTTAACGACAATGATACCATAAGGACGTCCATCCCGTGATTCCCGTCTAGACACGCTCCCACAAAAAAAATCCCAGTTCGCTTGTTCTCTCCCCGCGGCGCCTCCATCCCGCGCATCCCCCACGGCGCCTCCGCCTGCCGCTGGTCGCTGCGCCTGTCGCTAGCCCCTTCTTCCCATTCCTCGCCGGGCCAGAGCTCCCCGCCGACCCCTTCCTTCTGCCCCCTCCTGGATAGGGCTCACTTGGCGAGAACCCACCAGTGGCCTGCTCCATCACTGGCCTATCCCTGCCTTCCCCTCTGTCCGCCTGTGACGGCGGCAGCCCGCACTGTGGCCAAAGCTCGCCGGCGACCTATCCCTGCTGCCCCCTCTGCTCACCTCCAAAAGGGGCCATGACGCACTGCCCTCTGCCTGCCGCGATGGCGCTGACTTCCGCCTGCCCATCGCCCGCTTGTAAGGGTGAAAAACGCATGTTGCAAGGCTATGTTTCAGGTGTTTTGGATGTTTCATAGGTACGTTGCAGGCTATGTTTCAGGTGTTTTGGATGTTTCATAGGTATGTTGCAAATGTTTCATAAGAATGTTGCAAAAGTTGATCGAGATGTTGCATATGTTGCAACAGATGTACACGTATGTTGCAAGTTTATGTTCCCAATGTTTCATCTGTTTCAGATATATGTTGCAAGTGTGTTTAGTTGGATGGTGCATATGTTTTACATATATGTTGCAATTGTTTAATTTGGATGTTGCGTATGTTTTATAATGGTTTTGAGGTGTTTTTGCAAATGCTTCAGATGCATGTTTCAAGTGTTTCAAGGACTACGAGGAAATCTAAGTGCGTTGTATAGATGGATGGATGCCCAACTTAACTAGAGAAAATGAACACATAATAAACGTAAGTCACAATTTCTACATACACCGATGGCAGTACTGTTATTCACGCATTCTGTGTGACAGTATATACGAACAAACTTGCATATATATGTTTGTATTCACGAGAGGCATGCAGTTCAAACTTGACTAGATTTGCTTGAAGTCCTGGAGCGTCCAACGGCCGTCGGCGCCGCGGACCATGCCCTTGTGCTGAGCCGCCCACCACTCCGCCGGCACCGGGTACTCATCCTTGAGCGCGTCGACGCGCTTGTTCACCAGCGCCACGTCGCGATCCACCTCCATCCTGAACCCTCCGGCGCTGCCCTGCTCGCCGGCGACGCCGTGCAGGTAGCACTCGAGGTTGTGGAGCGTCTGCAGCGTCCCCGGGTGGCGCAGGTACGGCGACCGGGCCGTGGCGATGGGCAGCGGCACAGCCACATCGAAGTAGCCGATGGGCGGGTAGGTGGGCACGATGTCGCCGGTGTTCTTCACGTGGAGCGCCCTGAGGTCAGGGAACGACCGGAAGGCCTTCCTGAAGGTGAGGTTCCCGACGTGCGGGCTCGCGAATACGATCGCCGTCAACGGGCATGGCGGCTGGGAGGAGCTGGAGGGGGCGTTGATGCCGTTGGCGACGATGTCGACGGCGTTCAGGGTGGCGAGCGACGCGCCGAGGCTGTGGCCGGTGATGTGATGGTGATGCTCGTTACCTCGTCCTTGTACAACTCCATCAGCCTCGTCACCTCCTCACGAACCTGCACACGTACGTGATAGCAGCTATGCATGCTTCATTAATTAGTTACTAAGACTTTGATTTTGGTAATGTTGTACGCATGGCAATAATGTTAATGGTATATAAAGACTTGGATATTGAGAGACTAGGAATTTGGCAGCGACATATGTTCAGGACAGTGAGAGCATAACGGCTTCAACTACTTCCAAATCTTATAAAAAAAACATACTCGTTCATATGTAACGAAGGTATCGGAAGGTCACTGAAACAACTTATCTACAGTCCTCACACCAGCAAGAATATAATAATATGGGCAAATAATTAAATTGATCCTCAAAGTCATATGTGTTGATAGCCAAGTTGAGGCTTTTATTTAAGCCTTAGCTTACCTGTATATAACACGGTTCTATCATCCTAGAGTGATATATACCAATGGAAGATGGTTGCTTGTGTCAATCAGGTCCATAGACTTTTAGAATTTACATTTAGGACCTTAATAATAAACTAGCACCGGGTTTTTGGGTAGGTGTATATCCGTGTTTTGTTTTGCTCTTATATGTTACTCCTATATTGCAATATCGATCACTTTCATCCACCGAACAACTACCGGAGTCGGTAGATAAACAATGAACAAATATTAGCTGAAAGGCTAAAGAAATCAACAAACGCTAGCTGTGTAGTTGACACATTGTGAAAGGGTGTACTAGGTCGTCTGACGGAGAATACATGCATGACGTGACGACGACAACATAATTATCCATTCGCGGGTGTCGAATCATGCAGAGATACCATTAATGCATTCTATTGTAGGAGTAGTAGTACTAATTAATGACGAAACTGTTGACACGTAATCATAGTTGCCTTTTATTTAATTTGCAAAAAAAGTATTTGCCATTTGTTTTGACAGCCGGTGTCTCTGGATATAGGTATGTACTATCACTAGCCGCAGCAGAGAAATGACCTTAGGTTTTTGCACCTTTAGTTCCGGTCGTGCTAGGTCCGAGACTAATGTAAGCATTAGTTCTACGATTTAAATTTCACAGGCACTGGAGACCCTTTTATCCTGGTTAGTAACACCAACTGGAAACCAATCGGGACTAAAGGTTAATCCTAGGTGGTAAGGTCATCTTCCACTCAGGACTAAAGCTCCTCAATAGATGAATTCAAAAGGAGAGCACTCAGAAGTTGGTCACATGTGTTGTTTGGTTGAGATGGTAAAGAAGCTACGCGCGAGGCAAGAGGTCCTTGGAATTTAAGTTATTTTTCGGTTGGGAAACTAGGACTAAAGCCAGTTCCTATTTCTCAACCAGGAACTAAAGCCCGTTCCTCTACTCGTGTATATTCTCTATCAATCGCGCTAGCAATAATTGGACAGGATTATAGTAATTTATTTACGATGAAATGACGAGGTGTGCAACTGTGCATGAGCATGCATTGTGTCTCACAAAAGTATAAAACAAACTAAAATTGCAGTCAGGGTATTTCCCTTGTTTAAACCATGCATGTTTTAGGCTTTGCTCGGTTTGATAGGGATTGAAGTCAATATCCCCCTCAGTTCTCTTCGGACCTCTCCAGTCCTCTTGGGTAAGGGATTAACCAAAAAGACTTTAATGAGCTTGTATAGGCACTCCCTCCGTACAATTCAGTATATAATGATGTGCAATTCTTTGTGTTAGAGAAAAAGTTGTAGAGGGAGTCAAAGTTAATCATCCTGCATTACATTTATTTAGACCGATAGCTAATGCACACACAGACAGTCGCAGAACAAATATTACATTTTCGTCGAGTCGTTGGTTCCTATATATTTTCAAGAAAGTTTGGTTTCCCTTTCTCTAAAATATATCTCTGCAGGTTCAAAGTTAGATACAACTAACAGATGTTTAAAACATTAATTAATGAATATAAATATTCTTCTGGATATATATGAATATTGTTGAGAAGATAGATATTGACTGCTTGCCTGGTCTCTGGCGCTGGCCTTGTTGAACTTGGAGTTGGCGTTTCTGGACGTGTACACGGACAAGAATCCCCTGTGCACCATGGCGAGGGGATGCGCCGCCGCCGCCGTGCCCAGCACCGGCGCGGCGGACGTCGGCGTGAAGTCGAAGTCGTTGACCCACTCCAGGCTCCTTATGGTCCCGCGCCACGCGACCACGACGTCGCGCCGCCCGAGCCTGGCGGCGCCCTCGTCGGTGGCCACCGCGACGTACCCCATCCAGTTGGAGTCCCTGCACCACGCGGCGTCCTCCAGCGCTGGCAGCGGCCGGAACAGGAACGCGTTGGGCAGGGGCAGCGCCGACGTGGCATACACGAACTTGGTGACTGCGTAGTCGGCCGCGGCGGACGCGCCCGAGGCGGCCAGCAGGTCGGCGCGCCCGTGCAAGCACGCGCCGGCGTGCGGCGACCGCTTCTCCCGGTTTTTTTTGTTACTCTTATGTTCTTCTACTAGTTGCAAATCATGTTGGATTGCAATATGTCATTTATTATGTAGGATCACTTTCATCGATCCAACAACTACCCAAGTGGATTGGATAGAAAATGAACAGATATTAGTTGAAGGTCGTCCGAATACACTTAAAGAAATCAACAAAACGTTAGCTGTGTATTTGACGTTGTCAAAGGCGTACTAGCGCTATAGTAGGTCTGCCGGGAAATACATGGATACATGACGACAACATAATTATCCATTTATGAATGGCTGCTAGTTTCTTCTAATGACAAAGTAGTTGCCATTTATTTTGACAGCTGGCCATCTCTGGATATATATGTGTTAAAATTGTGATTATTGGAACGGATTTCAATTCCAAGGATCAAACGGTGTGGTTTGTTAGGATCCTCTCAATGCAGAAACTACCGAATAATTTCTATAGCTTAAGAAATTACTCATGGAAACCACAGCTCACAATGCAGAATTTTCAGGGGGCCTTTCTAACCCCCATCCAGTCCGCTCTCCTTGTCCAACACTGCAAGAAACCAGCAGCCCTCGCCAATGCAACGCCCTTGGTTTCTTCCACTGTCGATTCGATTTGCATGAAGACATAGTTTCTGGTTTAGAAGTTTAGAAACCGTTTCTTTGATTTTTACTCTCTCCTCAATAAATTACTTGCCATGTCAGCAGAATATCTACATGAAAAGGTAATTAGTAGGGATAGAAACTATGCACTGCATCGGGAGTGTCCTTAGGCCAGTCTCAGTTGAGAGTTTCATAACATAGTTACCAAGATGTCTACATTAGCTTTTGTGTTGGTAATTGTGCCAGCGAGTTTCATCTGGATGAAGCTCTATGAAACTCTCTATCTCTCTCTTCCTAAATAAGCTGCTAAGTTGACAGATGTGTCCTGTATTAAATGAGAATGAAATTCTTTTGAAATCTCCATTGAGACTGGCCTTGTATTGCTACTAGTTCATCCCTATGCAATTTATGTCAGTAGTAGATCTTAAAACAAAGTGCTAGTTGCAGTCAAGGGTGCTTTGGTAAATGCATATCTCTTGTTGTGAAAAATAGACATAAGGGGAGGGTTGTTTCTACTGTCTTGAATGGACGACTATTTTGCCAAGAATTTGCATGTTTCACATTCAGAAACATCATGAAACATGCATGTCTATTATTTAGTGATCTTAATACCAAGACAGTGCTGAAATTTATGGATATTAGAAGAATGACTATTTTGATGGTAAAGTTTCATCTATGCAAATATTTTCTATGACAGAAAAAAGTAAATGGGAGGTGAAGTGACAAAACCATGCCAGCCATAAATGAAAATTTTGTATTGGGTATCGCGTACGCAACCGAGCTGCCGCCTAGGGTAGAGCCATCACCGCCTAGGGTAGTGCTGCCGCCGCCTACTCACTATGCCAAAATAGCACAAAGGAGACATCTCAATAGTGACTCAGAACTGAAACGCGTCACTAATAAGAATACTAGTGACGCGGGTAGACAACCCGCGTCGCTACTAAGTGGTTGCCCATGCCCCAGGAACAAGACGCGTCACTAATGAGAAGATATCAGTGACCCATCCCATGAAAATGCGTCACTGATAACAGGAGTGACGTGTTTTAACAAGGCGCGTCACTACTATATGGCTATAGTAGTGACACTTCTCAACAAAACGCGTCACTGGTAATTTAAGTGACGCGTTTTGTTTGGACGCGTCACTACTGTAAGGAGATATTAGTGACTCTTCTCAACTGAACGCGTCACAGCTAATAAAAGCGACACGTGTTTGCTGGACGCGTCACTGATATGTAGACGTATCAGTGACTCATCCTATTGAGCCACGTCACTAATTAGCTGGCCGGGGAATTATTACTTGTTTATTCGAGAGCTCATCTTGCTGGGCCATCTGAGCCATTCACCTTCTCTCAATGCACCAATCTTAATGCATCATTTTTCCCCTGTTGTCTCTCTTTCCCCCTGTTCGCACAAAGTCATCACGGAATAAAAAAAAGTCATCACCAAAAAAAAAATGAAGAAGTCACCGCCGCCCATCTTGCTGGACCGCGGCAGCCCCCACCCCCAGCTCCCGCCGGTGGCAGCCCCCACCCCGACACCTGTAGTCCCGGCCAGCATTGCCCCGTGCCCTAGCACCTCAAGCTCCGGCAGCCGCAGCCGCCGACCTCTAGCTCCGGCCATCGCCACCGCTCACCTAGGCACCTGCAGCTCCGCCCGGGGCTCTGCCGCCCGACGCTGCAGCAGCACCAGCCACGCCCGCCCGCTGCCGCCGCTCACCGGGAACGTCGGCATGCACCGCCTCTCCGCCGCCACGCCAACGCCCGCCTCGACCAGGAGCTAGGGGCGGACGCTTGGGGCAGAGCCCCCGCTGACCGCAGCACTGCGCGGAGGCGTCCGCAAATCCGCCCGCGCGCGGCCCTGCTGCCTGCTGCACAACTGCAATCTGCACTAGTGTGGTAAGTTGTTTTTGAGTCTCCCCTGCTCAGTTCTTAGAATGCTCAATTGGTACCAAATTTGCTTTTTTAGTCGAAGTAGAGTCCTTGCAACTGCCAAACTGTGTAGATTTTGATCCATGTCCTCACACAGATTGGTAGACCTTTTGTACAAGTGAATTTAGGAGAAATTTTCGGATGACATGGCCACATGGGACCTCAGGATCTGTCATGAGCTCTGACCTTTGGTAGACCTTTTGTTCTTCTTTCTCTGAAGTGGTGCTTGGTTAGAGACGACAGTGGCAGTAAAGCAATAACCATTTTCCTCGTAGCGCAGCCGGTGGCAACGAGCGTAGCGGCGCTTGGCTCGACGCGGCAAGGAGCAACGTGGCCGGCATGAGGAGGAGCGGAGCACCATCCCGCGCGCAAACCACAATCCACGAGTGTTCCCACATGGGATCCGAGCGCGGCGTCGGAAGACGCGGTCGTACAACGCAGCTCTCCCCGTCGATTGGGCGTCAGAGCACGGGCCTTCGGCGTCGTCTCGCGAGGCGACTGGGAGTCCGTCTCCAAGCGAAACAGAGGAGTTTTTTTGCAAAATTACCAACACTGAGACAGGAAAAGGACGACCACTGTACGTGCCCTGACAAGTTCAAAGTTTGGGTAAGAACGTGACCATTGTGGCCGCTGTGCACACCGGGATTTGCATCCCTCCTTGCATTAATGCATTGTGACTACTAGTACTAGTTTAGAAAAAGAAAATAGGCTTAATAACAGTTGGAATTCGATCCGCATGTAAATTATTCAAGCATATACGTCTACTTTGACTTATATAGCACATGACGGCCTGCTACCGGCGTTATTATTTGTATATATAGAGATATATAGTATGCATGGATGGTAATAAGCTTGCAGCAGCAGGGCTCATTAGATTTGCTTGAAGTCCTTGAGCTTCAACTGGCCGTCAGCATCATCCTTCACCATGCCCTTGTTCTTGAGCGCCCACCAGCTCGCCGGCACCGGGTACTCGTCTTTGAGCGCGTCGGCGCCCTTGTTGACCAGCGCCACGTCGCGCTCCACCTCCAGCTTAAACCCTCCGGCGCTGCCCTGCTCGCCCGCGACGCCGTGCAGGTAGCACTCGAGGTTGTGGAGTGTCTGCACCGTGCCGGGCCACTTGAGGTGCGGCGAGCGGCCGGTGTTGATGTTCAGAGTCACGGACACGTCCACGTACGCCAGCGGCGGGTACATTGGCACGACGTCGCCGGCGTTCTTCACGTGGAGAGCCTTGAGGTCCCCGAAGGACTGGAAGGCGGCCCTGAAGAAGCGGTCGCCGACGTGCGGGCACGCGAACACGATGGCCGTAACCAGACACGCCGGCTTGGTGGACGACGAGCCGTCGCCGGCGGCGGGCACGTTCACGCCGTTGCTGACGAAGTCGACGGCGTTGAGGATGGAGATGGCCGCGCCGAGGCTGTGGCCGGTGATGGTGATGCTCATCTCCTCGTCCTTGTAGAGCTCCACCAGCCTCCTCACCTCCTCGAAGACCTGGTCCCTGGCGCTAGTCTGGTTGAACTTGGAGCCGGCGTGGCTGGACGTGTATATGGACAGGAAGCCCATGTGCACCGTCGCCAAGGGGTTGGCGGCGGCCGCCTTGGAGCCGAGGACCGGCGCGGCGGGGACCGGCGTGAAGGTGAGGTCGTTGACCCACTCCAGGCTCTGCACGGTGCCGCGCCACGCCACGACGATGTCGCGCCTCCCCAGCGCGGCGGCGCCCTCGTCGGTGGCCACGGCCACGTACCCCATGAAGTTGGACTCCCTGGACCACACGTCCTTGAGCGCCGCCAGCGGGCGCACGAGGAAGGCGTCGGGGAGGGGCTGCCCCGACGTGGCGTAGATGAACCTGGTGACCTCGTAGTGGCCGGCCGCCGCCACGCCCGAGCTGGCCAGCAGGTCGGAGTAGCCGTACATGCAGGCGCCGGCGTGCGGGGACCGCCGCTCCGTGTTGAAGCCGTCGTAGGTGGCCTCGGCGAGCTCGCCGTAGGAGATGATGGACTTGCGGAGGTCCAGATCCAGCGGGTCCAGGAGGCCCTTCCAGGAGTTCTCGCCGTGGAGCTCGCGCCACCTCTTGGCGATGCCGGCGATGTTTCTTCCATTTCCAGAGGATGCCATGGCTCCTAGCGAGTCACGGCTACTCCGACCTGAGTAGCTGATGACGAGCGAGCTATAGCTATCGCTTGGCGTTGTTTGCGTTGCTTGGTTTGGTGCCTCAGCTTGGAGTGTATTTGTAGCTGCCGAACAGACCATAGTCATCATGCCATGTGTGAATCCATATCTTCTCTTATAAAGCTAATTCCCACTACATAATCTATCTCAATAAGCAAGACATCCACATCATCTTTCACTAATAGTCATGTCATGTCACTAACTTTCAACCTCTTATAAAGCTAATCCCCACTACAAGTTCTATCACAACATACAAGACATCCACATCATCTTTCACTAATAGAGCTATGTCATGTCATTAACTTTCAACCTCTTATAAAGCTAGTCCCCACTACACATTCTATCTCAACATGTAAGACATCCGCATCATCTTTCACTAATAGCCATGTCATGTCACTAACTTCGACCTCTTTATACAAGATATCCACGTTATCTCAAATTCTATCTCAACATACAAGACATCTACATCATCTTCCACTAATAGTCTTGTCATGCCATTAACTTCCGACCTCTTAATGCAAGCTATCCACGTCATCTCAAGTTCTATCTCAACATGCAAGACATCCACATCATCTTCCACTAATAGCCATGCCATGCCACTAATTTACAACATCTTAATGTAAGCTATCCGCATCATCTCAAATTCTATCTCAACACGCAAGACATCCACGTCATGTTTCACTAACTATCCACATCATTTTTCACTAATACATATATATGCCACTAACTTTCAACCTCTTAATGCAAGATATCCATATCATCTCTACTTAACTTCATTTTCAATTTTTGGAAATCTCTGCAGCAACGCGCGGAGTATCTTCTAGTAATCTACTACACTTGATATCCAATATTTGGATCCGAATCTGTGCACTAAAGGAGGTCTGGAATGCATGCAGCTCCTCGGGTACTCTCTGTCTCCCTCCGTCACAAAAGAATGCAATTATGTGAACCGTGCTGGTCAAAGTAGCTTAAATTTGACTAAGTTTATAGTAAATAGTATTAGTATTTATGTCTCCAAATAAATTTATTATAAAAATATATTATATAACTAATTTAATGGTACTTATTTTGTCTCATAAATGTTAGTACTTCCTCATATAAACTGAGTCAAAGTTTAAACTGTTTGACTCATAAAAATGTGTTACGTTCTTTTGTACATGGAGGGAGTACGTGATTCACATGCATGACAATCATGGGGGCGGCATCCCTGGAGCGAGCAGTACATGACAATCAGGTGTGTGATTCACATCCATGACGATCAGTGCATGTAGCAAATGGTTCTGGACGTGGACGTCACAGCCGGACCGATTCATAGAAAGCATGCATATGCATGCATAAGGACAGGGAGCAAATATGCAACAGCCAAGAACACAAAAATGCAAGGAGAAGGAGGACTGCATGCATGTGAAGAGGCCACTGTCGTCATACCTGCGTCCGGCCGGATCTGCGCTCAGCCAATCGTGTACCATTCGTGCGTGAATCACGTACGCGAGCTGGAAGACTGTGGATTTGCTGGTCGCCATTGGCCCTCGCCTTACCAACCGGCCACCACGTGTGGATTCAGTTGGAGAGGAAGAACGTTGAGTCAATCGGTGCCGGATGTGTATGAGCCAGCCAGCAGTGATTATAGTTTAAGGATCAAAAAGCAGTGATTATATTTTACTGTCGGGTCATAAGTTTATGATATAGATAATGATTGGACAACCTATTTAACCGGTATGTAGAGTCACACAGGCAGTGACAGGTGAGATATCATTGCCAGCTCAAGCCACCATCTAATAGTGATATATCACCGTCGGTTAGTGGTTTGACCGGGTAGCGACAAGAAGATTTCACTACCAATTTGTGGTTTGACCTAGCAGTGCTCGGCGTCGTTGCATCCGCCTAATAACCATCAATTACTTGCTTCTCTTCCATCAGATCCACCTACCACCATTGCTTGTGGTTACTGTATAAAACATGCCTTCGGACGCAACCCACGAATAGATGAAGTCCCCTGCATTTGGGCTTCTCACCCAAATAACAAGTAGCCAAGTATGGGTGAGAAGAGCTACTTCATGAAAAGGTGCAAACATGTTGATGTCATGTGCCCAGCTACCTTGCTGCATTGGACTCTTTGACCGGGCCGAGCTAGACCCCACACTCCACTGTTTCTTGCCCACCCAGCCATCTCCATTTGTTGGCATGTAAAGGAGTTCAAAATAGTACGGGCTTGTATGAGTGGTTGTATGGATAGGAATGGGCCGATCCGGCTTTGACCTTGAACCCGGTCCTGTGGCCTCAAGGCCAATTTTAAGGGCCATGAGTTTGATCCATTTCATCAAAAGGCTATGGTTTCTCCTCAAAAAAAAATCAAAAGGCTATGGTCTCATTGACTCATTGGGTAATATGGGTCAACCCAATCTTTTTACTATTATTGAATATGAATGCTATTAATACTTTTAAAAAAGATGAGATACAAGATTGAAGGTATAACTAATTTTTTATGTGTCCGCTAATAGAGAGCCCAATTCACTTAACTCTCCATTTTGACGGACATGCAAACACGCACCATTAATTGCTCCTTCTACCTAGATATCATTTGTGCATGCTCTTGCACTGCAGAGCGAGTGTTTGATTGGCCAAGCTCGTACCTGAGTGAGGAGAGATGGCCACGTGTGATTTAAAAGAACAATTTGCATAACATCAAAACGCATGCACGATAAATTAGTTGTTACATCGGGTAACATATATTAAGGGGGTGTTTAAAACTGCTCTACTCCCGTTTTTCTACCTCCGCTCCAGCTCCACGTTACCAAACACCTCTAGCTTCACGAACTCCACTCCACGAAAAATGTGGAGTTGGGGGCCAACTCCACCTTTCTTCTGGATGGGGTACTTCAATTTTTTTGAGTTTTGTACTCCCACATGAAGCTTAGGGATAATTACCCACATTGCCACTCATTAATCACCGGTTGGCTTCCCATCTAACTGATCCCGTTCCGTACGCACGCGTGAAAGAGGTCGTGACTTTTCCTTCCCTGCACCGCCGCATCTCCTCTTCTAGGGCCGCTCTTCTTCCCCACCACTGTCGCTCCTCCTCCAGGGCTCGGGAGCCGGCGCCATGGATGGCTCGAAGTCCCAAGATGATGGCCATATTCCGGATGAGCTCGTGTTTGGGCAGCACATGTTCCCCAACTCCGGGCGTCCTATACCAGCGCCTAGAGTCAGGTTCGGGCTCTCCCGTCCTCCTCCAGCCATGGCACCGCCGGCCCCCTACGGCGTGCCCCTAGTTCCACCCCCCTTCGGCGCGTTCCTAGCTCCGGCCCCATACGACGTTCCCCAGCTCCGGCCCCATACGGTGCGCCCTCACCTTCAGCCCCCTACGGCGCCCGCCCGCCTCCGCTCTCCTACGGCGCGCCCCCGCCTCCGCTCTCCTACAGCGCGCCCCCAGCTAGGCCCGTGTGGTGGCGGGCATGCACGCCACTAGCGGTGAAGGCAATGGAGGCCAAGGCGTTGCTGTGAACCGGCCAAGCGCGACGGTGGCCACTGGAAAGAAGCGGGCACCACCAGCAAAGAAGAAGGATGAGCAGGTATTGATTTGCTTGTGTTGATTGTTGATTGTACAATCCTTGCATATGTTCAGAAAATGAAAATCGTGTCAGTAGATTGTCTGCAATGCTTGAACGTATTATTGTAACATATGGTGAGGGTGATCAAATGGAATGGACTGATTCAAATGTGACAATCGCTTGTGAGTTGATGGCTGAACAAGTTAGGAAGGGGAATCGTCCAATTACACATTTGAACTATGTAGGTTATACCGAGGTATCCGATAGGTTCTTTCAGCTTACCGGAATCAAGTTGTCGAAGACACAAATAAAGAACAAGTGGGATAAGTTAAAGGCTGATAGGCAAACAGGCACAGGGTGGAGCAGCATGTTCACTCTTCTATCCGTAATGTTATTGAGAGATAATTTGGACTTCTCAAAATGAAGTGGCAAATTCTCTACAAGATGGCTCCGTACTCGATGTACAAGCAAAAAATGATTGTTGTGGCTACTATGGTGCTTCATAACTTATTCGTGAGCATGGTGGTGTCGACTTGGACTTTGCTCAGTTCGATCGCGATCCAAATTTTGTCCCAACAATCCCAGAAAGGTATAACAAATATGTAGCGCCACCAAATAGGTCTACTACAGAACCCAATGCTCCTACTATGGATGCATTCCGTGATGAGTTGGCCACCGCTCTCTCTCTTGCTCGGGGCAAGAATTCATAGTCGTTATGCTTACCTATGGACAATTATTTGTATTCGAATTATGGCCTTTGTTTAATTTTCTATCATTTAAAATTTATGGGACAATTATTTGTATTTGAATTATGGCCTATGTTAATGTTCTATCATTTGTCTTCTATTTTTCTCGGTGAAAATATCAAGTGCAATTTCAATCAGGGGCATAATGGACCATTTGCATAGAAACAATCCATTCCTAGAGCTGGAGCAGAGCTATGTGCCAAATAGTACCACCTGCTCCACAAACTCCACGATGGAGTTCGTGGAGTAGAGCTGGAAAAACAGGAGCCGAGCAGTCCCCAACACGCCCTAAGGTTATTATTAGCAATGCATTGATCAAACTTAGTAAGTTTCCAAGTGAACCGTGATTTTATTTTTATCTATTTTCTCTCTCAAAATATAATATTCATCGATGTACTTCCAAGATTACTTCAATATAAAGAACTATGTTCATTAGAAAAATTAAAGAAGACTAGTAAATTAAAGAAAAAAGCTTATTAGATGATGAATATGTGGACCCACCTTACCCATTGGGTCAATAGATCTTGGCCCTACCGACCTATTCTAGACTTTGAGGCCAGCCCTTATGGCCCATTAGCCTCACTTTCGTGGGTCCGGTCTTGGAGGTTAGGCCAATGAGCATGTATGCATACAACCTGCCGGCGAAGTGGATGCTCGGGATGATGGCGATGCTGAGCAGCGCGGCCACGCCAAGATGAACCTAGCATGTCGAAGTGGGGCAGACGCTAGCGTGGCGGCGGTCGGCCTCGAACAACACCGGTGGGGCCATGGCCGGCCTCGGGAAACCCTAGCCATGCGAGCGAGGATAGTCGCGATGCAGACGCTGCATGTCACGAATGGGGATAGAGGAGAAAAATGAATCGTTATTTTCATAATCAGTGGCAGGTGAGTAATTTTTTCAAAGTTATTGTCCACCTCCACGACCAGTGAAAACAGGGGTAGAGCAGTTATGAGTTTTGTACTAGAGAGAAATGAACTTTTGGCCCAAAGCACCTATGAGTTTCCACACATTTGGTTGGCTTTCGCCTTTTAGGAAGCCAAAGCATGTTGGAAATAAGCCCAACCAAAGGGGGTCTAAGACTGACCTATATGCCCAACTATGATGCCTCTATGTCCACTGAGGTCCCTGTGACTGCTTGGAGAAGCAGGCGTAGTGGTGGTGTAGAGATATGCGTCTCCGTATAGGCTGGCACTGGGAGGATAGACGGCTGGCTCCTGATCTTCAACACCACTCCTGAGCGACCTTGATCGGTAGGTCTTAAATTAGGTTAGATCTAATTCACGTCACCGTCTAATAATCACAGAGATGACCCCATCTTATAGCTTGGTGTGGAACCAGGCTCATTTGTCAGTTATCAGGTCCACCAATCACAAGGCTAGATTAGTAAGCGTTGTTAGGCTCCTTAAGACTCCGTCGACCATTGACGAGCTCAGATCATTCCTAACACCTATTAGATGTGTTCTTGCCTCAGTAGCAGCAGAATATTTTTCCCTCGGGTTGTTGTCAGCGACAACAGCAGGTTTGTTTGCTCTTGGTTCTTTCAGATAGCAGCAGTGCAGCCAACAGGTTAAGACAATGATATATGTCCCGTATTATTAACTTGAGACTATTCCAATACATGCTGAACATGTTAGTTCTTTGGCTCTTGTGCTAGGAATTTATTAGCTTAATTCTTCTTTGCATAGCACTCTCTGTTTTCCTGTCTCGATTTAGTATGTAGAGCATGTTTCACCTACCAGCAGCTGCACATGATGCCTTGTTGCTTGAGGCGTTTGTTCAAGGGTGTACTCCCTCTGTCCCATATTAGTTTATGTTGTAGAAATGGTCACAGAGACCAACGCGCAAGCCAAAGACCCTGACACCCCTACACTGGCATCCCGCAGCTGATGGTGACGTCAAGCTTGGGAGCAACACTTCGATTGAAAAATAATATTCTACTGCACCGTAGCGACATCAGCAGTTCTGAATCTCCCTTTTTAGGACCCGTTTGGTAGGGCTCCAGCTCCTCAAAAAACAGCTCCGGTTTGGCAAAACAGCTTCTCCGGATAGACAAAAGAGTAAAAAGTCCATAATACCCTTATTTTTTTCTTTTTTCTTTTCTCTTTTTTTCCTTTCCTTTTTTCTTTTTTCTTACTTTATTATCCGTTACGCAGCCCACCGTGAGTCTGTGACCCATTCTCCTCCCCTCCCCTTCATTCTTTTCTCTCTCCTCATCCTTTCCTCAACCTCTCATCTCCCGCACAAACACACGTGAGCTTGGAGATCCGGTGGTCCGGCGCTCCGGCGCCTAGCGGCCCCGCACAACCCTGCGCCTGAGAAAATTTTTTTATTTTTAACACTTTTTAAAAACTATTTTTAATTTTAACACCGAAACTTTTTTTATTTATACCTAACACTTTTGGCCGCTCTGAAAGTCCTATGTTTGGTGTTGGTAATTAGTGACAATGCCTAAGTACTAATCCTATGCCTAAGTTGTATGTAGCATATGAGGATTAGTACATTCCAAGGTTGGTGGCAAGATGGACATGGTGATCATGATGGCCACACTTGGATTTGGATGCAACCCTACATGATCAAGGCAAAGGTATATGCTTAAGGGTTGTGTTTTAGTAACCAAGACACCTAGTGGGTGTGGTTACATTATAGGATAGATAGCCGTACTATAAAGAGGGGAATGACGTAGCTATTGAACTCCTAAGTGTCTCTAGATGTGCATTTCATGATCATATGCATTTGGATAGAACTAATAACGCCTCGAAAAATGATTGTGAAAATGCTAACACACTCGCACTTGACATGATCACTTGGTGGTGTTAGCACGTTTGCGACGGCGTTGGAGTTTGAGCGGTAGAGAGGGTTTGGGGTCCTCTCTCCCTCCCGCCGAGCGTGCGAGCGCGGGATTCAGGCGATTTCGAGGAAATGAAATGCCTATTTTCCACTACGCCGGAAGTCGGAAATCAAACGGAAATCAAACGGAAGCGAACGGAGGTCACAGTGGTGACCGGACGCTGCACCGGACGCGGTCACTGTTTGACCGGACGCGTCCGGTCAGTGTCCAGTGTCTGCGCGGTTTTCAGTTGTTTGATCGGACGCGTGGCGCGTCCGGTCACAGGCGACCGGACGCGTCCGGTCGTCCAGGGAGCTTACTGGACTCCGACCGGACGCGGGCACTGTAGCGTCCGGTCAGTTCTTCAGCGCGTCCGGTCACTAGTTCGTTTTGCGCAACTCAGTGTTGACCGGCGCGTCCGGTCAGTCACGGGACCGGCGCGTCCGGTCGTGACCAGCGCGTCCGGTCGTTGCGACCGGCGCGTCCGGTCGGCGTTTCGAAAACTAGCCGTTGCGCGACCGGCGCGTCCGGTCAGTTAGACCAGCGCGTCCGGTCAGCGCGACTGCTGCTGATTTCAGTTTCTAACGGCTATATTCGAAGGGGTACGTCTATAAATACTCGTTGGCCGGCTCAAGGCTCTAACGCTTGGACATTTGACATACTTGTGAGCACTTTGAGCTAAGCAACTCCCCTCCCACTCATCTCTCTTGCTTCTTTGCATATTCGAAGTGAGATTGAGTGATCCAAGTGCATTTGCATTGTGAGATAGCATCTAGTTGGCACTTGGTGGTTGATTTGCTGCGGGATTCTTGTTTCTCTTGGTGGTTGCCGCCACCTAGACGGCTTGGAGCAGCTTGGAGGCGTTGGCAAGAGTTGGTGATTGTTCTTGGCCACCTCCGGTGATTGTGAGGGGTTTGTGCCTACCTCGGCGAAGCGCCAAAGGCAACATTAGTAAATTGCTCGTGTCATTGCAACCTTTTGCCATTTGGTAGGTTCTTGTGGCGCCTTTTGAGAGGCTCGGTGTGAGACCGATTAGCCACCGAACCACGTGGTGAAGAGGGACACAACGGGGACTAGCGTGCCGGCAAGCACGTGAACCTCGGGATAAATCTTCGTGTCATCACTTTCATATTGTGATTGATTGATCCCGGTGTTCGGTTGTTTTGGTATTCATTGTTGATCATATTGGTTGGCTCAATACTTCGCCCCTCGGTGAAACCCTCCTAACTCAACTCCGCATTTCTTTCTTAGTTATCTTTGCTAGCTAGTTTGCTTTGCTAGAGTAGCTCTTTTGTGTAGCTTACTAGTTGTAGTTGTAGTTACCTTCTCGGTTTAACTTGTGCGGTTGAGTGCCAATATACTAGACTTGTGAATTGGATAGGTGGCTTGCAAACACCCCATAGGCTAAGCAAAACTCGCATCTCGCTATTTGTTGTATTGATAAACTTGTTTAGCTTGTCTTTGTAGAAATTTTTAAAAGGCTATTCACCCCCCTCTAGCCATCAAGACCTTTCAAGTGGTATCGGAGCCGTGGTCACCGATTGCAAGGCTTAACAACCTCGGTGTAAGATGGCTCAAGTTGTGTTCAACCATGTCAGGGGCAAGCCTCCATTCTTTGATGGTGTCTCATCTTTTGATCATTGGAAAAGAAAGATGAAGCAATATCTTGGCTCTATCAATGAGAAGGTTTGGGAAGTGACACATCATGATTATGCTATTATTGATCCCGACAACCTCACCAACAATGACCGCATCAACAACCAATGCAACACTATGGCTCTCAACACTCTCTACAATGGGATTGATGCAAAGGTCTTTGAGCAAATCAAGGATCTTGAGATGGCAAGTGAAGTGTGGACAAGATTAGAGGAAACATATGAGGGCACTTCAACGGTAAAGAGTGCCAAGCTCTATATGCTCAAGGATAAGTTTGCAAGCTTCAAGATGAAGGATGATGAGTCCATACCGGAGATGTTCTATAGGCTTCAAGTCATAGTCAATGATCTCAAGAGCCTAGGAGAGGATGTCAAGGACAAGGATTTCTCACACAAGTTCTTGATGAACTTACCTAAGAAGTTTGCTATCTTGAGGAAGATGATCCAAAGAGAGGGTTTGGACAAGGTGACTCCAAACCAAGTGCTTGGGGATGTCATGACCGATGCTCAATATGATGATGATGAAGATGAAAATGAGAAGAAGGAGACCAAGTTCAAGCAAGAGAAGCCCATTGCATTCAAGGCTTCATCTTCTAAGGGCAAGAGCAAGGTGGAGAGCGATGATGATGATCCATTTGATGATGAGACCATGGCCCTCCTTGTACACAAGATGGGAAGGTTCATGAAGAAGAAAGGATATGGTGCAAGAAAGAGAAGGGACTTCATGAAGGCAAAGGAGGTGCTTTGCTACAATTGCAATAGCCCCGATCATGTAGTGGCAAAGTGTCTCTATGAAGACAAAAGATATCATGATGGAGAGTTGAAGTTGAAGAAGAACAAGAAGGATAAGAAGGAGAAGAAAGAGAAGAAGAGCTTCACTATCAACAAGAAGAAGAAGGGTGGTGGCTATGTGGTCACTTGGGATAGTGATAACTCCGATAGTGATGATGATAGCTCTAGTGATGATGAGAGGACCACTCGGCGAGCCATTGCAAGCATCGCCCTCTCCAACAAGCCATCCATCTTCGACACTACATCGACATGCCTTATGGCCAAGCCTACCAAGGTAAAATATGATGATAGTGATGATGATTCTTGTGCTAGTGATGGTTGTAGGAGTGATGATGAGGAGGATGAGGACTACTCCAAGGATGATCTATTGGGCATAATAGATCAAATGAGCAAGGGCTACAAGAGGACAACCAAGAAGTGCAAAATCTTGAAGCAAGAGCTCATTGCCAAGAGCAATGAAATTGATGCCTTGATGGAGGAGCTTGTTGCTCTCAAAAAGAGTAAGGAGTGCAAAGGAATTGAACAAGAGCTCAAAGCTCTTAGGAAATCCTTTGATGAGCTAGAAGCCTCTCGTGAGTGTCTAAAGGAAGACCACGAGGACCTTGAAGTTGCTCACACTAGGCTTAAGGAAGCCCACTCCTCTCTACTTGAGCTCATCAAGGAGAAGGACCTCAAGTTGGAGAAGCTCATGAAGGAAGCTAAGGAGGAGCAAGTGATTGTCACTTGTGATATTAGACTAACATGTGATATTATTGATGACTCTTTATTTGTTGGTCCTACTAATGCTTCATGTAGCTCATCATCATCCACCACAACCAACTCTACCTCTACTACTAGTGATACATCACTTGTGGTTGAGAATGAGACTCTCAAGAGAGAGGTGGATGATCTCACCCGCGCATTAGGCAATGCCTATGGTGGGGATACCCGCTTGCTAAAATGCTTGGGTAGTCAAAGGTTCTCTCTTAACAAAGAGGGTTTGGGCTATACTCCTAAGAAGGGCAAGGCGGCCTTTGCTACTCCAAAGCCTCGCTTTGTGAAGAGCAATGGTCGTTATTGCAATAGATGCAAGCAAGTTGGGCATCTAGAGATTAATTGTAATAAAATGAACAAGAACAACAACAAGTTTTATGCTAAAATGGATTACATTCCTTTTGATTCTTGTTATGTGCTTACCAAGGGTGAGAAAGGTGTGCATGCTAGGTTTGTTGGTACACCAATTGTTGGTCCAAAGAAGAAGGCCATTTGGGTACCAAAGAGCTTAGTTACTAACCTCCAAGGACCCAAACAAGTATGGGTACCTAAGAAACATTAATTTATTTTGTAGGTGAATTACAAGGCCGGAGGAAGGCATTGGGTGCTTGATAGTGGGTGCTCTCAACATATGACCGGTGATTCAAGAATGTTTAACTCTATCAAATCAAATGATAGTGGCATTGATAGTATCACATTTGGTGACAATAGCAAGGGTGATGTGAAGGCTCTTGGAAGGATTGCAATCTCAAATGATCATAGCATTTCCAATGTGCTCCTAGTTGAAAAGTTGAACTTCAATCTTCTCTCTGGTACTCAATTGTGTGATCTTGGTTTCAAGTGCATATTTGATGTTGATGATGTGGAGATAGTTAGTGTTGATGGCTCCAACTTGATCTTCAAGGGCTTTAGATATGAGAATCTATACTTGGTTGATTTCAATGCTAGTGACACTCAACTTTCAACATGCTTGCTCACCAAATCAAGTATGGGTTGGTTATGGCATAGAAGACTTGGTCATGTTGGCATGAAGCAATTGAACAAGTTAGTGAAGCATGACTTAGTTAGAGGCTTGAAGGATGTCACATTTGAGAAGGATAAGCTATGTAGTGCATGTCAAGCCGGAAAGCAAGTGGGCAACACTCATCCATTGAAGAGCATCATGAGTACCTCCAAGGCATTTGAATTGTTGCACATGGATCTATTTGGGCCAACTACATACACAAGCATTGGTGGTAACAAGTATGGTTTTGTGATTGTGGATGATTTCACTAGATACACATGGGTATTCTTTCTTGGGGACAAGAGTGATGTATTTGACATATTCAAGAAGTTCATCAAGAGAGTGCAAAATGAATTTGAGACCACAATCAAGAAAGTGAGAAGTGACAATGGAAGTGAGTTTAGAAATACAAGAATTGATGAGCTATGTGATGAGCTTGGAATCAAACATCAATTTTCGGCCAAGTATACACCTCAATCAAATGGCTTAGTTGAGAGGAAAAATAGAACCTTGATTGATATGGCAAGATCAATGTTGAATGAGTATAATGTGAGTCATTCATTTTGGGCCGAAGCAATCAACACGGCTTGCTTCTATAGCAACCGCCTCTATTACCACAAGTTTCTAGAGAAGACACCATATGAGATCTTAAATGGAAGAAAGCCCAACATTGTATACTTTCGGGTATTTGGTTGCAAATGCTACATCTTGAAGAAGGGCTCTAGATTGAGCAAGTTTGAGAAGAAATATGATGAAGGATTCTTACTTGGTTACTCCACTACTAGCAAAGCTTATAGAGTTTGGAATTTGGCTAGTGGTTTACTTAAGGAAGTTCATGATGTTGAGTTTGATGAAACAAATGGCTCTCAAGATGAGGAAAATAACTTGGATGATGTGAGAGGAACTCAATTGACTAATGCTATGAAAGAAATGGATATTGGTGATATTAGGCCAAAGCAAATGATTAATGTGGATGACAACAAAGATCAAGTGCTCCAAAGTCCAATTACACAAGCTAGTGGTTCTCTAATGCAAAATCAAGCTAGTACATCATCTCAAGTGCAACAAGATCAACAAGTGGCTAGTTCATCATCTCCAACTCATGATCAACATCAACATCCAAGCAATCAAGTGCAAGTGCTTCAACCAACCAACATTGCTAGAGACCATCCATTAGATTCCATCATTGGTGACATACAAAGGGGAGTTCAAACTAGATCAAGATTGTCATCATTTTGTGCTCACTCTTCTTTTGTGTCAATGGAAGAACCCAAAGCAATTGATAAAGCATTGAGAGATCCGGATTGGGTAAATGCAATGCATGAAGAGCTCAACAACTTCAAGAGAAATGAAGTATGGGAACTAGTTGAGAGGCCTAAGGATCACAATGTCATTGGAACAAGATGGGTCTTTCGCAACAAGCAAGATCAAGATGGAATAGTAGTAAGGAACAAAGCAAGACTAGTGGCTCAAGGTTACACACAAATAGAGGGTCTTGACTTTGGTAAAACTTATGCCCCGGTTGCAAGATTGGAAGCAATTAGGATCTTACTAGCCTATGCTTGTGCTCATAATATCAAGCTATATCAAATGGATGTGAAAAGTGCATTTCTCAATGGGTACATTCAAGAGGAGGTGTATGTGGAGCAACCTCCCGGTTTTGAAGATGACAAGAAACCCAATCATGTATACAAGTTAAGGAAAGCTTTGTATGGATTGAAGCAAGCACCTAGAGCATGGTATGAAAGATTGAGGGACTTCTTGCTATCCAAAGGATTTGTCATGGGCAAAGTGGATACTACTCTATTCACCAAGAAGATTGGAAAAGACTTGTTTGTGTTGCAAATATATGTTGATGATATTATCTTCGGTTCAACCAATCAAGAGTATTGTGATGAGTTTGGAAAAATGATGGCAAAGGAATTTGAAATGTCAATGATCGGTGAACTTAGTTTCTTTCTTGGACTTCAAATCAAACAAATGAAGGAAGGAACATTTGTGAGCCAAACCAAATACATCAAAGATATGCTCAAGAAGTTTGGCATGGAAGATGCAAAGGGCATTACAACTCCAATGGGCACTAGTGGAAGTTTGGATAGTGACAAGAGTGGCAACATGGTGGATCAAAAGCTTTATAGATCAATGATTGGTAGCCTACTCTATGTGACGGCATCAAGGCCCGATGTGATGTTTAGTGTATGCATGTGTGCAAGATTTCAAGCCTCACCAAGAGAAAGTCATTTGAAGGCAACAAAGAGAATTTTGAGGTACTTAAAGCATACACAAGATGTTGGATTATGGTATCCCAAAGGTGCAAGCTTTGAGCTAGTAGGATATTTAGATTCCGACTATGCCGATGACAAAGTGGAGAGAAAGAGCACTTCCGGGACTTGTCAATTGTTGGGAAGATCACTTGTCTCATGGTCATCCAAGAAGTAAAATAGTATTGCACTATCTACCGCCGAGGCCGAATACATCGCCGCGGGTAGTTGTTGTGCACAAATCTTGTGGATGAAGGCAACATTGAAGGATTTTGGAATCAACTTTAAGAATGTGCCATTGCTATGTGACAATGAAAGTGCCGTGAAGCTAACCAACAATCCGGTTCAACATCAAAGAACAAAGCATATTGATGTTCGCCATCACTTCATTAGAGATCATCAACAAAAGGGTGACATTGCAATTGAAAGTGTGGGCACCGAAGATCAATTAGCCGATCTATTCACCAAGCCACTTGATGAGAAGAGATTTCACAAGCTAAAGAATGAGTTGAACATAATTGACTTCTCCAACATGAGTTGATGCACCCCATATATGACATGCCTCTCCTTCGAGCCCCAAGGTATAATTGGTTGACATGTCATACATTCTATACTAAGGACTTGTTTAGTGCATCTAGTCATGATTTCTTATGTTCTAGGCTCATTCATGAAAATCAAATGAATTTGAAGTTTATATGGTGCCACTATTGTTTCGATGTCTTGTATGATCTAGTGGTAGCATATAACTTGTTTAAGTAGCTTGTAATCCTAAGTGTTTAATCTAGATCACTTGTCTAAATATTTGCTTCAACATGGTGCATGATAACCCTTCTAGTGAGGTGTGAAGAAGCTTGCCCTTGGATCAAACCGAAGCATTTCATTTATGCAAGCAATCTAGGTTGAATCACAAACTTGATCCTCACCCCATAATTCAACATGATAATCTATCTAAAATTGGTCCCTTGTGGTCATTGGTGCCAAAGGGGGAGAAAATATTGATCACAAAGATAGAACTCAAAGGGGGAGAAGCACAAAGGGGGAGAAAAATGTTTTTCACAAAGTGAGAAAACCTAAAGGGGAGAATTGATAAAAGAAGGGGATCAACTAAAATTTTGAGCACACAAGTAGGGGGAGCAAGCTCTTAAACATGAATGTTGCATTTTCATGTGCACTTCATATGTATGATGCATAGTTATGCATTTCTTTTTCTCCGATACATTGCTTGTGTGGTGACTTGCTAGTATAATTTGAATGGTGTATTGAAGTACTAGCATGAATAGGAAGTAGTTAGATTTCTCTTGCTTCATGTTTTTCAAAGCGGTATTAGAACCTTGCTTATAATGTTGATCTCACGAGGTTTCTAGTTATGTGTGTGCTTTTCCAAGTGACATCTAACTACACAAGGTGCTAAGATGGTGTTTATCGCTACTCCGATGGTATCACGCTTCAAAGGTCTATAATCTAAAACACTTAGCACCTATTGGTAGTCAATGCTCCTAATCTTTCCTATCTAACATGTATGCTTCCAAAATCCAAACATATAGCATACATGTAGGGGGAGCCATTGCTATCAATTTGAATTCATGATCACATGTCCATAATTCTTACACATGGTAATATACTTGGACAATGTGATATGGGTTCAATTAAAATTTTATCATAATATCTTTGTGAAAGGGTTGTCACCAATTACCAACAAGGGGGAGATTGAAAGTCCTATGTTTGGTGTTGGTAATTAGTGACAATGCCTAAGTACTAATCCTATGCCTAAGTTGTATGTAGCATATGATGATTAGTACATTCCAAGGTTGGTGGCAAGATGGACATGGTGATCATGATGGCCACACTTGGATTTGGATGCAACCCTACGTGATCAAGGCAAAGGTATATGCTTAAGGGTTGTGTTTTAGTAACCAAGACACCTAGTGGGTGTGGTTACATTATAGGATAGATAGCCGTACTATAAAGAGGGGAATGACGCAGCTATTGAACTCCTAAGTGCCTCTAGATGTGCATTTCATGATCATATGCATTTGGATAGAACTAATAACGCCTCGAAAAATGATTGTGAAAATGCTAACACACTCGCACTTGACATGATCACTTGGTGGTGTTAGCACGTTTGCGACGGCGTTGGAGTTTGACCGGTAGAGAGGGTTTGGGGTCCTCCCGCCGAGCGTGCGAGCGCGGGATTCAGGCGATTTCGATGAAATGAAATGCCTATTTTCCACTACGCCGGAAGTCGGAAATCAAACGGAAATCAAACGGAAGCGAACGGAGGTCACAGTGGTGACCGGACGCTGCACCGGACGCGGTCACTGTTTGACCGGACGCGTCCGGTCAGTGTCCAGTGTCTGCGCGGTTTTCAGTTGTTTGATCGGACACGTGGCGCGTCCGGTCACAGGCGACCGGACGCGTCCGGTCGTCCAGGGAGCTTACTGGACTCCGACCGGACGCGGGCACTGTAGCGTCCGGTCAGTTCTTCAGCGCGTCCGGTCGCTAGTTCGTTTTGCGCAACTCAGTGTTGACCGGCGCGTCCGGTCAGTCACGGGACCGGCGCGTCCGGTCGTGACCAGCGCGTCCGGTCGTTGCGACCGGCGCGTCCGGTCGGCGTTTCGAAAACTAGCCGTTGCGCGACCGGCGCGTCCGGTCAGTTAGACCAGCGCGTCCGGTCAGCGCGACTGCTGCTGATTTCAGTTTCTAACGGCTATATTCGAAGGGGTACGTCTATAAATACTCGTTGGCCGGCTCAAGGCTCTAACGCTTGGACATTTGACATACTTGTGGAGCACTTTGAGCTAAACAACTCCCCTCCCACTCATCTCTCTTGCTTCTTTGCATATTCGAAGTGAGATTGAGTGATCCAAGTGCATTTGCATTGTGAGATAGCATCTAGTTGGCACTTGGTGGTTGATTTGCTGCGGGATTCTTGTTTCTCTTGGTGGTTGCCGCCACCTAGACGGCTTGGAGCAGCTTGGAGGCGTTGGCAAGAGTTGGTGATTGTTCTTGGCCACCTCCGGTGATTGTGAGGGGTTTGTGCCTACCTCGGCGAAGCGCCAAAGGCAACATTAGTAAATTGCTCGTGTCATTGCAACCTTTTGCCATTTGGTAGGTTCTTGTGGCACCTTTTGAGAGGCTCGGTGTGAGACCGATTAGCCACCGAACCACGTGGTGAAGAGGGACACAACGGGGACTAGCGTGCCGGCAAGCACGTGAACCTCGGGATAAATCTTCGTGTCATCACTTTCATATTGTGATTGATTGATCCCGGTGTTCGGTTGTTTTGGTATTCATTGTTGATCATATTGGTTGGCTCAATACTTCGCCCCTCGGTGAAACCCTCCTAACTCAACTCCGCATTTCTTTCTTAGTTATCTTTGCTAGCTAGTTTGCTTTGCTAGAGTATCTCTTTTGTGTAGCTTACTAGTTGTAGTTGTAGTTACCTTCTAGTTGTAGTTACCTTCTCGGTTTAACTTGTGCGGTTGAGTGCCAATATACTAGACTTGTGAATTGGATAGGTGGCTTGCAAACACCCCATAGGCTAAGCAAAACTCACATCTCGTTATTTGTTGTATTGATAAACTTGTTTAGCTTGTCTTTATAGAAATTTTTAAAAGGCTATTCACCCCTCTCTAACCATCAAGACCTTTCACGCTCCCCACGTGAGGGAGCGACATTTCAACTTTACCGCTCCCCACGAGTAGGAACGGTAAGACTGCTGACGTAACAGTGGTGACACGCGAGCACGAGACTGCCGCTTTCTCTCTGGGGAGAGCGGCAAGCCTGCCGCCCAGATCAGGGAGCGGCAGGGGGCGGCACACGGCACAAGCAGGTCGACAAATCGGAATTCAACACTCCCATGCTTAGCCGTACAGTGTCAGTTGGTATCTTTTTATTCGTACAGACCGTACAGTCCTGGCACCGGCCAGCGGATACGTGTGCGGTGTGCGCGGCCGGATTAGCAAGTGACGACGACACGGCTGCATGCAAACGCGCGCTGATCATCACACGATTCTGTGGCTCATTTTGAGTTTGACTGGATTGGATGATCACGCACGATGCCGTGTGGTTCTTGGCGACCTACACCCTCAGTGGAATCAGCAACCATCCAGTAGTGTTTTTCTTTCATAATAAACTAGCGAACAGTACTTTTAGCCACAATAAACCAGCAAAACGAACAGGCTGCTAACTACTAGTAGCAGAAGTAACACACCAGCACGGCTGATGAGAGCTCAATGTTAGCTGACGGTTCAACCTACCTCTACCTGCAATAACTTTGATCTGGTAACGAGCCTGTTCACCCGGCTTATAATCCGTCTTTTTTAGCTTGTTTTTTTAGCCGGAATAGTATTTTTCTCTTACAACAAATCAGCCAACGGTGTTTTTCAGCCGGCTTATTAGCCTAGCCGAACGGGGCCAACATTTCTGAGTTTTTTTTATAAATTAACCACAGGAAAAAAGACCCTGATCCACCGAGTTAGATTTCCGTCCTTATCCCTATGGAAAGGTGTATTCTTTTTTAAAAATTTTAATAAGAAGGAAAAAAAAGCCCGCCTAGTGATCTGCCACTGAGATTCCGTTCCTACGGCTACGGGTAATATGATGATCCAAATTAAATTCAATCAATTAGTCATCTCGATGGATTTGGTGGGCCACGCGAGGTGATGTATGTACCAAGACTTTTGATATGGATGAATATTACTGATATTATATTTATTTTTATATTTCTATCTTAATATTATATTTGTTTTTATATTTCTATTCAGATTTAGATTTGAATACGGATAGTGTAAATCATACCGGATATGATACGTTTAGATATCAACATTATAAATATACGATTTGAATATTCGGATATAGATACGGTATTAGTTGTTGAATATTTAGACTTAGATACGTACAAATCTGAACCATTCTAAACCAAGTCAGTCTTAAATACGATCAAAAAAAAATATCCGTACCGTTGATCACGCACGATATGGATACGTTGCAGACCATCAATACGTGCAGACTAGTGTGAAGAAATCGGACTTGTGCTGACACCAGGTGTCCGGGCACGTACCGTACCTGGTTCCAGCGATTGCGCCCGTGGCTGATCCACCAGACGTGACGCGGTTGCGTTGCATTGGTCAGACGCGCTGGCTACTTGCTTTCCTTGCTTGCTTTCCGATGACGTGACGGCGCGTTGCTCGCGGCCGCCCGTTCCCGCTTTGTGTCTGATGATGATACAGACACGCAGGAACAGGGCGGGCGGGATAAATTGCCGGCGAGAGATATGCCGCCCCTGATCTGGGGAGCGGCAGCCTTGCCGCTTCTCCAGGGAGGGAGCGGCAGCCCCGTACTCGCGTGGCACCACTGCCACATCAACAGCCTTGCCGCTCCTCCACGTGGGGAGCGGCAAAGTTGAAATGCCGCTTCCTCACGTGAGGAGCGGCCAAAAGTGTTAGGTATAAAATAAAAAAAGTTTCGGTGCTAAAATTAAAAATAGTCTTTAAAAAGTGTTAAAAATAAAAAAAATCGTGTCCGGCGACCGCACCCGGCAACCCCGCGCCTAGCGACCACACCAACGACCCCGCGCCCAGTGACCGCACCGGCGACCCTGCGACCGGCGACCGCGCGCTCCGACCGGCGACCCTCCCCGCATGCGCCTCCTTGACGTCGGGGCAGACTCGACCTCCACGCGCTAGGGACCACCGGTGGCAGACAGGAGGCTAGGAGAAGCTCGATTTTTTGGCTCCACCTAACACAATTGGCATGTGAGAGCATGTTTCCGGGGGATCCTGACGAGGAGCACCTGCACAAATAGGCGTTTGGTATTGGGAGCCGAAAAACAGCTCCAGGAGTTGCCTCAGAATCCATACCAAACGGCCCCTTAATCGATCTCACAGATGAGTGGAAGACACGAAGTGACAGTTTGATGGTACGCTGGTAGTGGTCAGATGCGTATGCTGGGCTATAACATCAACAATTGTGAAACAAATTTTGAATCTCAGAACGTCCTATATTCTAGGACGGAGAAAGTATGTGAGGAGCATGCATTGATTATTACTCCATCCGTTCCAAATTATAAGACGTTTTGGTTTTCTAGGTTCATAGCTTTTGCTATGCACCTAGATATACGTTATGTCTAGATACATTACAAATGCTATGAATCTAGAAATGCCAAAACGTTTTATAATTTGGGACATCGGAAGTACTCGACAATTTTACATGCTGCTTGCATGCTCATCTTTGTAGTTCCAGCTTAGCTTCTCATACTTGTATGAAAAAAATGTTGGTCATCATATCTAGCTTGCATAGGCTGAGAATCAAATATTAGTTTTACTCAATTCAAAGCATGTTTGATCATTGGAGCTTTTATGTTAGACGGCTAATTAGTGAGTTGTTTATAATTAATCCGTGCTTTCTCGCGTTGCTTTGCTTCCACGATGTTTGATAAATACCTCATCATTCCTAAGGTTAGCACGTTACATATGTACAACCGTGATAATTAGAAAGAGGCGTGCTGGTTGTAATTGGGATATAGGCCAACCTTTTTCTTAGTGAAGAATTTTTTTTAGCGGCTGCTAGTAACCTTCTTCTGGTCGTCCTAAATGGGGACTATAGTACTTCAATGAAGTTTTTTAACATTAAAAACTTTGCTATGGTAATGGTGCAACGTGTGTACATATTAGTGGTCAATGCAATGCCCCAAAAGGTTTGACCACCGGCGTTCACGTTGTAAAGCGACCGATCAATGTGGTTGGATAGAGCAACTCCAGAGATGCTATTCTTAGCTTTGAATCTAATTTAGACTTTTTTGGCCACAAAATAGCCTCCAACAGACTTTGTATCTCAGATCATAAAATAACAAGTTGTCTATCCCGTCAAATCCGGTGGCCAAAGAAAGCAAGCGGAGGCCGCTTGCCAAAGATCCTCCCGCGCTGATTCCTGACTTCCCGCGTGTATACTTCTCGAGCGCATGTTTGTCCGCCCTCGAGCGCATGTTTGTCTGCCCTCCACCGTCGGGATCACTCATCGAAGACGGGGCTGGAGAACACGCCCGGTGCCGGAGCCACCATCGGGGTCCTCGCCACTGCCGTTGGTCGCTGGAGCACGCTTCTCCCGCGTCAGCCTCTCCTGCGCCTCATCGAAGCTCGTAGCTCGCATGGTCCAGTCGCAAGGGTGCTCGTGTGGCAGCTCGCCAGCTCCGACGCTTGGAGCTGAGCACATGTGCGTGCGTGTTAGCATTCAGTGTTGACTCGAGCGCATCGGCTGCATCAGGAATTTTTGGTGCTACCATTCAGAGTTTCAATTTTGAAGACAAGTTAAATCAAGATGATACAGAAAGTGGAAACCATGGCGTCCCCAATGGTGGCCGGCCGAGCACAAGGTGGAGTCGCCGTCGTGAAATTAACGAAAATTCGAATGACGTGGCACTTTTCAAATATAGACAAGAGAGAATATACCTAGGCTGTTGTGGAACATACTACAATTTACAATTTAGGTGGGTTTTTTTACTTTACATAATGGCTAAATTTTGTGATTTGGAATCTAATTTTACATCGTCTCTTGGAGTTGCTCAACGGCCGGGTGCATTGGGCGTCCACGTTGCAAAAGGTTTGACCAGCAGCAAACTATCTCCATCTCCGGTCACTGGTGACCACAAACCTCGCTTTTTCGCCATGTGCCAATGCTCATGGTCAACAGTAACTACCACTATGCACACGATGACAAGATAGACTTCGTGCGGCACTGGAAAATTCTTGCATTTTAATTAATTAAATTTCTGCAACAATTTCCGTCGTATATTGTATTAATATAGTTTGTGCACGGAATGCAACAAGCTTCCATATTATTATTATTATTTACTATCAGTGCAACAAGTGATATATATATAGCTAGCGCACGATAGATTGATCTACCGCGCACGATTAACAAACGGAAATAAACGTACACTTGAAACCACTATTTGTGGTTCAAGATGACAGTCTCGTACTCGCTGGCGTGGGAGGAGGAGGCGTCCGCGTCGTCATCGGCGCCGGTGACCGGGAAGAAGAAGGGGTAGGTCTCGTAGCGCGCCATGCAACTGCTGTAGAGCACGCGACATCCCCTCCGGAAGCGGCAGTAGTTGGGGAGCTCCGCCACCGCCTGCGCCACGCAGAGCCCACAATCCGCGGCGGTGATGTCCCTGGTGCACCACCCGAGCCCGTAGATGGTGGTCCCCTCCGACCCAAACTTCGCCGTCTCCCTGGCCAGCCCGGCGCTCGCGGGGTCACCAGCCTCCTCGGCGACCCGCGCCATGAGCCGCCGCTCGGCGATGTCGAATTCGACGGGATCGGTGGCGTTCATGGTGTTGATGAGGATGAGCGTGTACCCGGTGTCCGGGAGGCCGAGGAAGTCGGCGTCGTCGTAGCGGAGGAAGCAGTAGTCGTACCAGACCCGCGCGTCCGCCTGGCCCCGGCACGACGCCGCCACCTGCCGCGCCGCCGCGGCCAGGCAGCGCGAGCAGTCGGAGGCCGGGATGTCGCCCCGGCACTGCGCCAGGCCCCAGATGGTGGAGCTGCCGGTGCCGGACGTCGCCGTCGCGTAGTAGGTCGCCGAGGCGCGCGGGACTAGCGTGGCTAGCACCGCGCTGATGCTCGCCTGCGTCTGCCCGCCCGTGAAGTTCTTCGCGCAGTACGTGCTCACCGGGTCCACGGCCCAGCTCGGCCGCGGCGCCAGCGTTAACGCCGCCACGGCGGCGAGCAGCAGTGGAAGGAGCAGCACTGGCGACGATGGAGCCATGCTGGTTTGTGGGTTGTGGATGTCGTCTTCTTCCTTCTGGTCCTGTTGTCGATTGGTTTGTTTGCTTGCATGCAACAAATATATTGGGATGGGGTGCGTTGATAAATTATGCATGGCGAGGACTAGCGATTGGCCGCGAGACATACGCAGCGAGCAGGCCATGGTTGACTGAATGTATGGCTGTGGCGAGACGAGAATGGGCATGGATGAGTGATGGGATGCATGGGCCCAGTGTAGTGGAGACGACGAAGCTTTGGCTTTGTGTGGAGCACAGCGCATGGCGCACATCGAGAGCAACTTGTACGTGGAGATATTGTCAACTAGATTATGTCGTCCATAGCTAGCTAGGCAATTTCTAGAGGAGGAAGAAGAGTCGCCTGCATGCCCTGCGGCGGCTTGCTTGGCTTGGGTAGATCAGGTCTGCTCATGGATCATTTATTTTTTATGCATCGATCATCGATGAAGAATGTAATGCAGTGCATGTTACGATCGATCGAGATGAATGGATCGTAGGATGATACCTGTTCTGCTTTCCTCTGAAAAAAAAACAGGCACCCCAATCCACAAGCAAGCTTCTTGTTGACAATGCAATATATATAGACACGTACACTTAGACTAGCTACTTGATCAGAATTAGTCATCATAAGCTAAGCAAGCTTAACGTGCAATCTTTTGATCCTTCTACTGATGAACGCATGGCAGGTAATACTAGTCGTACGTTCTAGCGAGCTGTGGTAAAATGCCCGGGCGACAACAATGCAAACATGTCAAAAACCTTGGGTATCACCATGTTGAATAACTGTAACGCTAGCTGTAGATCTTTGTGATTAACTTTAATTATAACACACAAAGCTAGCCAGCATGCATGGCATAGGATTTTAGACCAATTAAAAAAAAATGACTGAAATTAGCAAGGGTCGGTCGGTGCAGCTTTTGTTGACCTGGTGGCGAGCAGGAGTCGACTACACTACGTCTACCGGTCTACATAGCACAGCAGTCTTATTTGAGATTGACCTGGTGGCGATGGCGAGCAGGAGTTGACTCTGACCAATGCAAGTTGGTTAGGTCGAGCAAGCAAGCACTCCCGCGCACTCAGGCTGGGCAGTGCATGCAGCATCACTGGACGGTCAACGCTTCCTTTCTAGATGGACGACGACGTGCATGTGCAGTGCCGACGTGGAGCCGACAGATGAGAAACTAGCTAGCTATATATATATATATATATATATATATATATATATATATATATATATATATATATATATATATATATATATATATATATATATATATATAGACACACACACACTACGAGTAGTATTCACCGGCGTCAGGGATGGATGATTGAGACATCAGTTTTTTGTTTCGACCAGTCACACAAAATGAACTTGTACATTATTAGTTGGTGTTGTAGCAGAGAAAATAGAGGTTGTTTGCATTGCTATTTCAAATACACAGAAATTCCATAGCGTCCTCCTCTTTTTTTTGTGATGAGCGGTGGTTTGACCTAGTCCCAGTAATGTATCAAATTGACCACTACTATCTCGCATAAAGCAATGTTCCTGGCTACAGATTTGACATCACATGAAAGTGTTCACAAATATGAATCCACTAATACAAGTTCTTGGATTAAGTGCAATCCAAACATTAACAAGTTTAAATCCTGTTTTCAGATGATACAAGTTTGAATCTTAGGTTGCTTGTGTGCGCCTCTGTTGGCGTTCCTCAGCCTAGCATATAAAATATGCAAGCGTATGGATGTCGACATTGTTCTCACTCAAGAATAATCTATGGTGTTGATTTTCATAGGGTCAAGAAACTATTTGTTCCTAGGGAAATGGAAGAATTAGAACAGCAAAGTATATATAATGAGGGTAGAGAAGGTGGTCTTTTGTTTAGGTTTCACTATCTAGGTTCACATCTAAGTTGGATATATATCCAATTGTAGTTCTTCACTATCTATTTTGGAATGTAGGTGTAACGAACTAGTTGCATTCCTGATAAGCATAAGCATCATGTAGCATCATCCCCTCTAAAAAGCTATTTATAAAAATCTAAAGTGTATCTAAAGTGTAGTGGTGTTGGGGTGAAAGCGTTATGATAGTGACGCCCAAGGGTGTCATTCTACACTTGGGAGGCATCACTGCGGCATCCCTTATCTCACTCTTCCCTTAGCAGATCCTCTAGGTGAAAACCGTTATCTCCTATGGCGATCACAGTGTCATATATAATTTCATAAAAAAATTAGAATGTATTACTCCCTCCGTCCTATATTATATAACGCTTACCCATCTTATTATGTTCAAAGACCAAGAAACATATTCCCCCTGTTCGGCTGAGCTTATCAGCACGGCTTATCAGCCGTGGAACAGTGTTTTTCTCTCACAGCAAATCAGCCACAGCCGGCTTATAAGCCAAAAAACAGCCTGCCGAACAAGGCCATTAATGTCTTTCTCTTAACACTATGGATGTACGCACGTCTAAAGAGAACACATCTTGTATTATAGGACTTGAATAAAAAATGTTACGCCTTATATATTAGGATAGAGAGAATATATCAATAGTTTGGTATACTTTCTCAATGTTTCCATATAAAATGTTAAAATAGGTTTCAAATTTGCTGAATCAATTTTTTAACAGAACAATGAAGTATGCATAAGTGTATGTACAAAATCGTAATCTAACAAACATGGTTAGTTATAGCAACTGAAATAACAAAAACAAAACAAAACAAAACAAAGGAGAAAAAAAGGAAAAGTAACCGAAACCTATGGGACAGTGGCTGCCTATTGTTGATATTTTTTTTAGAAGAGCCTATAGTTTTTTGATCGGGTATAACTTGGACGCACACAACTCACACACTCCACACTCACACCATACACATACGTGCGCGTCCGCACACACGCAAATAAGAGATTGGGAGGCTCTCTAGCCTCTAGTGCTCGGGAAACGCGCAGTACCACCGAACACACAGGCATACGTGTACCCTACTTTTTTTGAAAAAATTTCAGAAAAAAAGGTGCGACACCGGGATTCGAACTCTGGTGGGTAGCGTCCACTGGACAACCCTAACACCAGACGACCTTTCGCTAGAAGAGCCCATTGTTGATGGACACTGCAACAGTTTGTGCCAACGGGCCATGTGATATGTGAACTCGTTTAATCCAGCGTCCACAAGACAAGGCCTGTTTCTCCGCTAAGCATGCAGCCGCTGTAAGGCATTAATTATTTGGACTATTCAGAAGCCCAAACCCTGGCCGTCGATTTCAGGCCCAATATATTTGTAGTCCTAATAATATATTGTGTAGATAAAGTGTTCTGTATATGTAATGGCTAATGGGATGCAATAATCAGACGGGTCTTCTAGAAAAAGAATCTTCTCGCAGAATCAAAGCATGTATACATTAGTATTTAGTACATTGCCATATCCTAGGTATAGTATAATCTATAGTATTAGAACTGTCGTTCAGAGCAGTAGTACGTGCAACGCCAAGTCATCTCATGCTAGCTGTGGGCTGGACAGCTGGAATCTATACACATGAAACTATGCCCACAAACTAGCGTGCCCTCAGCTTCCTCCGTCATTGGAGAACGAAGACTTTGCAATTAACAGCACCTTACAGCTAAGTAAGCCATAATGATACACGCTAAACTTTACTATCATGTCTCTCCTGGATAATTCCTAAGTACTTTTTTTCCCTCGACCTCATGATACACGCTTGAGCGATTTTTTTAGAGGTTCTGACTTCTGAGGTTCAGCACCCGTTCCTGGAAGCATCTTAGCTAGACCAACAATTTTTCTTTTTCTTTTTTTTTAAATACAGATCATAACACACACATTCTACTTTTATAAGCACATCCAATATATTATTAAACCAACAGATCCATAGATCAATGCTCACATGTCCTACTTTTATGAGCACTTCTGATCGAAAAGACTAAGTCAACAACAAGATTGATGAAGCCAGCAACTGTCTCGGGATGAGGGGCACGTCGCCTAAGGCTAGGCACCCTCACACTCCCTACTTTTAGGAGCCTCTCCGATCTAAAAGACTAAACCAACAGATCGCGAGATTCAAAAAGTCACGATAGCTGTCTCACTGACCAGAAGAACGTGCACGTCATAGGGCTAGGTCGCTAATCTATAGATCACATGTACACACTCTACCCTTATGAGCAGCTATGAAAGACTGCGTCACTGGCCCGCCGGCAGATGTCGAGATGGATGAAGTCACCACAGGTGTCTTACATTATTGTCGAGGGACACGTTGTCTATCACTGATAAAATTGCTTCGCTAAATCACTTCCATGTCAAATCGAGTATTTAAACCTTGAAGGATAAATTATTCCACGATAACCCTAACCAGTTAAGCTATGTTCAGTTCGCTAGCTGTACTGTGCGTTGAGTCGTTGACTACCTAGAACCATAGTACAACAGTATGGATCACCACCTTGTCGTTTGAGCTTATCAGCGGAATCAGCAGCCATCCAGCAGTGTTTTTCTCTCACAATAAACCAACGAACAGTACTTTCAGCCACAATAAACCAGCGAAACGAACAGACTGCACATTGAAGAGCAACCTGCGTGTAGACACAAACACGTGATAATGTATATGTATATAAATAATACACACCTATCTGAAGCATACATTCTAGCGAAGCCAAGAGAGGACGAAACGAGAATAGATAGATGAACAATAAGCCTCATCAAGTGCATGCAAAGATGTTACTAGTTGCCTCCATCTTTACGCATTTCCTGGTTTCGTTGCTGAGTGCGGCCGCGCCGTCGGCGGCGGCGACGTTGACGTCTGGAAGCACAGACACCAGATGGCGCGAGCTCCAAGGTAACAACTCGTGGAACGGTCTCCTGGACCCGCTGGACTTGGACCTCCGCAAGTCCATCATCTCCTACGGCGAGCTCGTGCAGGCCACCTACGACGGCTTCAACCGAGAGCGGCGGTCGCCGCACGCCGGCGCGTGCCTGTACGGGAGCGCCGACCTGCTGCCCGGCGTGGGCGTGGCCACCGCGCGCCGCTACGCCGTCACCAGGTTCGTCTACGCCACGGCCACGCTGCCCGTGCCGGAGTCGGACGTCCTCCTCCTGCCACTGCCGGAGATCAGGGAGGCGTGGTGCAGGGAGTCCAGCTGGATCGGGTACGTCGCGGTGGCCACCGACGAGGGCGCGGCCGAGCTTGGGAGGCGCGACATTGTCGTGGCGTGGCGCGGCACCGTCAAGGACCTGGAGTGGGCCAACGACTTCACCTTCACACCGGTGTCGGCCGCGCCGGTGCTGGGCTCCGCCGCCGCCACCGCCAACCCCTTGGCCGTGGTGCATCAGGGTTTCCTCTCCGTGTACACGTCCAGCAACGCCAACTCCAAGTTCAACAAGGCCAGCGCCAGAGACCAGGCAAGTAAAGTGCAGTAAAATACATCTCTTCATCAATATATAATTAAATATACTAATAGTATAATATGAAATTTTGAATTCACTTGCTTCATGCCATGATTACTACAAGTTTCGTGACAAAGATTGTGGGGTCCCGTGACCCAACACCCACCCAACAGGCCCCTGGCGGCCTCCCCCGCGCCACCGCCGCCGGCGCCGGCGGCCGCCCAGGCCCCGGCGCCCTCCTCCCCCTCCCCCTCCCCTCCCCTCCCCTCAGCTGCTCCCACCTCCCCTGCCCAGCCGCACGCGGGAACCGGAACATGCGAGGCCGCCGCGCGGGCGCCGCCGCCGGCTGACGCGCCATTCCCGCCGCCGGCAAGACCGGATCCGGCCCCCACGGCCCAACAGCGACCAGATCCGGTGGCCAGGCCCACATCCCCGCCGCTAGGTGCTTCTCCACCTCCACGGACTGCTCCCCAGCGAGGTAGCCCCTTTACGCCGCCACCGCCGACGCCCCCACCACCGGCTTCATCTCCAGCGCGCCGTGAACTTGAGCAGCAGCGGATCCCGTGCCCGCCGGAAGATCCGGTGGCCTGCTCCACCTCCAGCGACCATGGCTCGCCCCTCTCTCCCGACGCCGTGCCCTTCTACCCCAGCGGTGCCTCGGAGGGCCGCTCCAAGTTCCGCCGGTGGGCGGATGATGACTTCCGCGACGACTACGACGACGAGCCCACGCCGACGGCCTCACCAACTCCCTACCTCGACGCGGTCCGCAAGCTGTCGCCGCGGGGTCCTTCGCCGGTCGGGGAGCCGGTGTCGTCCCAGGCTCCCGCTACCGGGGACAGGCCTAGCGGTGGTCGCACGCTCGCTAGGCGCTCCTTGCGGCCTCGTCATAGGAAGCAGCAGCGTGCTCCCTGCGGTCCTCCGTCCCGTGGGGAGGGGATGGCGGGTGGGTCTGGAGTGGCCCTGCGTGTGCCGGCTCACCTAAGACTCGGTAAGCGAGTCCCCGAAACCCCCCGGCGCCGCTTCTCCGCCCCCGATGCGGATCTTGGGTGCCGCATGCACAGGCGCAGGTGCACGGGTAGGCGTCACCGCCCCCGTCGATCTGGCGCAAACGAGGCTTCCGTGGGCGCTGTGCGAGGCCTTGAGCTGGCGCCGGGGAGGCGCCTGGCCTCTACCATCGTCCACCCCGCGAGGATGTCCATGGAGCCTGATGCTGAGGGCTTCCGCCAGGTGCACAGCCGCCGTCGAGGGCGCCGTCGGGTGCCGCCACGGCCGGCAAGGCCAGTCCCTCCGAATCTCGTTGGCCTGTGCTTCAACTGCCTGGCATGCGATCACGTCAAGGCGGCGTGCACTTTCCCGTCGCGATGCTTTAACTGTCGGCGTGAAGGTCACCGGGCCTGGGGTTGTCCTCTGGCGGCGGCTGCTAGGGAGGGCAAGCGAGGCCCCCCGCTGTCGCATTCGTTCGGCGGTCGCCGTGGGGTGCCGCGGAGGAGGACATCACAGCAGCCCAGTCCGCACATCGTGGACAACTCGACGTCTGCCCGCTCGGCCTCCTTCGACCCTTCCAGCAGTCCCCTCCCTGCAGGTGCTGGTGGCGGAGTCTCCGGCAAGTCGTTGGAGCCGGAGTGGGGCCCCTCGTTCAGCTCCCCCACTTCCGCCCTGGTGGAGACCAGCTCACATTTGGCTGACATCCCTTGGGACCCCATGTCTTGTGAGTGGGGCGCGGTGTCAAAGCCGGGTTCTCCGATTATCGTTCTGCAGGGAGGTGATGATTGGAGGGGCGTAGCATGTTGGGAGCCCGAGCTCATGGTGGACCGTCGCTCGGAGGCTCCGCAACGAACCTTCGACCCTATGCTGCTTGAAGTTTGTCTGCGTCCTGGGTCGCTGGCGGTGGGTGCGGCAGCCCCAGCCTCATTGGGAGTGCTGGAGGCTCATGAGAGCCCAGTACTTCCGGGTCCGGATGAACCCAGGGTAGACGTCGAGGACTGTGGCATGTTGGAGGCTGATAACGACACCACCTCCGCAGCTGGACCCGGGCTGGAGGATGTACTACAGCCTGTGGCCGAAGATATGGAGGAATCTTCGGCGCACTCCACAGTTGTGACCGTGGCCGATGAGGTGGCCCAAGTCGCGACCCCAAGCGCTCAGCCGGCAACGGCTGCGACACCTATCGGGGCACCTGCAGTACCTGCGGCCTCCTTGCAGAGCTTCATCGCATCCTTGAAGCTGCCACTGGAGGAACCGCTAATCGCATCCTCCCCGCGCCGTCGTGTATCACGTCTTGTCCCAAGGCGCAGTGACAGGTTAGCTGCCAAGTCTATCCACCGCGACCCCAACCCAGAGAAGCAGGCGAAGCGCGTCCTTATCAACAAGTGGAGACGCGAGCCGGCGAACGGGTCGCTGACGCCGGATCCGGCCATTGCGGCAAAGTTCCATGAAACGTTTGCCGGGCCGCTTTCGGCCTCCAAGCAGGCCGCCATGCGTGAGCTGTTCCCGTTGGCCGGAGCGCGCATGGCCATTGTGCTGCCCGATATGGAGGACGCCTAGTGGGTAGTGCTGACCCGACACTTTGGTCGCACAATTGGTTTATTAGTTAATCGAACCAGTGTATGTTCCACCGCTCTGCGGTGCCTCTTGTCTGTGTTCAACCCTATCACTAATGGCATCTCGCTGTGATGTGATGTAGGGCGTGTAATGCTTCTAAACTTCTTCTTAATGAAACACGTGCTAAGCACGTTCTAGAAAAAAAAGAATATTTCGCGGTTCTAGAGTTTGGATTAACGTTACGGTAAATATCTCATGTGTTATAGTAATCCAACTATCGTAAATATGTATTGATATTATTGTAAATTAGTATATAAAATTATTGTAAATGGAGATGGCTACAGAATAACTTATTTTGTAGCTGGCTACTGAATATACTCTCCATTTTGTTCTTTTTTCTCTCAACAAAGGAAGTTTTTATTGATTTTTAAGGTCGTTATTACATTCATGGAGTTGATGAGTGGCGAATCTAGGATTTTATCTAAGGGTACGCCACCCAAAAAAATTTACATACAATTCGGTAAATCTATTTTAGCAATTCGGTAATAATTGACAATGTGATTCGGTATATATGCACTAAGTAACACAAATACACAATAAGACTTAAATTCATGGATTAAGTTCAACCCATCCACTAAATATAGTATAAATAGTTCAAAAGCCATACCAATAATTGAAATATAGGTATAAAAGAGAACCAAGACTTACAATACTACTTTTCTGACTATTTTATTTGACGCTTTCGAAGGGACATAGATGTCTTGATTATATCATCTTCATCAACTTCAAAGAAAATATCCCGCCCAATGAAAGTGACTAGACAATCATCTAAAAGACTATCTCACATCTTATATTCTTAACTTTGTTTTCACTAAAACCATTGCAGAAAACATCCTTTCAACACTTGTCGTTGCCACGGGTAGAAGCAATACCAATTTGAGGAACTCATAAACCATATCATACATTTTGTGCCTCTTTGTTTCAATAAGCTTAACTGAGAGATCAACAATATTGTTCAGACCTTTGAAGCTATCGTCCTGTCTCATGTCATCAATATAATTATGTAGCTGCAATTCAAGTTCAGCAAATTATTATTTGAGAACTCCTTTTGGTAAAACTCAGCTAGTCTACATAGCTTCTGTGCATCAAAAGAAGCAAATGAATTGGAAGGACTGAAGGCCGGCAAATGAATTGGAAGGACTGAAGGCCGACATACAAGACAACTCCATATTAAACTCAGTTGATTAAAGAAAACATATTCCTTTTAAAAAAATTAAAGAAAACATATTGACCACAGCCTACATACTAAAGTTTACCTAAAGTTTCTTGCATATGCAGTGGACTCAGAATATAGTCATGAGCATCACGCACGCGTGTCGCGTATGATATATTTTGTAGCGATATTTCAGTTGGTCTCGCTTCTGAAATTGGATCGCTGTAAAGACTACAGAGGCACGAAATAATGCACCGACGACTCAACGAATATGTACGCGCATGTACCTCATAAACCTGTTTCTTTATTCTTTTCATCAGTTGACAATCCTCATCACCATTCAATACAATTGAGATCCACTAATCATAAAGCCTTCTTCTATGTTCGGCAGTGCTAGCGTCCGGACGTTCGGACAGACACTAGCGTCCGGATGCCGGCGCAGCCTGCCTCTGTCCGCTGATTTTTTCTCGTCCCGCACGTGCACCTCACCCCATCACAACGCCCCAACGTCTGGATGACTCGCCTCGCACGCGCAGCCCGTCCTGTCCACTTCGATTCGAGGCCGTTTGCCCCGCCCTACACGCGCACTCCGCCCCCGTCGTGCCCTGACCGCCGGCCCCCAGCTCGCCGTACCCAATTCCCCGGCGCCCAAGCCATGCCACCATCACTCTCCGCGCCCCTGACTCGCCAAACAACATGAAACATTTCAATGCAACATACGTATGAAATAGATAAAACATCCGGAACATACACTTGCAACATATGTATGAAACATATGCAATATCCTGATAAAACAATTGCAACATAAAACCGAAACAATTGAAACATTTGGAATATATTGTTGCAACATATGTGTGAAACATATACAACATCCAGATCAGAATGCTTGCAACATACTTATGAAAATAGATGAAACATTTTGAAAAAACCTATGAAACGCTTGCAATATGCCTCTGAAGCACTTGCAACATACGCAACATGTGCAACTTTCCGATCTACTTTCGCAACATCCATATGAAACAATTGCAACATACATACTTGAAACATACATTTACAACATGCGCTTTCATCGCAATATCTTCTTGTTGAGGTTGCGCATCGCGGCGACCATGACCTTCTGGTAGAGAACGGCGGCATCAGTAGCACCCCAGCAGGACCTCGGCGCGCACAGGGGACAAGGCACGGCATGCAGCGAGCTGGAGCAGGTGTGTGATGGAGCGCGGCATGGAGATGGAGGAGGAGCGGCGCGGGATGGAGCGTGGCGCTGGATGGGGGAGTCGCATGGCGCGGGATTGGGTGCGCGGCGGGAAGACGGCAGCAGCGAGCGCTTGGTGCAGTAGCACCTAAGCCTGGGCAAAATCAACCAAAACCGAAAAACCGAACAGAAAGAACCGGAACCGAAATAGAAAAAATTCGGTTCCTTATTCAGTTCCTAATATTGAGGAACCAAAATAACCAAAACAAATTCGGTTCCTACTCTCGGTTAACCGAATTAACCGAAAGAACCGAATTATATCAATTATACTCCACTTATTTGTATTTTGTAAGATTATGTTTGGTTTATGTGTGATATTTCCTATTTGAACTATTATAAATTTGTGTCACTATATTGGTATTGTTCACTTATGAATTATTATTATCTAAAATGTATATAGCGTTGCATAAATTTACTTTAGAACATGCATATTTATCATTGTCTTAGCCTTTCCTGAAAAAGTTCGGTTAGTTTGGTTAGAACCGGAACCAGACCGAAATAACCGAAAACCGAAATTGTCGGTTCTGAGAATTTTTTAGAACTGATCGGTTCCCATTTTTTAAGAACCGAATTTTTTAAAAGACCGAGGAACTGAACCAAAACCGAACCGAAAACCGAATGCCCAGGCCTGGTAGCATGCGATGGGCAAGTACGGGAGTGGGAGATATTTTTTAGAGAGAGATGGGAGACGTAGAGAGGAAGTAGGCCTGTTGGGCTGGTAACGCGCAGGCCCGGAAACCGGATGCCTGGTCCTGAGCATTACCGTTTTGCGTTTGTAGCTGTTTTTGGCCCAACTAACGTCGCCACAGTAAAGGCCCAACATGCATGATTCGTTCGGAGCAAGGCCCTATAAAATAATATTAGCTACAGGGATATTTATATGATTATAAGTTAATATTTGAAAAAAAATTAAGGAGAGATAGAGGTGCAAGAGCATATGAGAGAAAATATAATTAATTAAAACGAAAGAATGTTATCAAGTGTGCTTCACCACATCTCCTATATAATACACAAGCGCCTGAAATCGTTCAGGCACCACTCTTCTTGTCGACCAGAGACGGAGGGAGTGGGGACCAGGGGGGCCACACACCCCCTAATACTATGGTTGCAACAGGAGACTACCTTTAATTCTTGTGATAAATAAGTCGCCGTCAATGAACTTGGCCCCTTCTGCCACCAGCTACTGCCACAGCCTACCCCTTATGTTGATTTTCTGGCTCCGTCCCTGTCGTCGACCAAAGCATTTGAGTTTAGGCTAGTTGTGCTCAGTGGGTTTAGGATGAAGTAGTAGCGCTGGCACGTCACTCGGCTCCTCGGCTATTTCTCCTTAGGCGCATGTCTCAGCAACACAAAACGAGGGTTTCGCTCGTTATAGGACTTGACCAAACATCTCACGACATGAGCTGATGACAGTCATGCAGCACCTGTATCAAAGTCAGTACCATTCCGTTAAGGACATGTTTTGTTGTTCATATGTCTAAGGGCTGGTAAGGTTTTGCGCGTTGTATCGAGTTAAACCACATGCTCCACCGTTGGGGTGTGTGTGTGGGGGGGGGGTGCGGGGCCACTGCTGAGGCGGAGGAGTGAGCATCATGGAGGAAGAAAGACTGAGATGGAAGGAGAACAATATTAGGAACAGTTCGATTAAGTTCCCACGGTGGTTGTTCACCGCTCAGAAAAAAAAAACTAAAAAAAAACAGGCGCTTGTAGAATAGCAATTCCCATAGTTGAGTTCTTTTGGAAACACATAGATGAGTTGTATTAATTCTTACATACTTCTTATTTCATATATATGTACATATGTTTGCTTGAAAACGCATAGATGTCCTTGAAAACGCTAGATTGATAGCACTGTTTATTTATTTAATGATGAAAAATAAGTTTCATGCACTACATGCGTGCTTCTACGTACCTGTAGGTTTTTGAGGAGGTGAGGAGGCTGATGGAGTTGCACAAGGACGAAGTGACGAGCATCACCGTCGTCGGCCACAGCCTCGGCGCTGCGCTTGCTACCCTGAACGCTGTCGACATCGCCGCCAACGGTCTGAACGACCCCGCCAGCACCAGCTCCTCTCAGCCGCCGTGCCCGGTGACGGCCGTCGTGTTCGCGTGCCCGCACGTCGGGGACCGTTTCTTCAAGGCAGCCTTCGGCTCCTTCCGGGACCTGAGGGCCCTCCACGTGAAGAACGCCGGCGACGTCGTGCCGGTGGTCCCGCCGCTCACGTACGTGGACGTGGCCGTGGTGCTGCCCATCGACACGGGCCGGTCGCCGTACCTGCGACCGCCGGGCACGCCGCAGACGCTCCACAATCTCGAGTGCTACCTGCACGGCGTCGCTGGCGAGCAGGGCAGCGCCGGAGGGTTCAGGCTGGAGGTGGACCGCGACGTGGCGCTGGTGAACAAGGACGCCGACGCGCTCAGAGATGAGTACCCGGTGCCGGCGAACTGGTGGGTGCCGGAGAACAAGTGGATGGTCAGGGGTGCTGATGGCCACTGGATGCTCAAGGACTTCGAGGAAACCTAGTTATTAACCTTTGATTATTACGTAGAGCACTTCCCATTGCATTGTGCATTTGATATCCTCTTAAATAATAGTGCTTGATCGGTTGAGATATCTGTAAGACTGTAACCTAAAGTTTATTTGAAATGTTTTAAAGGGATTGCTTGAACATTTGCTAATGGAGGACACTAATCCGTGACCGGTTGCGCCCTCAGGGAGCTCACGACCCTCGTCTTCCTCCCGCATGCCCTACCTCCCCCACCCCCGCCTCCCCCTCGCTACCGGCCAGCGGTTGCCGCACCGCCCCTGCCCTCCCCTAACCTCGCCGCAACGCGCCTCCGCCGTCCTCGTCCTCGCCCCCGCCCCTACCACTGGTGGCTGGCAGCGAGCCGCCTTACCGGGCCACCCGCAACCCTCCCCTAACCTCGCCGCAACGCGCCTCCGCTGTCCTCGTCCTCGCCCCCGCCCTTGCCACTGGTGGCCGGCGGCGAGCCGCCTTGCCGCGCCACCCGCAACCCGCCCCCACCCACCCTTATCCCAGGGCCCTGCCACAACGCTCCACCACCAGCCCCCCAACTGCCTTCTCCTACAGCCCCCGCGGGAGGTGCCCACTGCCCCACCCCGCCACCGTCTTGCCCGCTTCCACCGCCGTGTCATGGCCGCAGCCCCCCAAAGCCCCTTCTAAGCCGGCCGGAAACAAATATCCTAACCCCGTCGCCGCTGGAACCCTAACTGGTAGGGTGCTATCGATGGAGCAGGCGCAGTCTTCTTCCTCGTCTCCGGCGGGGCGTGGGCACAGGAGAGAAAGGGAGAGGGAGAGGAAGAGCGCGGGAGGGAGAGGGAGCGGGGTCGCGCTAGCGCTAGAGCGCGATGATCGCGTAACACCTTTTGCGTTTAATTTGCTAATTGAGTTTATTGAAATCTGAATCAATTTACTGATTAAGCATTTTGAAAGTTTGTTTGAAATTTATTTGAATTTTCAAAAAAATAGATTTAAAATTTATAATTACTAGTTGAAAGCATGTTTTCAAACTGCAGATTTCGATAATATGTTCGTATGTGTTTTAGAGTAGATTAGATATTTTCTTAATAAGTTATTTGAAATCTCTATGCTAGCTGGCTTTCTCTTATGCACCCTATATTTATTTTTGGTGTTTTTGATTTGAAATCAAGCACCAGGCCTGGGCCATAGTGGGATATCTCACTTTGTCACTATCTCAACCCTAATCACACCCTAAGTGTCGCGGGTTAGATCAAGCCTATCCTGGCTGGCGAAGCTTAGGTTTAGATGTACATATACAATCAACAATGGCCACACAGAGAGAAAATATGCATAACAAAATATGGCATTTTATTTCCAACTTAATTGTACAGAGAAAATATGCATTGTACAGAGAAAAGTGTACCCATAATAAACTTAAATTACAGTTTGCACACCGATGGCATTTTATTTCCAACTTAATTGTATAGATGGCCTTTAGTTAATTACGATGATCCTGAACAATTTGGGCACTCTTATTCGTGCATTATATGTATGACAGTATGAGCATAAACATGTTGGTATGCACGAGAGGCTGCAGTCCAAACTTAACTAGATTTGCTTGAAATCCTGGAGGGTCCAGTGGCCGTCGGCGCCGCGGACCATGCCCTTGTGCTGAGCCGCCCACCACTCCGCCGGCACCGGGTACTCGTCCCTGAGAGCGTCGACGCGCTTGTTCACCAGCGCCACGTCGCGGTCCACCTCCAGCCTGAACCCTCCGGCGCTACCCTGCTCGCCGGCGACGCCGTGCTGGTAGCACTCGAGGTTGTGGAGCGTCTGCAGCGTCCCCGGGTGGCGCAGGTACGGCGACCGGGCTGTGGCGATGGGCGGGTACGTAGGCACGATGTCCCCGGGTGGCGCAGGTACGCCAGTGCCACGTCGCGGTCACTAATCAAGCTGTCACCCTTTTTTTGCAGGATGAACCATTGATCTTGACTGGCCCCAAACGTGGTCTTTTATTGTTAGATGCGAATTATGTTGAGACTGATCTGATGATCAAGGATCATCAAGGTCAGGACAGAGAACTTAGTAAAGGAGTCTTGACAATCAGAGGCATAGCAGGGCGGTCCTCGAAGAAATGTGAGGTTGATAGACTCTCTCTTGCCACCAGGCTAAGTACTGTGAAGATGGTGTATGCTTTTGTTTTATCTGCGGTGGAGGCAACTGTTTCACTTGAAGTTTTAGAGGGAGAATTCTGTGGAATAGTCACTGCCCGCACAACCAGCGTCAACAATAGCCTTGTGCTTTATGATAGCCAACTGGCAGATCACATGCCTGGTAATGGTCGTGGTGCTATCAAGATGATGCGGCCTGTCATATCTATCTATTTTGAGGATGCGCTGATAATCATTGCAAGGGTTCATGGTGGTAAAGGTGTAGCCATTAAATTTACCCCGATGATCTCCAAAGGAGATGAAGTTGAGTTCACTTTAGGTACCGCCAAGATGTGCCTGCGGGTTGATTGGTCGATACTGGACCGAGACGTTGCAGCAGAGCATTGTTAAGGAGCATCATCAGTGGAACTACATCTGATCCGGTCATGCCGCACCCAACATTAAGTTGGTTATGTCATACCCTTCTGTTCTTATTACCTCCATTCTCGTCAAAATTGGTTACATTAAGAGGTTCAAAGTTAGTGGGATGACATGGCTATTAGTGAGAGATGATGTAGATAGTTAGTGAAAGATGATGTGGATGGCTTGTTCTTACCTCCATTCTTGTCAAAATTGGTTACATTAAGTGGTTCGAAATTTAGTAGGATGACATAGCTATTAATGACATGATGTAAATAGTTAGTGGAAGATGATGTGGATGGCTTGTACGTTGGTATAAAGTTGTAGTGGGGATTATCCTTATAAATTAAAGATGTAGATATAGATTGATGAGAGGATGTTTGTCATGTGGAAATAATCTACTACTCCCTTCATCATTTTATCCTTATAAATTAAAGATGTAGATATAGATTGATGAGAGGATGTTTGTCATGTGGAAATAATCTAGTACTCCCTTCATCGTTCAAAAATAAGTGTTATTCTCATAACGTTGGATGGCTTGTAGCGTCTTAAAATTATGAATAGAATATGTGATAAGAGGGTTTTCTCCCACACAGTATATAGTGCCTCGTTTAGATTGCAAACTCGCAAATCACAGACAAACTATGTAATTAGTTATTTTTTACCTATATTTAATGCTCCATGCACATATCTAAAGATTGATGTGAAGGAGAGAAAGTGTAAAAACTTGGAATTTGGAAGGGAAGTAAACAAGACCTAGTTCGGCGTTACGTGCAACCGGCTGCCGGTTGGCAAATGGCAAGGCGATGGGCAATGGCGACCAGCAAAATCAGAAATCACAGTGTTCCAGCACGTGATTCACGCATGAATTGATAGCTCGATGGGCCGAGCGCAGCGCAGATCCAGCCGGCCGCATGTACACTCGCTGGCTACTCTTCACATGCATGCAGTCATTGCAGCTGGCTACTCTTCACATGCATGCAGTCCGTTGCATTATTGTCCTCTTGACCTACGTATTAAATTAAATTTGCTCCTATCCTGATGCATGCATGCTTTTGTTCGCTTCCTCCGGAATGGGCTATTCCATCCACGTCCGAAACGGTTTCTATGGAACCGAACGGGACCTTAATTGGTACGTACGGTACAGGACCAATTACTACACGCGGTGAGGTTGATGGTAATGCACTGGCACGTACTACAACACACGAACAAGAGGTCATCTGGAAGATCATGAAATTTAACATACAGACAGTAGCAAATGTACACCCTAAAAGCCGGCCACCGACCGCTGAGCGCTGATATTCCCACCCATGACGGCTGCGTACCAAGGCCGTCCCCTTCCCATCGACCGCCACCGCCAGTGTGGCGATGCCGAGCTCGGACACGCCGAGTGGATGTCGTGGAGGCGGTTGAAGAGCCAGCGATTTTAGCGCGCTTGCTTCTTCCTCCTCACGCGCGCCGCAACCAGATCCAACATGCATGCATGGATATGGGTGACCCATTCTTTCTCCACTGGCATCATTATGATGCTGCCCAACCCCAAGCCGGCCCATGAATGATTGGCACGTGGAGCACGCATCCATTTGCAATTAGAGAAAAATTCACCGGCGGTCCCTTAAGTTGGCAGCCACTTGAAGGACCGTCGGTGAATTTTTCTCTTGCAAATACCTGGACCAGCAGGCAACAGGATGCAGGCCAGAGGGTCGCTTCGGCCGGCGGCTATAAATACACTACAAGCTGAAGCAACTACCAAACCAAGCAAGCAACGCATGCAAACGGCAAGCGATAGCTAGGTAGCTCCTCAGGTTGGATAATTTGGATCGGACGAGGCCGCTACTGTACGTGCCTGCGCAGCCGAGGGAGGTAAGGTAAGGTAAGGTAAGTAGCCTGCATGGCATCCTCTGGAAATGCAAGCACCGTCGGCATCGCCGAGAGGTGGCGCGAGCTCCACGGCGAGCACTCGTGGAATGGCCTCCTGGACCCGCTGGACCTGGACCTCCGCAAGACCATCATCTCCTACGGCGAGCTCGCCGAGGCCACCTACGACGGCTTCAACACGGAGCGGCGGTCCCCGCACGCGGGCGCCTGCATGTACGGCTACTCCGACCTGCTGGCCAGCTCGGGCGTGGCGGCGGCCGGCCACTACGAGGTCACCAGGTTCATCTACGCCACGTCGGGGCAGCCCGTCCCCGACGCCTTCCTCGTGCGCCCACTGGCGGCGCTCAAGGACGTGTGGTCCAGGGAGTCCAACTTCATGGGCTACGTCGCCGTGGCCGCCGACGAGGGCGCCGCCGCGCTGGGGAGGCGCGACATCGTCGTCGCGTGGCGCGGCACCGTGCAGAGCCTGGAGTGGGTCAACGACCTCGGCTTCACGCCCGTGCCCGCCGCGCCGGTCCTCGGCTCCAAGGCCGCCGCCAACCCCTTGGCGATGGTGCACATGGGCTTCCTCTCCATGTACACGTCCAGCCACGCAGGCTCCAAGTTCAACAAGACTAGCGCCAGGGACCAGGTCTTCGAGGAGGTGAGGAGGCTGGTGGAGCTCTACAAGGACGAGGAGATGAGCATCACCATCACCGGACACAGCCTCGGCGCGGCCATCTCCATCCTCAACGCCGTCGACATCGTCAGCAACGGCGTGAACGTGCCCGCCACCGGCGACGGCTCAACGTCCACCAAGCCGAAGTGCCCGGTGACGGCCATCGTGTTTGCGTGTCCGCACGTCGGCGACCGTTTCTTCAGGGCCGCCTTCCAATCCTTCAAGGACCTCAAGGCTCTCCACGTGAAGAACGCCGGCGACGTCGTGCCAATGTACCCGCCGCTGGCGTACGTGGACGTGGCCGTGACGATGAACATCAACACCGCCCGCTCGCCGTACCTCAAGTGGCCCGGCACGGTGCAGACGCTCCACGACCTCGAGTGCTACCTGCACGGCGTCGCGGGCGAGCAGGGCAGCGCCGGAGGGTTTAAGCTGGAGGTGGAACGCGACGTGGCGCTCGTGAACAAGGGCGCCGACGCGCTCAAGGACGAGTACCCGGTGCCAGCGAGCTGGTGGGCGCCCATGATCCACAAGGGCATGGCGAAGGATAATGCCGACGGCCAGTTGAAGCTCAACGACTTCCAGCAAATCTAATGAGCCCTGATGCTGCGTGCTTACCTTCCATGCAATATTTATAAACATAAATAACGCCGGCGGCCGGCCGTCATGTGCTATTATTTTACGGAGTACGTCAAAAATACACGTATATGCTTCAATAATGAAATTCCACCTGTTTTTAAGCCATGTTTTCTTTTACCTTTCTATACTACTCCCTCCGATTTTTTATATGTCACATTTACCTTGTTCTAAGTCAAACATTACCATCTTTGATCACAACCATTTTTAAAAATCCTTATAATTTCATAGCATATGAATTATATATTATAAAAGTATTTCTCATAGTGAATCTAAAAACATAAATCTTATGACATGAGTCTATATAATTTTTTTTTAAATTAATGGTCAAAGATATAAATGTTTGACTTAGGACAAAACAAATACGAGATATAATAAAAAAACATACTCCCTCCGTTCTGTAATACAGTGCATTGTAGTATTCAAATTTGTTCTCAAATATAATGCATTCTAGAGGACAAAAATAATTTTGCATTAAATATTTTCTATTTATCAACCAATCACCATCAATCAACTTGGTGATAATGTCTAATTAGGAAATAAAATGAGGGTATATACGTCTTTTATGTTCTCTCTTAATTTGTCCTAAAATTTCTAGAATGCACTATATTACAAGATAGAGAGGTAGGTACTACTATTGGTCAAAAGTAGGGACGCAAATCCCGGTATGCACACCGGCAACATGGTCACGTTCTGACCCAAACTTTGAACTTCTCAAATAAAACTCCATCAGACATATAAATTCCATAAAAATAGGTGCTGAACAAAAAATTAAATTCACAAGTTTTTTGAGTGAATTAGTGAAATGAAGATAAATGTACATTAAAATTATAGAGCTCGATAAGATCGTCTAAAACTTCGTAGTTGATGACTTTTTATTTGAGATCATTAAATTAGAAATTAAAATTCTGATTTATTTTTTCAGACCATTAATAGACACACCCTATAACAAGTTATAGTTCTCACCTAGATCTAAACTTTGTAATACAAACTTTTTTATTTAAAATCATTTTGTGACCGAAGTATTCAATACAAAATTTGTATGATTTAATAAAAAATAATAGTATCAATTTTTTTTGTCATAGCTGATTAAGTGATGTGTTGTGTGAACTGAGCTTCGCCCAGCTGGTTAGTTTCTTATAGTGGAACCTATCCATTCGGTTGAAGTTCTCAGACTTGACGTGGGTGATCGTATTTCAAGATTTAACGACATTGCTCTTTCAGTGATAGATGGCATGGCCGTCGGTAGTTAGGTGTCTGCGATGACTTCGTCAATCTCGAGATATGCTAGCTTAGTCTTTAGAAGGTACTCATAAGTATGATGTGTGTGCATGCATTCATACGGGGCGAGTATATGCACATGTACGAGTCCTCTTGTCCCCTCTATGTATGTTGCTACAGGCTCTGATCTGCCTTGAACTGTTACGGTGCCCAAGTTGCAATTGGTCTGCGTGCGGCTTGCTAGGGCGATGTGCGCTCTAGTTGCGGTTGTTCTTGGGACACCGGTGCCAGTGAACGTTGAAGTGCAGACCGAGCAAGTGGAGGGGAATGGTAGATGTTGTGGTGTTGCTCATTTGAGATTCTTTATTATTGGGTCGAGCACCTTTTGATTTCAGAGCCAACTCTAGTCTGTCATCTCTGCCAAAGGTGTGTGCTTTAATCGGTGAATCGTACAACAAATCTTAGACTCGACACTTTATACTCATTGTCGTAGTGTTCAAGATGGCCTTGGGAGGTTTCCGCCGTCATTGCCCGATAGCGTTCGCATGTTTCCAACTGTTCGGCTGGCCGTAAAAGTGGTTGATGCTGATTTGTTGTGAGAGAAAAACACTGCTGGCTGTCTGTAAAATTATGGCTGATAAGTTCAAGCGAACAGTGAAGATATGACACTTTTGTCGGATGCAAATTCAGAGATCCTACTCAAATATGTATTGTTTAAAACTCTTCTCTGTGGGTGTACGCTTTATATGTCTAAATATAGCAAGATGGGCACAGAGAAGAGTAATTTGGTATTTCTTTTCCTAGTCTATATACTCTGGTGTTAACATATGAATATACATGAGTTTTTTTTTAAAAAAAAAAAGTTCGGCTCTGCAGCAGCCTTGTCATACTGTTCACCGTTGGTTAGCTGAAGCTCAGCTAGGTTGATTTGCTTCACCAGAAACATCTTTTGATTTCCAGTTCAACAGTGGCTGGTTCATGAACTTGTTTATTCATAGTACAGTGACCCTATATATTTGTTGTGTTCTTGCCTCGGCAGCAGCAGAACATTTTTCCCTCTGGTGGTCAGCGACAGCAGCAGGTTAAGCGACAATGATGGTTCATATGCCTATTAACTTTAGGCCATCCAATGCTGAACGTTTTTAGTTCTTTGCCTCCTGATCTTCCTGAACATTTCTAACGCTCGCTAGGCCATCGGATAGCGCTGGGATGATACGGATGAAGTGCAGCAACGCAGCAACCAGTGGCGGGCCCAGGGTGTGGCGGTCGGACTCAAGATGGCAATGGGTACGTACCTGACGGTAGTGCCCACCCGTACCCGTATCCGCACCCGCAAAATTTACCCGTCGGGTTACCCGTACCCGCATGCGGGTAAAAAAATAGTTCCATACCCGTACCCGACGGGTAACCCGTACCCGATAGCATACCCAAAAATTACCTAAAAATATCAATAGTCACATGCAAAATAAATCATTCTAAGCTTCCAACAAATTACAAACATGCTAACAAACATTATTAGCATCATTACAACAAAGGCAATCTACTAGAAATATAATGGATGTCTCAATGGGCCAAATTCATGACTTATATGCGCTAAAATAACTGAGGTTGGCTAGTTATTTTTTGCGGGTATGTCTTACCCGCGGGTATGCGGGTATGGGTAGTATACACCCGCACCCGTACCCGCCATACCCGATGGGT
>CM039612.1:5610553-5697266 GCA_022457205.1 Saccharum spontaneum
TTTGGGTTTTTTAAGTTGTAGAGATTTTCATGTGAACCAAAGAGCTACATAGGAAATCAATCCTCAGGAATCTCAATCCTCCAAAATTCCTTTGTTTCCCCTGCAATCCAAAGGGCACCTTTTAGTGGTCAATGCAATGCCCCAAAAAGGGTTTGACCGCCGGCGTCCACGTTGTAAGAGCAAGACTAATAATAGAGCTAAGTGTTTGGCTATTAGCCAAGTTGCAAGAGCCAAGCTATACAATAGATATCTCTTATTTGTCTACAAAGAACTTTTCTATTGGTAGTTTTACCCATGCCCCACTTTCTCTTTCCTAATCCTCCTCACATTCACTTATTGCTGGACCCACTACTGCATATGCATCTGTGCCCAGCTTGTTGCTTGTATGAGAGCTAAGCTCTCCTCTCTTTCCTTCCTTCTCTCTTTCACATCATCATTTGTTTAGCTACAGGCCTATTATTGTACCTGCTCTATAGTGACCCATCAATGTGGTTGGACAACGGCAGGGCGCATTGGGCGTCCACGTTTAAAAATGGTTTGACCAGCAGCAAACTATCTCCATCTCCGGTCACAAGTGACCACAAACCTCCCTTTTTCGCCATGTGCCAATGCTCATGGTCAACCGTAACTACCACTATGCACACGATGACAAGATAGACTTCGTGCGGCACATGAAAATTGTTGCATTTTAATTAATTGGAATTTCTGCAACAATTTCCGGCATCTATATACCACCATTCAGTAAAAAAGATGGCGTACAGTACTCATTTGTTCTAGCTATATATAGGCGTAGATAGATATATCGTATTAGTATAGTTTTGTGCATGCAATGCAAGAAGCATCCATATTATTACTATCACTGCAACAAGTGACATATAGCTAGCGCACGATTGATTTACCGCGCGCGATTAACAAACGGAAATAAACGTACACTTGAAAGTTGAAACTACTATTTGTGGTTCAAGATGAGAGTCTCATACTCGCCAGCGTGGGAGGAGGCAGCCGCGACGTTGTCGTCGTCGGCGCCGGTGACCGGGAAGAAGAAGGGGTAGGTCTCGATCGTAGCGCGCCATGCAGCTGCTGTAGAGCACGCGACATCCCCTCCGGAAGCGGCAGTAGTTGGGGAGCTTCGCCACCGCCTGCGCCACGCAGAGCCCACAATCCGCGGCGGTGATGTCCCTGGTGCACCACCCGAGCCCGTAGATGGTGGTCCCCTCCGACCCAAACTTCGCCGTCTCCCTGGCCAGCCCGTTGCTCGCGGGGTCGCCGGCCTCCTCGGCCACCCGCGCCATGAGCTTCCGCTCGGCACGGTCGAACGCGGCCAGGTCGCCGGTGGCGTTCATGGTGTTGATGAGGATGAGCGTGTACCCGGTGTCCGGCAGGCCCAGGAAGTCGGCGTCGTCGTAGCGGAGGAAGCAGTAGTCGTACCAGACCCGCGCGTCCGCCTGGCCCCGGCACGACGCCGCCACCTGCCGCGCCGCCATGGCGACGCAGCGTGGGCAGTCGGACGACGGTCAACCTGTTCAGCGGTTTCACCAAACCGGCTGCCGGCCCATAACCGACCCAGTGAAAACCACCGTCACGGTTACAGAGCGGCCTGGTTGCAACCGGTGTACCCAGCACTGGAATTTGGGAGCCCTCATCCGGTCACGGTTAGATGCCACTGAAACCCATCGAAACCCGAGCGGTGATGCAGCGCGAGCGGGGCGGCGGCGGTGGCGGGCGCAACCACGAGAGCGGCGGCGACCATGGGTGCGAGCGCGGCGGCGGTAGCGACCGCGAGCGCGAGCGCGGCGGCAGCGACGGTCTCGAGCGCAGCAGCGGTGGTGGCGACCGTGAGCTTGTTTTTTCAGCCGGAACAGTATTTTTTTCTCAAAAAAAATCAACCAACAGTGTTTTTCAGCCGGCTTATAATTCCAGCCGAACGGGGCCATACATAAGCTACTGCGAGTAGTATTCACTGGCGTCAGGGATGGATATATGGAGACATCAGTTTTTTTTATATATTTCGACCCGTCATACAAAATGAACTTTTGTACATTAGTTTGGCAGAGAAAATAGAGGTTGTTTGCGTTGCTATTTCAAATACACAGAAACTCCCTAGCGTCCTCCTTTTTTTTTGTGATGAGCTAGCGGTTTGACCTAGTTCCAGTCTCTAATGCCCGCATCCCTCCCTCTCCTCTCGGCGGCGGCTCCCTCCCTCTCCTCTCGTCGGCGCTGCTCGCCTCCCTCCCTCTCCTCTCCCTCCCACCATGGCCACGCGGCTTCACCCCGGTGGCACGCATGGGGGAGGTGACGGCGGGGCTTGCCACCCGACGACGCACGTGATGGCGGCGATGGTGGGGCCCCATAGCGGTGGCCCTCCCTCCTTGGACGGCAGCGTTGCTACCCAAATCCGCGGCCGGTGGCAACGACGCGCATGGTGGACCTCCACGCTGGGCACTCCTCTTCCGCTCCATCCTCGACCAGATCCGGTGTGCACAGGGAGGCAACGGCGGTGGGCTCCATCCCTCCCATGGCGCGGCTTCACAGATCTTGCTGACGGCGGTCCATGGAAGGCCGACAGCGACCCATGGATCTAACGGCACACCCCTCCTTCTCCTCGTGGCGGTGGTGACCTGCTACTCGCCACCACACCTCCAGATGCGGTGGCAGGCGGGCGGATCCGTCGGCGGCAAGCTCATGGAGGCCGGGCTATCTGCGGCGAGGCTAGATCTGTGGATCTGGCGACGGTGGCCTCCACCATGGCGGCGCGATCCAGATCCAGACGAGTGCAGCCCATATCCAGGCCCGGTGTGGGTTTTTTTCTTTTTTTTGTTTATTTTCGTCGATTAACCACGGCGGGCATCTGCCGCCCGCCTTGGTTAATCACCATTTACCGTGACCTTGCAACCATGGCGGGCGCAGTTGCGCGCCTTGGAAAATGTAAAACGCCCGCCTCGGATAAACTTTCTGTAGTAGTGACTTTGACTAGATTTGCTTGAAGTCCTGGAGCGTCCAGTGGCCGTCAGCGCCGCGGACCATGCCCTTGTGCTGAGCAGACCACCACTCCGCCGGCACCGGGTACTCGTCCCTGAGCGCGTCGACGCGCTTGTTCACCAGCGCCACGTCGCGGTCCACCTCCAGCCTGAACCCTCCGGCGCTACCCTGCTCGCCGGCGACGCCGTGCTGGTAGCACTTGAGGTTGTGGAGGGTCTGCAGCGTCCCCGGGTGGCGCAGGTACGGCGACCGGGCTGTGGCGATGGGCAGCGGCACCGCCACGTCGAAGTAGCCGATGGGCGGGTACGTAGGCACGATGTCGCCGGCGTTCTTCACGTGGAGCGCCCTGAGGTCATCAAACGACCGGAAGGCCTCCTTGAAGGTGAGGTTTCCGACGTGCGGACTCCGAACACGACCGCCGTCACCGGGCACGACGGCTGCGAAGAGTTGGTGGATGCGTTCACGCCTTTGGCGACCATGTCAATGGCGAGCGACGCGCAGAGGCTGTGGCCGGTGATGGTGACGCTTGTCACCTCGTCCTTGTACAACTCCATGAGCCTCCTCCTCCTCAAGAACCTGCACACGTACGTGATAGCAGTTATGCAAGGTTCATTAATTAGTTACTAATAAGACTTTAATTTTGGTAATGTTCTACGCATCGCAATAATGTTAATGGTATGTAAAGACTTGGATATTGAGAGACTAGGAATTTGGCAGTCACATGTGTTCAGGACAGTGCGAGCATTACGGCTTCAACTACTTCCAAATCTTAAAAAAAAAAAAGAAATACATACTCCTTCATACTCAATTCCTACTCACTGAAACAACTTATCTACAATCCTCACACCAGCAAGTATATAGGCAAATAGTTAAGTTGATCCTCAAAGTCATGTGTGTTGTTAGCTAAGTTGAGGCTTTTATTTAAGCCTTAACTTACCTGTATATAACACGGTTCTATCATCCTAGAGTGATATATACCAATGGAGGATGGTTGTTTGTGTCAATCAGGTCCATAGGCTTTTAAAATTTACATTTAGGACCTTAATAATAAACTAGCACCGGGTTTTTGGGTAGGTTTATATCCGTGTTTTGTTTTGATCTTATGTTACTCCTATATTGCAATATCGATCACTTTCACCCACCGAACAACTACCGGATTCGGTAGATAAACAATGAACAAATATTAGTTGAAAGGTTAATAAAGAAATCAACAAACGCTAGCTGTGTAGTTGACATTGTGAAAGGGTGTACTAGGTCGTCTGACGGAGTCACGGAGAATACATGCATGACGTGACGACGACGACATAACTATCCATTCGCGGGTGACGACAACATAATTATGCATTCTATTGTAGAAATAGTGGCCAACGCGCTCGTAGCGTGATGGTGCGTCCTCCCGGTGCGGAGGCCACCCGCCCGCGTTCGATTGAGCAGTGTTGTGTGAGTATTTGCACTTGAGCGTGCGGTCTCACGTGATATGTTAATGCTCCTGGCGGTGTTCCAAAAACAAATTGCAGGAGTAGTGGAGGCTCCGTTTGTTAGTTTTATAAGCCGTATTTTTTCTGTCAGTCAGTTTATTTTTCTCTCACAACAAATCAGTTAACAGTACTTTCAGCCATGACTCATGAAACTGTTGACACCTGATGGTAGTTGCCATTTATTTAATTTTCAAAAAAAGTATTTGCCATTTGTTTTGACAGCCGGCGTGTCTCTAAATATAGGTATGTAACTAGCCACAGAGAAATGGCCTTCAGTTTGCACCTTTAATTCCGGTCGTGCTAGGGTGCGAGACTAATGTAAGCATTAGTTCTGCGATCTAAGTTCTACGAGCACCGGAGGTCCTTTTGTCCCGATTGGTAACACCAATTGGGATCAACTGGGACTAAAGGTCCTCCAACCTTTAGTCCTGGGTGGTAACACTAGACTAAAGGTCGTCTTCCACATGGGACTCAAGCTCCTCAATAGATGAATTCAAAAGGAGAGCACCTAGAAATTGGTCACATGTGTTGTGTTTGGTTAAGATGGTAAGGAAGCTACACGCAAGAGAAGAGATCTTCAGAATTTAAGTTATTTTTCGGTTGGAAAACTAGGACTAAAGCCAATTCCCATTTTCAACCAGGAACTAAAGCCCGTTCCACTACTTGTGTATATTCGCTATCAATCGCGCTAGCAATAATTGGACGGGATTATAGTAATTTATTTACAATGAAATGACGAGGTGTGCAACTGTGCATGAGCATGCATTGTGTCTCACAAAAGTATAGAACAAACTAGAATTGCAGTCAGGGTATTTCCCTTGTATAAACTAAGCATGGTTCAATTACATTTTCTTTAGAGTAAATTGCATGGTCGGTCCCTAAAGTATTAGGTGGGTTTCTTCTGAGTCCTCAAACTACGAAATCGCACGTTTGGCTTCCTAATGTTTTTAAGTAATCTCAACCAAGTCCAAAATAGACAAGATGAGGGTTAGAAGCTGACGTGGTCGTCCACATGGACATGAGTTAAGCAGAAACCACTGAGCTGGGCACCCCATGGTCCCTGGCATGCTGGCACATCAGCTGACCTGCGACGCGGCGGCTCAGCCAGCCGACGGTGGGTTTGCCAGCGGCCATAGAGTGGCCGACAGTCTATGTTATGCGCGGGCGCATATGTTGGCTGCGGTGACATGACACTCAACGCACAGCGGCATGGCTAGCCATGGGAGGCGACCATGGCAGCATAGTTCATCGGCGTGGCGAGGCCGTTCCAGTGAACAAGGGCTATGCCTACTGAAAATGAACAACGGGTGAGCACAAAGGGCTTATAGCGGACATAGCAGAGGCATCGGTTGAGGGGGAGGAAGTCTGAGCAGGTCTAGCCACATGTGAACCGGCGGGACGATGGAGTCTCGTCGGCGACGATGAGGTTCTTGTCAAACCAAGGAGAGCATCGTAACAAGGAGGTCAAGGGCATTCCTCTGGTGCAAGGAATTGAACTAATTCCAAGGATCGAGAGTTACGCCAAATCGGCTAGGGATTCAGCATGGAAACGATCGGCGAAGAGATCTACAGGTCACGACTGACTCTCAATGTGGATGGGGAGGCTAGGTAACTCCAAGGTTGTGTGACGAGCAAAATCAAAGTCATGCTTACGATAAAATTTTGACAAGAAAATGAGACTAACATGTGGGAACCATGCTATGAAAGTGTGCAACAACGTTTGCTACGCTGAACTGAACAACTACCTAAAAACTATAAACTGACTAAATTATGGCGTGATCAAATTGACCTTAAGGCCCGCGGCCATTCTTCGAGTCTCAAGAAAAGTGACTCCCGTTGCAACGCACGGGCATATTTACTAGTAAATCAAAATTTCACTGTAATTTCTCCTTTTTCTATACCTAATAATAAAGAGGTAAAATTTCTCACCCCTAATTTTGATTTCTCTCCCCCTGATTTTGGTCTGCGTCCCCCCCCCTTTTTTTTTTTGCCCCAATGTCAAAATACCGTTGCCAAGCCAAGTCTTAGTCCGGCATCAATACAAAATAGAATAGAATTGCAATCGAGTAATAACCCAACAAGATTGAAATTCCCAAAAATATTTTTTGACATTATGTATGTTTTCTTTCTTTTCTACTATGTATACATGTATTTGTGATATGGACGGATCCTTTTGCCCGTGGCCTCACGTACAGGAGATCACGTACATGCATGCAATCTACGAAATAGAAAAACCTATCCAAACTTTCGTCTCTGGCCGCCGCCGCACAAGACTCCCGCTGCACGCCATCTGCACGAGACTTCCGCCGGCCATGGAAGGCCAACCGCCGGACGACCTCGACGCCGTCGTCCTCCAGGGAGGTTCCGCTCCTGCGCCACTCGCACGAGCCCATGACACGCCGAGCGACATACCAAGCTTATGGTCATCTCGTTGAGAGGACTGGAGTGCTTGACGACGGCGTTGCTGACGACCTCTGGGAGCTTGCCACACAGCTTGTGGGTAACGAATTCATCTGGGAGCTTCGCGTTGACACCCAGGGCCTCATGCGTGCGTGATGTGCTCCAGGAGCACGTCCCTGGAAGGCCGGGACCTTCCTCGAACGCGAACGCGTCGAACTTGTCCAGCCAGTGGACATGCCTCGAAGAGCACATGGGCAACGCCAAGGGCATGGGCGTGGAGGAGCAAAGATTTGGTAGCCGCCGGTGCCGTCCGGGGGACTCGATGGGAAGAGACGCCATCCATCGGAGTTCCTGTTAGACAGGACAATATGGGCGAGGGTTCTTCCTATTCTGAGGAGGTAGATTTTTGGTGCAGATTAACCATGCAATAGGGGACCATTTCGACAGATATTAAAAGGTGGATGGGACCACTCAGTTTGGATGGGACCGTTTTGATTTTGGCATTGATATCCATATCGATTTATAGTTGGAATTGGAATTTGATTTGATGTCGATTTATAATTGGAGGACGGGAGGGTGACCGACTTCTTTATTTACACAACTTTGATTTTGGCATTGATATCCATATCAACTTAGAGTTGGAATTGAAATTTGATTTTGGCATTGATGATATCCATGTCGATTTAGAGTTGGAGGAGGGGAGGGTGACAGACGACTTCTTTATTTACACGGCTGTGTTTAGGGCAGTCCCAATGAAATATTGATGATAGTTTCTATCTACATTAATTATCTTGACAGCTCAGTAATTTGCTGATGTGGCACTAGATTTATTGAGGAGAGAGAAGAAAAAAGAAAGAAACCGTTTCCTCCCTACGAAACTGAGTCTACTCTTGTATCGATGCACTAAGAGCATCTCCAAGAGTTTGGCAATTTTCATTTGGCAAATCTTGTGTTTTGCCAAGTTATAAAAAGATATGCCAAGTAAAAAAACAGTCTCTCTCCAAGAGTTTGGTATAATTCACTTGCCAAACCCAGATCTAACTTACATCAGGAACCCTGAGGGAGAAACAAAATTATGTTTATGCCCTTCCACCTCTTAAAAACTTACATCAGGAACCCTGAGAGAGAAACAAAATTATTTTTGTGCCCTTCCACCTCTCTCGTACATACGGATGCCAAGTCCGCTCCGCGCGCGCATATTTGCGCGTGCGAGGCCGGTGGATGGCAAGTTGCCAAGAATGCCAACCTCATTTGCCAAGCTGTTGGAACCTAAATTTTCTCATTTTGCCAAAATTGAAAGGATGCCAATCTCATTTGGCAAACTCTTGGAGATGCTCGAAACGATGGAAATAGCATTGGGGAGACTCAGCTCAGTTCTTCCTCCTCTCGCATGGATCCCTTGCGCCGCTGCTAGTTTCCTGCATGCGCTCTGGTTCCCTCCGTTACTGCACTCACCCCTGCTTCACTCTTCCAGCGTGCTCTTGAATCGCTCCTCCTACGTGCCGGTTCCTTTGAAACTTGGCTCCTGCATGTTGTGGTGCTGGGGCGGCTGCACAGCGCGGCGCTGGGGCCGGGCGGCGGCAGCGAGCGGCGCTGGAGCCAGGCGTTGGCGATGGAGCGGCGTGGTGCTGGGGCCGGGTGCAGGGCTGCTGGCGGCGGCGGCGGTGGTCTTGTTTCTCCTCTGCATTAGAACAAGAGAAGAGTAGAGTCGATGGGAGAGAGAAATGGGCCTGCATTTCAATCAAATGGGCCTGCAGTAGAATACGTGGTACAGGTACAGCGAACTCTGAATATCCTGGTCTAAAATAATGTTCACAAGTGAACAAAACAACGTTCAAGCAATGTCAACGTGAGATGAACTGCCTGGTCTAAAAATTTGCCACAGTTGATCTATCTCCTTTTTTACTGCATTTAAGTTATTCTTTGTATGGCCATTAATATAGAAACCATGGGTTGGAGAAGATGGTTTCTATTAGACATTAATTACTCTTTTCTCTCCTGAAAACTACTCCTAGAAACTAACCATTGGGACTGCCCTTAGAGTTGGAGGAGGGGAGGGTGACAGACGACTTCTTTATTTACAGGGCTGTGTGTGGGAGCAGTTTCTTTCCATCATCTCGTATCATCTCGTAGGTCGTTAGGAAAAAGCCAGACAAAAAATGGTACAAAAAAGAGGAGAAAATTTTGGCTCTTTATTATTAGGTATAGATAAAACAAAAAATGAAAAAAACTTTCAATAGCCGCATTTGTTATTGACAAACACACCCTATCATCAGCATCGTGGAGTCATTGTGGTATCATTATTATTTTCCACTACATAGAAACTTCATCATCCATATTATGAATGAAATTCTCCACCTAATCTTTACCTAATATATAATAATAAAGCAACAAAATTTCAGACTCTTTTTTTGTCCATCCATTTTTTGGTTCGTCTCCCTTTAACTACCCGATAATGAAGAGTTTTTCCTCCAAACTTATAGATACAACCCGTGCTTATAAGAGTTAGTATAGCTCTTGTCTAACGTGATGTGGAGTCGTATTATAAAACGTATTGGGTTATGTAGATCCGGACTCTGGCTCTCCATACACATAGATCTTTCTCTCTTTTGGAAATTTAATTTGATCTTGTTAGAACTCTACGATATCAAATAAGCTAAATAGAAATCCTAATATCTATCTAATCAAATATTTCCTTTTTCTATTTATTTATTCTACCTATTTAAGTGCCGAGAGTCCGTTTTTTCTGTACTTCTATTTTTTCCCATAAAATCGATTTTGTTCCGCTCACTCGTTTCCTTTTTGTCTCCCAATGGGCCACGCTGAGCCGAACCAGATTTGGCACTTGACCCAACATCCACAGCAATCCAAACCGTGCCCAACATGGACACCACACGTTGAGCACAAGCAAACCATCTCCGGCCCCTTGCATGCCCCACGTCCAGCACAACCAAGTCCGTTCTGGACTCCATATGCACATAGACATATACGTATATGCACCAAACATGTATATCAAGCATATGCACGTCACGTACAAGTCCGACTTTTGACTTGTACTCGGCCTGCACGACCTGGAGTCCAGGATTCCAAACGTAGGACTCCCAAGTCTAGCTCCTCGATGGCTCTCAGACCACGCGCTCCCATGTACTCCTTATGTGCATGACTTTCAATTATCATCATGTCGTAGCACCTCGGACCATAAAAGAATGTAATTATGGGATCCACATCGGTCAATTAAACTTAAATTTGACCATGTTTACCAAATTATATTAACATTATGTGTCCAAATAAATTTATTATAAAAATATATTCTATAACTAATCTAACGGTACTTATTTTATACTCAATTCAACCCAAATTATAAGACATTTGACTTTTTTGACACCAAATTTGATCACTCGTCTTATTTAAAAATTTATGCAAAATATCACTTCTTTTGTCGTGGCTTGGTTTATTAATAAAAGTTCTTCAAGAATGACTTAAATTTGACTATGTTTGTATAAATTTTTTGAATAAGACAAGTGGTCAAACTTGGAGTCAAAAGTCAAAGGTCTTATAATTTGGGATAGAGGGAGTACCATGAAAATTAGTACATGTTTTTATAAATTTAGTTAAAGTTCGGAAAACTTGACTTCTCAAAAGCGAGAATTGCATTATTTTGTGGACGGAGGGAGTACGTCTCACACGAAGTGATCATTACCTCAGTTCCTCCATGAAGTTAGTCCCAGACTCTTAGCTCTCTAAATTTGTACATTCACATAGTTTGTTAGGGAAGGTCAGAACAAAATAATAGGACAAAAAAGTGATGAAATTTTTGCCTCTGTATTATTATATAGAATTAATGATGCAGTTTTCATTAAGAGCAAAGCTTATCTTATAAGAACACTGTTAAACTGATGATCTACCTAATCAAATGTGAACTAATATCTTGAGGTGCGTGTTGTTAGTTCCAGTGTAACCCCTGATGAGTCCTGTAATGTGAAAACTAGAGAGAGGTCGCCCATCATAATTATCGGCGAGCGGATCAGTACTTGACATATCGACAACTCACTCCTTATCAACTTGAACTACTAAAGAATAAAATAATAGATTTTTTTGTTGGTCCTCAAAGAAAGTCACAAAACTTAACATTTTACTGCACCAAAGCATGCATAGTATGAAATTGAAGTTATGATATATTTATAGTTTCTTGTTTTCCATTGCAATTTGATAACTTATTTTCTCCGGTTCATTGTGGAAAAAAACGTATTTTCTCCTGTTGCAACGCATGGGCATATTTGCTAGTAAAAAGAAAAAGAAAAGAAACTGCATTTAGGATTGGGCCCGGAGATTATTGGGCCGAATAGGAGCAATTATGGTATGGGCCGGTAAAATATAAGGAAAGGAAAGCAACAAACTCGTTTCCTAGTCCAGGTCCAGGTCCAGCCGAAGGAGGATAAATTAAGCGGGGCAGATCGGCGCCCTTGTTCCTTTCCCCAAAAATTTCCCCCAATCTTCCGTTTGGTCGGCGTGTTCATCATGGCGGAGGCGATGGCGATGGCGATCCCTCGGCGCTTGGAGGGATCCAGGACGGAGGCGGAGGTGTGGGCGAGGGCGAGGGCGAGGGCGAGGGCCGAGGCGAAGGCGAAGGCGAAGGCTCAGGAGATGGCGAAGACGAAGAGGCCTAGTTGGGCAGAGTATCACGCGATGCAGAAGCGCTTGGACTCGATGGATGACAAGATTAATGACCTCACCTGGAGGTTGAATCTTGAGAAGATTCGAGGCTGCTTTGGCGACCAGGCATTAAGATCGATATTTCCAACATTGATATTACCATCAGAAACCCGCGCTTTCAGCCAGAAATCGCGGGTGGAGTTTGCCTTGATGGGCACATGTATGGATCTCGTTTATGAGTTTGAGAAGAGGCGGCGGCTCGCTTCTTATGAGCAGCAGTGTTTGGACCTTTCGAAGAGGCTCAGGAGGGTGGATACGGATGAGGATGAGTCCCAGAAGCCGCGTCACATTAAGGATATGGAGGAGGAGCGGTCTTGCTTGGAGCGCGAGTATCTGCGTCTCTCCTCTGATATGAGGGGTGCTGATTTCTCGGGCATGACCGAGGCCGATCGAGCAGCTGAGGCGGAGAGGCTCAGGGCGGAAGAGTTCCATGAGGCGAGCCGTCTCCTGGTGGAGGAGGGGGACATCGTCGGTGCTCTGCGGCAGCAAGCGGAGGCTTGCATCCTCGACTTCGATCCCAAGCAGGAGGGCATCTACTACAACAGTGCCAGCGGCTTCGCCGACCTCGCGACCTTCGACCTCTGGGAGGAGTGTAAGTGCCCTACATGTTCCTGCCCTGCCTGTTCCATTCATTCATTCATTCATTCATTCATTCATTCATTCATCTGGTCCTAGACTCCGCTGCTGCAGCAGCTTCATAGCTCCTCGCTGATATTTATTTGATTGTGCCCTTGCACTTTAAGGGCAAACTGTAGTATCTATCACTTTTTATAAGCCAAAGAGATAAAACTGTGGTGTAGAAAAAAGAGGTTTATAAAACTCTAAAATGACTACAGTTTTGATAGAACCATGGTTGTTTCAGAGACCACAAGATCCAAACACCTAGTAGCTTTTAAAAACCAAAGTATTTTGTAAAACCATGGTATTTTTCCAATACTTCAAAAATACTTTGCATCCAAACAGGACCTAAACTGTTAACAAATTTCGTTTGCTTTTGTGTTTGTGCTAATCGCCGTCTATCTATTGTTATATATATATATATATATATATATATATATATATATATATATATATATATATATATATATATATATATATAACTATTACCCTACAGCTAGCTACAAAATAACTTATTCTATAACCACTTTGAGATAATTGATATGCTAATTTACGAAATTATAGTAACTCCTTACTATGTGAATTACTATAACATTATGGTAAATATCCCCATGTGTTATAGTAATTCAACTATCGTAAATATATACTGATATTGTCGTAAATTAGTATATAAAATTATTGTAAATAGAGGTGGCTACAAAATAACTTATTTTGTAGCTAGCATATATATAAATTGTGACCTTGCTTATTCCTTTGTGTTTTTTTTCTTCCCGCACCTTATCACAGCGCCCATTGGTCCGATGAGATTTACCGATAAAGTCTTCCAAGTCGGAAAAGAAATCGAGCTCAACGAGGCAGTAAACATCTTATCTGTCAAGGTAGCCTGCTCAGATGTTGGCTTCCCTATCCAAGTCTATGGAACTGTCATTGCGCGAGACTGCACCGACTACAAGCGTGTTTATCTCTTCCACCGCGACCGTGAACATTGCCAACTCATCAACTCTAAGGTTTGATTGATCATATATACGACCACTTCTCCTTGCTACTACCTATACATAATATATATGCACTACTCCTGCTATGCATTATGTGCCTGTTAATTAGCCTCAAGGTTGTTCCTCTTCCTTTCATCATATATGTGTGGAGAGAGTGCTAAAATCCATCAGTACTGTTTGTATTGGTTTGATTTGATTGATGGATCGACAATGTAATAGACACACACACTTCTCATCCTCCTATCTTGTTTGAACTCTCTATATATATCTAAAAGATTCCAGAGTCCAAGGTTCGGGTGCCACCAATATAATTACACATCATAATAACACTGTCATTGTTGTAATAACGCCAATAAAGTACACATATGTCCAGAACAGAGCGTAAGCCTGAGCCTGCCATGCCCTATTTTTTTAAATATATATACTACATACACTGGTACAGCTAAAACTAGATATACTACACTGGTACACATGAATACCAGTGTTCTGTATGTGCATGAATGCATGATATGCTACACTGGTACAGCTAAAACTAGACCATATCAGGCTGCCGAGTGTGCACTGAACCATTAAAAGTTAACTCTACAGAAACAGCTAGCTTCCCGTTGCTGCGTGCTTTTTTTTTTCTATATATAGTTCTCTCGCAAGTCGCAACATTATATATTAGAGAAATATGTCACTAATTAAGCTGTCACCCTTTTTTTGCAGGATGAACCATTGATCTTGACTGGCCCGAAACGTGGTCTTTTATTGTTAGATGCGAATTATGTTGAGACTGATCTGATGATCAAGGATCATCAAGGTCAGGACAGAGAACTCAGTAAAGGAGTCTTGACAATCAGTGGCATAGCAGGGCGGTCCTTGGAGAAATGTGAGGTTGATAGACTCTCTCTGGCCACCAGGCTAAGTACTGTGAAGGTGGCGTATGCTTTTGTGATATCTGCGGTGGAGGCAACTATTTCAATCGAAGTTGAAGAGGGAGAATTCTGTGGAATAGTCACTGCCCAGACAACCAGCATCAAGAATAGGCTTGTGCTTTATGATAGCCAGCTGGTAGATCACATGCCTGGTAATGGTCGTGGTGCTATCCAGATGATGCGGCCTGTCATATCTGTCTATGTGGAGGATACGCTGATAATCATTGCAAGGGTTCATGGTGGTAAAGGTGTAGCCCTTAAAATTACCCCGAGGATCTCCGAAGGAGATGAAGTTGAGTTCACTTTAGGTACCGCCAAGATGCGCCTGCGGATTGCTTGGTCGATACTGGACCGAGACGTTGCAGCAGAGCATTGTTAAGGAGAGGAATAGATTAGCAGTTAATCATAGGATTAGCAGTTAGTAATCCCTGAAGGGGCATGTCCCTTTGGCTGTCTCTGTTCCCAGTGAACAGTTACCTTTTCCCTGTAAAGAGACACATTTTCGCAATGTATATATATATATATATATATATATATATATATATATATATATATATATATATATATATATATATATATATATATATATATATATATATATATATATAAGAGATCAATGAAAGCAACAGTTGTTCCAAAATCTCTGTTGATTTATATTCACATTCAACAGGAACCGCATCTGATCCGGTCATGCCGCACCCAGCATTAAGTTGGTTATGTCACACCCTTCTGGACTTTATTTATTTGTGATGAATAATCGTGTAGGTCATATGTAATGTCTAAGTGCTATGCTTGTTATATGTGATTAACTTATGCATCTGTTTGCTGTTTTTTCTTGCCTGTTCTGGTTAGGTGGTGACTTACTGTGGAATGTTTGATATATATTATATAATACTATGATCTTGGCTGCTGTTGGTGTCAAGAGATGTTTTTGATACATTGAAACCGGATCCGTGCACCCCAATTCCATGTCTTCCAAAATTTGATGCTGTGTGTGTGAATTCTTTCTGATTCAAGCTTTGTTTGCCTGCGTTCTTCATTCAAGAATTGAGAGGTGAGTGCTGTTTTGACACTGTTGCTTCAGTCCTGATATCAACAGCACTTCGCCCTCGGGTCTTGATAGCAAAAATGTCAAAACAGCTGTTAGAAGTGAATGTAAATGAACAAGTGATTGGAAGAAGTGTTGCTTTCATTGTTCTTTAAAATATATTTATACAAGCGAAGGGTGTCTTGAAGGGACACGACTGTTCCTAAAGGATATGCCCTTTAAGAGTAAAACTGTCTAATCCTATCCACTAATCTTATACTTGACGGATGAGATCGCTTCGTGAACTGGTGTTTGCTCGTGGCGTCGGTGATGAGAGAGACACTGTTTCGTAACAAAAACAACTGTTTCTCAGGCCCTGCGCTAGGCGCCAGCGATCGCAATTCGCGATCAATCTGTCTATCACGCGAACGACGGATGTGACTAGCCACCCGAGTATGTTGTACGCAGATCGGTCGATCTATCACACGAACAACGGACGTGACTAGCCGCCCGAGTATGTTGTACGCAGGTTGATCGATCACGCGAATGACGGACGTGACTAGCCGCCCGAGTACTCCCTCCGTCCCATTGAAAGTGTCGCCTGGGAAACATGTTTGTGAGGGGGGCACGCTTTTTAAACGACACTTTCAATGGGACGGAGGGAGTATGTTGTACGCTTTCATCTGCAAATACGGCACGACAGCATTACGTTTCGAAGTGCGATACCTCTCGTCTCACAATCTCACAACTTTTAATTTAATATTATATTTATTTAAATAAAAATCCTAAAGAGAAGACAGCGGCTTCGTGCAACAAAAATCGCCTTGCCTTGGGTCCACCGGGTGGGATCCCACACGCGCCCACCCCTCGGTGATTTTTTTCGCGCCGACAGGTGGGTCCCGATGTTGAGACACACCCCTCGTGCCCCCACAGCCCACATCCCCTCCCGTACTCCCGGGACCGTCGACGCAGCGGCTTGGAAGCCATGGCGGCTCACGCGACGGTCCCCTTCCCCTGCTCCTGCAAGGGGCCGCCAGCTCCACTCTGTCGCAAGGCCGCGCCGCCTTCGCCTGGCCACATCCCGCGACGCCTTCAGCTCGCCACGCCTTTCCCTGCCTGGCTGCTTTGAGGACCAAGGAGAACGAACGCCGAGAAGGAGACGGAGCAACCAAGTTGAAGGAGCTCTGAGAAGCCGAAGAAGCGTGCCCTCTCCCGCGGCTGTGACCTGCATCGGTTAGGTTTGAGACCCTGGCTGGTAAGCTGCTGGGGCTCTGGAGTGCTGGCTAGGGCCTAGGGCCTTTTTAAAGAAAGTTACTGTAACCATGGGGTGATTAGAAAGTTACCGTAACCATGGGGTGAGTAGTCTTCCTGTCCAAGGGTGAGTTGTCTAAAAATATACTTTGTTACTTGTAGATATCAAGCTAAGTTGTGGTTTCTATCTATTTTCATAAATTCAGGCCACACAGCCTTATGGAAGGCCTACTAAATCAATTTGCTGGCAAAAGAAGGCCTCAATATTATTATGATAATTCTTCCCAGGTTAGCATATATATACTTCCATTGTTCTTGTGTAGGATTTTGCAAAGTAAAGACAAACTAAAACAAAACAACAATAGGAGTAACTGCATTACTGAGCTCAATAGGCTAACTAGGCATCCCATTCTCCATTAATTATCCATCATGTCATGGTGTATGAACATTTACATCTAACTATATTTCATCAAGTTTCATTTCTTGAAATTACTTTGCCATTACTGAACTTATGGGTACTTAAGATGTTTGCTTTGCCTTCTAGCAAAGGATTGGTATTGCTTCCACTAAGTAATTATACAAATTCAGTTTTTCCTCTCTATTGACATTGAAACACTTAGACAAACCAATGATTATTCTGCTAATATAATGATCAAACTTAAACAATGAATGTCTGTTATGTGCCATTCTCTACTTATTTTACAAAACGTGTCCCTGTAGGAGTGTAATCAGGGCCGTCTCAATAATTTCTAGGGCCCTTGTGCAAGCAAGACACTAAGGGCCCGGCAAATATGACGATGGAAATATATAGTACTATTAATAAGACATAACTTGCAGCATATATTTATTTCATAAGATAAGAAAATGTCATTACATTAAAGAAGCTAAAAGAATGGTAAAATAACTATTATGGTTACCTCAAATATAGTGCTCCATTGCTTTTTTAAAAACTGCCTTCAGGCATTTTTTGATGCAAAATCTTCAATAACAACATCGATCAATTTTATCCAAAATATCCTTCTCAATGTTGCACATAGCCAAGCCTTTGCGATTCTTTCAATTGATCTTCTAGTTTTCTTTTTTTCCTTTTCTGACAACTAGACAAATGTTTCTTTGGTAATATCTAATATGTCCAAAAAAATATATTTGAATTAGAATTTAGAAAATGAGATCCCTTCAACTGATAACTAAATCGAAACTGTAAATTTGCAACTGCAATCACTTACCGCTGACCGAGTCACTGCAAGTCTGCAACAACTGAACTGATGAACGTGAACTGAACTGATTAGAAAAGGAACTGGTGAACGTGACTGCCAAACTGGTGAACGAGAACTGAACTGATCACTTTATCAGAGTCACTGCAAGTCTGCAACAGAAAAGACAGGCACGCAGGATTCAGTTGAGGCATTGAGGCCTTGGGGAGTACGGGAAAGATACGGCAAGATCATGGATCGAAAGAAAACTAGAAGACCAATTGAAGGGAAGTGTTGTGCTGACCTGCAGGGCTGCAGCTGCCGACGAGGTCACCACGCACGCCCGCCGTCATGATCGCGTTCGCGAATAGGAAGGGTCGCGACTCTACCGGCTCGCCGCTCGCGTCCAGGGATACGAAGCGATCGCGGAGCCTGAATACCTGTAGCATAGAGGGGTATACTCATGGGCCCCTAACATCATGGGCCCCTGGCCTGCGCACTGCCTGCACCCCCCATCCGACGGGCCTGAGTGTAATGGAGTATAAGATTTTAGAGAGATATATATGTTTTCTTTGTTTAGAGGAACTCATCCAGAGTAGCAAGAGAAAAAGTGTAGCATTCACTCATTTTTTGTTTTCATGCCAGGTTGTACAGGGTCCCATCTATTTTCCTAAATACCAATCCACCTGACTTGCCATTGCACTAATGTGGAAGCAGCCTGACAAGCATTCTCATTTTCTGAGGTTGAGTTGTGTAGTGATCAACTTTGGTGTTTTATCTCCCCCATTTGCACATTATATAGATCCACAGGTTTAGATGCAAACACGATTCTAATGTAGCGGGGGCAAGGTATATTTATTTGTTGCCTTTGTTATCTGATATAATTGTTGTTTGTATCTGTATCTCGATAAGCATTTGTTGTACTCAATTCTGTATCACCAAGACTCTTCATATCACCGTCTATCTATATGTCAACAACTCGAGCAATTGATAACATAGTTATTGATTTTCATTCCCTACCTTTTGTGCTTGGACAGGTGGAGCAAACATGTCTACCCACAGGCTGCCTGCCACCGGCCACTTGACTCCTATGGTGAGTGAGAAGGATGGCTACAAGATCAGCATCCGATCAGTGGCTGACTTGGATGCTTCTCTCAGAACAGCAGCGTCCGGCGGTAGCAAGCCCATCAACAACGACCAGGATGGAGAATGCATAGTCCAGGAGTTTAAACCGCGCGCATCTGTAAAGTTTTATTAGCAGAGACGTTGCTCTCCACCTCTGGAAGAGAGTTTGACCGCCTGTGAAAAGTGTTTTTGCAGCATAGCTCACGAGCAGAAGCATGGCCGGGGACGACCTCGCGCACTCATAGCTGTGCAAGTGGTGTGGGCGGTGGTGATTGATGGACAGATTCTGTAAATAACTCATGTTTTTATGGTAAACAAATTTTATAATTCACAAATATATTATTTATGTACCAATGTCTGACAAGAGATTGGTTCAATAATCAATATCTATCATATGGCAGTGTAATATAAATTTTGTACTGGCAGTGTGGCACTGATTAAGAAAATAATATTTAGTTACTTGCATAGCCATTATCCAGAGCTCTGATGGCTAGATTGATACCTCCTCAAGATACCCTTTTAACTTAGGCATAATTCAATGGTTATTTGCTAAGTGATCTAATTGTATGTTTTCATTAATTTCAAGAGTTGACACTGCCTTGGAAGTTTCCTTTTTCACAGTTTTACATGGAACCAGAAGGGGAAAGGGCCTTGTAACTTCCTTTCTGAAATGCACACTTAGCACTAGTAACTTCTTACTTGCACATTTTCATGGTTTTTGTAAGTTTGGTCTTGACTGCTATTGGGTATATTTGGTGGTTGAGCTATTGGTTAATTATTAGGAATTTGGAAAATAGCAAAAGAGACATTGTTTCCCGTGTACTGGAACCGCTTTGGGAAAACATTTTCTATTTTTCATATACTAATTTCCATTATTAGTAATTCCGGTCCTCTGCCCTTGGTCTATAGTGCAAGACAAATCATAGAGGCAGCTAGGCAAAGCACCACAGGTTCTGTTTTTCATATCCTAATTTCAATTACTAATACTTGCAGTTCTTTTCCCTGATTCACACAGATCTAATGACCATAATTTGCCTCTTATTGACTGTGTTAATTTTACAAACTTTGCCTTTTGGATTAAATATCACTTTAATGTCAGTATTTAGTTTTATAACATGTTAACTTATCGTGCGATCCTTATGTTTTTAGTATAAAAATTTAGTTGTTTCGTAGCAATGCACGGACACATTACCTATCACGATACTAATCGAACAGGGCGTAGGCCCCTCTACTTTCAAAATATCATTTCTAGGTCCATGACTTTGTTTCGGGTGTCATCCAGGCCGAATTTTTTACTGTTTAACCTTTTTTTAAAAAAAATTACATTTGGCCCCCTGGACGACATAAACTCATCTTTGGACCCTAGGAGTCGGCGCCAGAACTCATGGCTCCGAGGTAACACATCTCGGCGCCACAGATCTTGGCTTCGAGGTGCCTGACCGCGCACAGCAGGGCATCTGAGGTGGCGCTGACCTGGCCGTACCTCGGAGCCACAGATCTTGGCGCCGAGCTCGGAGCCAAGATCTGTGGCTCCGAGCTCAGAGCCAAGATCTATGGCTCCGAGGTACCCATCAAGGAATGACCCATAATCCGGCATGCACGTGGATGCATCTTTATTTACTATTCTTTGATTTACCTGCAGGCCGCAAAAGAATGCTAGTACCTCCCGTCAATAAAAAAAAGTAATCATACGATTTGTCTAATCTAATCTAAGTCAAACTAATTTAAAAGGATTTATCTAATCTACCTCTCGTACCCACCCATACATGATGAGCACATACAACTAGCCATCAAGAATTAGGGCATATATATAAAGTGGTTAGTATAATTCATTTATATAAACGTATTACAAGCTTTTGTCAGAGTTTTCAATCAAATAAAATGTCCAAACTTTTGGCAAACGATGGATAAAAAAAGACCATATCCACCTGTGTTGTTCGCCCCGTCGGTGTCGAACGGCGTATGGTGTCATCGCAGTCACACTTGCATGGTTGTGGTAGCTTGGATCGCTTCAAATTTCTTCGGCAGCATCATCGTCGCTTCAAATTACGTCGATCCAAGCTACCCCAACCATGCAAGTGTGACTGTGATGACACCATGCGCCGTTCGACACCAACGAGGTGAACAACGCAGGCGGGTATGGTCTTTTTTTTATCCATCGTTTGCCTAAAGCTTGTAATACGTTTATATAAATAAATTATACTAACCACTTTATATATATGCCCTAATTCTTGATGGCTAGTTGTACGTGCTCATCATGCATGGATGGGTACGAGAGGTAGATTAGATAAATCGTTTTAAATTAGTTTGACTTAGATTAGATTAGACAAATCGTATGATTACTTTTTTTGTTGACGGGAGGTACTGGTATTCTTTTGCGGCCTGCAGGCAAATCAAAGAATAGTAAATAAAGATGCATCCACGTGCATGCCGGATTAGGGGTCATTCCTTGATGGGTACCTCGGAGCCACAGATCTTGGCTCCGAGCTCGGCGCCAAGATCTGTGGCTCTGAGCTCGGCGCCAAGATCTGTGGCTCCGAGATACCGGCCACGTCAGCGCCACCTCGGATGCCCTGCTGTGCGCAGTCAGGCACCTCGGAGCCAAGATCTGTGGCGCCGAGATATATTACCTCAGAGCCATGAGTTCTGGCGCCGACCCCAGGGTCCAAAGATGAGTTTATATCGTCCAGGGAGCCGAATGTAAATTTTTTTCAAAAAAAAAGACTAAACAGTAAAAAATTCGGTCATCCAGGTCAATGAATCTTTTTTATTTTTGAGTGGTTCAGTCGATAGTAGTACACTTGAAGACATCCAAAGGCAAAAGGTTCAGTTACAAGATATTGAACGCTTAAATATCGGATAATAGACCGCATGGCTATAATGTCTTGCTTCTTACTCCTACATCATAATGCATCTTAAACAAACGGGCCCTACGTTTAGAAAACTAGGATGTATAAAGTGATCCTGCATAAACAAACAAGAGTATTTTTGTCATATTTAAAACTCTACTCGGCCTCGGGGGAAAGACCGCCCCGATATATTTGCAATGTTATCCTAGACGCTAAATGCTAAACGGTCAGCCACCCTCTGTTTAGCGTTTAGACGGTTTAGACGTTTTGCACTGTAGCAGTAAATATACATATAAAATTATAGTTTTCTATACAAAATTTAAGTGCAATTTAAGGCTTCAACATAATTGCACAACTTGACATAAACAATAAATGATTATACATATAATCATACACATAGTCATATGGACATGATTTAAGTGGCATCAAAATTTCCCCACCACAAATGCAACCCCAATTCACCAACCCAAAACGTTGGTCTCACACCCTAGTTTATCGCCTAAACGGCCGTTTAAACACATGTTTTGGCCATTACACGTTTTTAATCACCATTTAATGCCATCATTTAAATGTTTTTTTTGACCGGTTTGACCGTTTAAACGGTATAGCGTCTAATTCAGTGACTAGGGCCTAAACGGAACGAGAACCCACTGTTTAGCGTTTAAACGCGTGTAGATGGCCGTTTAAACGCGTTTAGGCGAACAATGTATATTGGTTGTCATCTTCAGCCACTCAAACAAGATTACATGTCAAAACAGAGGTAGAATGTCCACCTAATGAAAAGTTTGTGCCCTGGCACATGTTCTCAAAAAAAAACAGAGGTAGAAAAATGATTAAAAAATATGAAGGGTATGAAATCGACGGTGCAAAATGACACTCAAATAAGACCGCCCTAGGCATGGAAAACAGAGGTAGTTGAGGTTGAGAAACAGAGGTCCCTGCCTGCCTCAGAGAAGATACAAAAAGAATTGCCAAGGGCACAAAATCGACGGCAATCCCGTTTCATACGTGCAAGCATGGATGGTCCAGAATGTGGCCAGCAGTTACCGCCCATGTCCTCACCTCGTGTTGTGAGGCTAACTTCTGTACCTGACGAGTTCAAAGTGAGCATTCTCTGTGTCCAAAACTTTCTTCTATGAAAAAAAAAGAGATGAAAAGTAGGCTCATATTGCAATTGTTTCATCTCGATGTTGCAAAAAAAGATCGGAGATATTGCCAATGTTGCATATGTTGCAAGTGTTTTCAAAGGCATGTTGCAAACGCTTATTCAAAATGTTTTATCTATTTTCAGATGTATGTTGCAATAGTTTTTTATCTGAATATTGCAACAGTATGTTTCTAAATGTTTCGGTCTTATGTTGCAGCAAGTGGTTTAATGTTGTAAGTTGCAAGCATTTTATTTTAGATGTTTCATGTGTTTCACATATATGTTGCAGAAGCATGTTTCTAAATGTTTCATCTGTTTTCAGTCTGATATGTTGCACTCATGTTGCAAGTGGTTTATATTGTTCGGCCGGGAGCGAGCCGAGGGTCGGTGGACGGGGCACGCGGCGTGTCAAGAGGCCGGTAGAGGGGGGGTGCTGCGGTCAGGACACGTTGGAAGCGTGCTCGTCTGTAAGATCCTAGATGTTAAGAAACAATTAAAAATCTTGATCATGATCATCATCAAGCTTAATCATTAAGCATTAAGTCATAAATGTATTCCATGTTTCAATTTTACTATGTCAATGTTGCATATGCCATGTTTTACTTATTTCATGAATTAGTACAAAATTTGTGCTTTGAAATAGTACAACTGATTGCGATGTTTAAATAGTAATTATTCACTAATTGAATACCAAGTTTGTAAATGAATTATTTATTCACCCTAAACTCAAATTCAAAATTCAAAATCCTACTTTCAAAACTAATTGGAATATGGAGTTGGTTCAAAAATGAAAGTTGTAGATTTTTCAATTTTGAACAACTTTTATGTTGGAAGATTTTGAAGTTTCTGTATGATTCTTTTTTTTTAAGTAATTTGAAAAGGAGAGAAGAATGAGGTGGTTTTAGTGCTACAGTAAAAACAGGCAAGCAGCTTGCCTGCTTCGTCACCACCGGCGTCCTTCTTGGCGTTTCCAGCGCTTGGATGTGTGGCCGACCGTGTGTTGAGTCCGCGTAGCTGCTGGAAGGCCGCAGCAGCTGCGCCCTCGCCTATTTAAGCCATGAGCCGGCCGTCGTGCCTTTCTTTTCTGCCGCCGCCACCGCCGAGTACCTTTGCTCCAACAGCACACGCCACCGCCATCTAGCCACCTCAGGCCAAATTGGGCGCACCATTGAGTTCACCTCGTCCTTTCACACGCGCTGCATCCACTCGCCTAGCCTTGCCGTGCCTGCACCGCCCGCGTGCCGCCATCTTCCTCGCGCACAGCCAGCGCGCCGCCGAGGTCGGTCGCGCCGTGGCCAGAGCTCCCCGGTCGGCTTCGCCTTCAACCTGCTAGCGTGCGAGCATCGTGGTGAGCCACTGATCACGCCCATGCCGCCCGTTTAGTCGCTACCACGCCGTGGACGTCGGTCCGCGTGCCCGCCGGCGAGCTCTGCTATGTTTGCCGCCGCGTGCGTGGCCATGCACGTTAGGAGCCGTTTTCGGTTCGATTCGCTTGTGGTTTGTGTTTGCCCGAGTGTAGCGAAGCTGTTGGTGCCCTTGCCGTGGCCGGAGAAGCCTCCGTTTGCCATCTCCGCCTTGTTGGAGCTGTGCCGAGCCGCCATGGCCGCCGCCGTGCCTACTGCCGTGCTTCGCCCGTTCAACCGGTTAGCCCTAGGGGATGCGTGAGGTAGCAGTGAAGCTATAGGCGCAATCCACGCCGCCATAGACCTCGCCGCCGGCGAGCTCTGGCCGATCAAAGTTGTTGCCGCCATGGTCAGCGCTGGAGCAGAGGCTGACCAGTGGGGCCGAGATGTCAGTGGCAGCAGAAGAGAGAAAATGATTTTTCCTTTTTCTAGAAAATACTTTTTAATGCTGAAACTTGTTTAATTCATAGTAAAATAATTAGAGCTCCTAAAATTATAAAAAAAATTGTGTAGCTTCTTGATGATGATGTCTATCTAGGAAAATATGAAACCTAGAAAACGGATAGTTTTGGCATGAGATAAAAATACCTCTTTTAATTAATAAATGCATGTTCCATGATTTTTTTAGGCTTAAATAACTATCCAATGATTATGAAACTTTTTTTGTATCTATTTTATGCTAATATCAACCTTCACAAAAAGTTTAGGATTAATTTGACCATGTTTAATTATATCTCCTTTTATATGCTTAATTAATTAATTAATAAACCCATGGTAATTAAGGCTAATCATAAAATGATTTGAGTGATCTTTGGATTGAATGAAGACCATGGAACACTTTCACCTCTGCTGATCTATGGCAACTTAGTTACTTGTGTGATGTGCTCATGATCCACTTATGATAATAAAAACTAAAAATGCTTTTTAGTTTAATTAAGCATTTCATTAGTGGATGCATGTATGTATGTTGTGACTGTCTCTTGTATGCAACTTCTTGGGTAAAAAGGTTAAGTTTTGTAGATGCTTTTTATGTCAAAACCTTGTTGGTTCATGTTAAGTAATTCGTTTATGATAAACAACTAATCAACTTGTTTAGTAACAACTAAAACTTGTTTTGTGAGAACTAAATTTAGCTATACCGTGAAGTAAAGTTGTACTCAAGTTAATCTTGTTATGTTATCACCAATGCACCTCCATGCATCATGTTATGCATTCTATCATGCTAAAGCATACATCATTTATCTACGTGTAGTGCAAACGTGAGCGAGAAGGTTCGTGTTGATCAATCTTCGGAGAAGGTCCATCCATTCGTGGTGTTGATGCCAAGTCTAACTTCGTGGTCTCTCTCTATGGAACTAACCTTCTCTGCAACACAGGCAAGCCCCGGAGCATACAACCCTTCCTTGATGTTTATAGATGCTTTTATCACTTGAGTCCTATAAAATGTGCATTAAGTTATAGCGGTTAAATTTGAAACCTGTTGCTACATGAGTATCTTGATATTTCAATACATTTCTTTGTCACCCTTTAATAGAATAAACTAGTAATGCTTAGCCATGCTTAGGAAGATAGGTTCGAATGATGGGTTCATCATTCGTAATGATTTATACCCCTATTATGACTTGAAAGTTTAACATGAAATAATGGTTAAATGGAGGCCGGACAGGATATGGGATGTGTCTCTGGTGGTTAAGTCGATAGGGTTGCCTGGCCATGCTTGTCCTATCTGAGTCGATTAAGGACAGTTCGTTGTAGGCCTGCTTGTGGTCGAGACTTTATAGTACTGGCCCACATACTCCGGTAAGCCTGATATCTCGGCTATTCCATTATGGGAAAGGACAACCGCGCAGTGAGAGTGGAGAGATGGTGAGAGTAGCGTATACCCACCCTACGGATCTGAGATGGACGGAAGCATCTAGGTTGACAGTAGGGCGGTGGAGTACTGTGCTCTCGGGTGGCGCGAACCCATTCCTATTTTGGAGGATCCGAGTGAAGATTGATATATGTAGGTCTGGGACCTATATATGTCGTGTGGTTGGGAATCCCCAGTTGGGTTTAATCGATTTGAATCGCCGTTGCTTCTCGGAGAAGGAGACTCGACTCTCTGCCCTACATCGTAGTTAATCAATGAAACAATGGTACTTATGATCATGAGAAGTGTTGGTTAAAGAAGTGAATGATCTAGATCAGGTGCAAACATGAGACTTATAATGATTTAACTTGAGCTAAAACATTGAAAGTAAGGATAAATCTTTAGTAAGCTTTTATGCTAAAGCAATTCTTGATTCTTATTAAACCCTCCTTGTACCCCGTAAGCTTGCATATCCTTGGAGTCTTTTATTTTCGTCGGGTAAGTCTTGCGGAGTACCATTCAGTACTCAGGGTTTTTTAACCTCCGTTGCAGGTTCTGACTTGTGCTGCTAATCAGGGTTATGTCGGTGGGCTCGACATGATCTAGATGTCTCCTCTACCTTAGGTGCTTCTTCTAATTTGCTTCCACTGTTCTATTCACCTTTTTAATCTAAAGTTAAGTTTTACTTAAATATGTTTTGTAAACTAATGTTACAAGACTTCCGCACTTCGATGTAAATTATTTTTGTAATAAGTGTTGTAATGTTGTGGCAACTCCATTGTTGATCATGTATGAGTTGTAAAGTGTGGATGATTCGGGGTTCCCCGAGGACACCCGATAGACTACCGGAATTATCTGGTTTCCATGCATAACAGTTAGAGGTCTTTAAGACAATGACAGGTGTATGTGGGCCATATAATTTGGACGGTCTGCCACAGCGCTGCTCATCCAGGCGCTAGTGCCTCTAATCAAGATTAGAATACGAACACCCGAAAAGTGAAATGTGTACTAAGGTCTGAGGACAACCTTGTCGTGTGGGCCGCGGCCTGGCCTCCTGGGCCTTTTCACTTCCCGCTTCCGTCATGGATGGCATGATCGGTGATCAAAGTGACTTTTAATTTTATTTATACAAAATACAGATTATATACGTATATTATACTGGTTACTTGCTGGTCAGACAGGGTATGCCGTACCCTGTGGCTCCACCACTGTATAAGAGGATCATATCCAATTGAAGAATCCAACACTCAATTGTCAAAAACACATCTAAAACTCCCTTTTATCCTTTCCTCTCTCTACATTGTTGTTTTTCATGTCTCCTAACCAGATTTGGAGACTTTCTAGGCAGCCTTGCTGGTCCTGAGACACTCTTCACATGGTACCCTAACAGGTCTTCTTGGGAGGTGTTCAGGAGTTTTCTACGCAAAGATCGGGATCAAAATTGGTGTAATCGGTCTCTTGATCAGTTTCGTCGGTTCGCTGCGTCCTCGCTGCATTGTAGGTTGATTTGCAATCACTGAGCATGTTGGCATGTGCTGGTGTGTGATTAAGGCCTTATTTAGATGCACTCAAAAGTTAGAATTTTTCCATTCTCTCTCCATCACATCAATTTTTAGCTGCTTGTATGGAGTATTAAATGTAGGTAAAAAAATAACTAATTACACGGTTTAGTTGAAAAATCACAAGATGAATCTTTTATGCCTAGTTGATCTATGATAGGACAATATTTGGTAAATAAGACGAAAATAGTACTATTTATCGGGTTTTTGCAATCTAAACGTGCCCTCAGACGTTATCGGGCCTCAACAACTACGAGGAGCAGGCGTGGGGTCGTTTCGTTGCGCGTGCTAGTACTGTAGTCTCTGCGCGTGCTAGTAGCTAGAAGTAGGCCGGCCGAGTAGCTACCAGCTGCTTTCCAGTCTACTGTCTCTTACTGTCTCTGTTATGTCGTTTTCAAATTTTTGTGCCCATATAGATGTCGTTTTCGATTTTTGTGCTTATATAAAATACGTGCAACATTTGTATCTCTAAATAAATTTATTAAAAAATTAGACTCAAAGACCTTTCCAATGATACTAATTATATACCATAAATATTAATATTTTTTAATATATATTTAATTAAAGTTGTTTCTCAGTTAGGGACGGAGTAGCAGCTAGCAGAGGAGTGCGGAGTCTGCACGCACACACGTACTGTACTGTGCTACAAGCGGGTTGCCGGCCCAGAGCCAAAATGGCAGCGCTTGCTTTAGCTGTTGGTGTACGGTTTCTAATGGTTATGGTGCGTTTAGTTCATTGAAAGTTCCAAAACTTTTACAAGATTTCCCGTCATATCGAATCTTTAGACATATACATAAAGTATTAAATGTAGGTAAAAAAATAACTAATTACATAGTTTGTCTATAAATGTCGAGACGAATCTTTTGAGCCTAGTTAGTCCATGATTAGATAAATTTTACCAAATAACAACGAAAAGTGCTACAGAAATTTTACACCAACTTTTACACCATCTAAACACTACCTTAGAGTAGCTGATAGATTCATGAGTTAGACACGTACACGAGACATCAAATCTAGGGGCTCGTTTAGATAGCAAAAAAATAAACCCGATGAATAGTATAACTTTCGTCTTATTTGACAAATATTATCTAATTATGTACCAACTAAGCTTAAAAGATTCATCTCGTGATCTCCAACTAAACTATATAATTAGTTATTATTTTTACCTACATTTACTATTTCATGCATGAGTCCAAAGATTGATGTGATGGAGAGAGAGTGAAAAAATTCTAACTTTTCATGTGCATCTAAACAAGGCGTAGCTAGGATTCGAGGACTAGCCAGCGGGTAAGGTTTATCTCTGCTAATAACTCAGTTGGTTAGAAGCTTTCAACGAAAGCTCGGCTAGCCCGGTTCGATCTCGACTCCTGCAATATTTTTATGCACAGTGCATAAGAATGGAAAAAAAAAACTTCTCAGTTCAAAAAAACCACTCAAGCAATGTCAATGATCAAATCTTCTGTCAGATTGGAGAGCGAACTTCCCTGATATGGTAGTAGTTTCATTCACGAGAAATTACTCATGTCTTCCTCTCCACACTTGAAAGCTACGTAAGATAGAAGTTCAGCCTTTAATTTCAGCCGAGATGGAAGGGCGGGCTCCTTTCCACGTCTGATCACAAAACGCTGGCAAGTGAAATCGGTGCCTTCATCGTAGCCTATCTATCATCTAACGGATGGTCTTGTTAGCTCAAGTGGCACGCAGCTTATCAATATAGATGTACATATAGCCCGTGCCACAGCAACCCGGCCTAAGCCCGCATGTTTGGCCTCACACGAGCATGGAACGTCCGGGTGGTGTGCGGGCCTAGGCTAGCCCAGCCCAGTAGCTAGGATCGTGCTTGCTTGCTCGGGCTGCTTCCTAGACACGACGGGTGGCACATTAAATAGCCTTGGTCTAGTACCAGCCTACTAAGAGCATCTCCAAGAGTTTACTAAAATTCACTTAGCAAATATCATAATTTGACAACTTGCTAAAATATATGGTAAGTGAAAAAATAGGCTCTCTCCAAGAGTTTGCCATTTGGACTTGGTAAAATAAGAAGAGGCCCGCTAAGCGAACGAAGAGCCCCGTTAAGCGAACGAAGAGCCCCGCTAAGAAACGAAGAGCCCCGCACGCGAAGCCGGATGCGCGCTCGCGCTCAGCGCTCCAATATTCGCGTGGAGGGGGGAGATTTGCCAAATTGCTAAAATTTGCCAAGTTGGATGCCAAACTATTGGAGCACAATTTTTCCTGTTTTGCCAAAAATAGATGCTAAGTTGATTTGGCGAACTCTTGGAGATGCTCTAATAACCACTTAACAGGCCAACATCCCTACAACCCAACACCTCAAATCTAACCCTAACCGGTCCCAATTCACCCACTCGGTCATTCCCCAATTCCCACCCGTGTCGTCTCCCACTCGTGAATCATGACCCGTGAGTTCCTACCCGCGTTGAGCCAACGGACGAGTGGGCGAAGCACATCTCCAGCTGCTGTCGCCCACCTCCCCTTCTCACATCGCTAGGCCGCCTTTGCCTCAGCTCCTCGGCCCAATGGTCATCGCCTCCTCCCCGCCCGTGCCTCACGACCATAGGGGCTGGCCTCGAGCACACGGCCGAGGCACCGGCCTCAAGCACGTCGACCGCATCTTCACTCGTCCCGCTAGTCGCCTCTCGCAGTATCTACCCCGACCACCTCCCCCAGTTTCACGGCACGGCGGCAGGGCCATGGAAGCGGCAGCGGCACAGAGACGTGGGCCTCAAGCTGGCCTGACCTACTTCTGCAGATCGTGCTTATTGGGCCAGCTCGGCCTGAAAATCGGCTCTGTGTGCCATGCTTGGGCCAATGGCCAGGCATAAAGCCCTCTAGCACAGCTCGGTGACCCGACGTGCCGTACCTAGCCCAGTCTCATCGGGCTTTGATTTTACCAGACCTGTGTCGAACGGTCTGTTTGGCCACCTGCACGTGTCAACAGTATTTACTGACTAAGGAGATGCTTCCTATGACATGGAGATACACCAAACAAGGTGAACGGAGCTCACTCTCTGGTCAATTGGATAACAACTTGTCTCGTGAAAGAAAGAAAAAATGATCTTGGCTTAACCCATCGGAATTGTGGAGCGTTCACAAGAGCCCTACGGCTCATATGGTTATGGTTCCATTAGAAGCAAAAAAGGTCGACCAATGGAACAAGCTCCAAGTGCCCTATGATATAGTCATGATCGTGCACTCTTCAACTCATCAACAATAGTAACGGTGGAAGCTAAGATGACAATACTGCCCTTTTCTGATCCTCGTCTTGGATTAATGGAAAACAACCAAAGCTTCTAGCACCTAGTCTCTTCCTCAAATTCAAGAAGATGAATTGCACGATACAAATTAAGGGCAATAGAAAAACAACAAATGGATTGAACATGTATCCTCATTAACATTATACAAGTCAAGATCATAGAATGCATCAATCTATGCGAAGCTGAAGGGATTGTGATACCTAATGACCTAAGAGAGTGTGAATTAGACCATACTTAAAAATTATAGGCCAGACACCACTTATAAAAACCTACACAAATCTATCTACTTTGAATTCTTGGCGTATTTCTATAGCTAGTCGTAGAATAGCTTTTATTTCTATAGTCATTCTGAGTTATAATAGCACATGTATCGTATCATAAATAAATTAGTATAAATATGATTGTAACATTTTTTTGAAAGCGTGCATTGCACGTACTTCATTAAGAGAAGTTAAGAAAAAAGTTACACATCCCGTTGAGGCCACACGACGAGTTGCCATAGGCCAACAACAGGCAACACACTGACAGGAGGCACCGGCTCGGACGGTGGAGCTTAGAGTTTTGTGCTAAGAGGCTAAATGATTTTGCGACTAGGGAGATGCGACCGAACTAAGCAACGGTCGCGACCAGCGGCGTCAGGCTCCGAAAGCCAGCTGCAATCCAGGAGTCGCCCTCATCATGGAAGAGAGCGAGTAAGTCTCTCAGTGTCCTGCTGTTGCCGTCAAATGTCCTCCTGTTGCTCTCCTTTCAAAATCTCTCACGAAATGAGCAGCACAAATGAGTCGAAGCCGCGCCTGAAGGCGTTCGGAACAAGAGTCCGCGCCTGTAGCCACCAGTCTGCCAGGAGGAAGTCGTCGCTCGGTCCAAGGTGCTAAAAGCCGACACGAGAAAGTAGACGGTGCCAAACCTCACGTGTGTAGACGCACGAGGCCTGAAGGTGGTCGATGGACTCGTCGTCCTGGGCGCACAGAACACAGTCAGCGCTTGGCTGAAGCCCGTTGTAAATCGAAGTGATCAAATAACTTATTCTATATATATGGCCGGCCACAGATTAGCCTGACCGTATAATATAGAAAGAGATTCTCTAAAATAACAGTACAATACAAATCGAACCATGCATGATATATAGTAGTCATGCATGAGAGGGCAAGCAATATAGTGCAAGCAGGCTTGATGTGTGGTCATCATATCGGTCAGTAGTGCTCGAAATCCTTGAGTTCCCACTTGCCTTGGTCGTTCTTGACCATGCTCTTGTTCTGCGTCACCCACCAGCTCGCCGGCACATGGTACTCGTCCTTGAGTGCGTCCGAGTACTTGTTCACAAGCGCCACGTCGCGGTCCACCACCAGCTTGAGCTTGCCGCCGTCGCTTCCCACCTCGCCGGCGACGCCATGCAGGTAGCACTCGAGGTTGTGGGCCGTCACAAGATTCGGTTCCTTGAGGTAGTCCGACCGGGCCGTGTCGATGTGCAGTGTGACGCCCAGGTCATGCAACCAGTCCATCAGAAACGGCACGGCGTCTTGGCGGTTCTTGACGTGGAGGACATTGAGGTCCTTGAACGAGGCGAAGGCGTGCCTGAAAGCGTCGTTGCCGACGTGTGGGTAAATATTTTCCCTGTCAGTGTTAAACCGCCAGGATAATTACCCACCGGAAAATAATAGACATATAATGAATGCAATAGCATTTTCTATACAATTCAAAAAAAACAATATATTTAATATCATTTGCACAGAATCCAATACACAATGATTTTTATATATAACATGAAATCCAATACATACAAAGATATATCTTGCATCAACATACCGAAATACATAATACATCCAAACATTTGACACCCATCTACCCAAAACAACTATTTGGCATCAAGATAACAAGCTCTTGCACAACCATGAGTACTAGCTAAACATTTACTACCAGCAGAGTACTGAACGAAGCAACGGCGGCAGCCTCGCCATTGTCGCTGCAACCCCACATCTCCCTGGTTATTGATGCTCCAGCTTGTCTATCAGTTACCACACTAATGTTTTGTAGAGGGTCTGCAGAATAATAATAGCAGTCAACAAGTTTACCAATAAGCTAAGCAAAATCACAAAAAGCACAATGACATTCAGACAATGCACAATGACATTCAGTTTTCAAAAAAAAAAAAATGCAGCACTCTCAGGTTCTGTGCACTACGAACTCCTGCAGAAAATTTGTGAACTGCAGCATTCAAGAGGGCTGCTATATCTGGCACAGAAATTGCAAACATGTATCTACAACTACAGGCTACATGTATGAATGATCTGGATTCTGGGTCATTTTCTTCGCACTCTCACACACAACTACACAAAATAAACTTACCAGGTCAGTGACATAATTGCAACAGTTTCTGGAAGTGGCTGCAAAATCAAGAACACCACATGAGCAAATAACAATACAATTTCTCTTTGGAAGGAAAAACTATGTGCTTATTTCTTTACATAGAAGTTATTTTAATAATTATAAATAAGAATGGCAAATAACAATACAATTTCTGTTTATGTGGTCTGATGCAGTGATGTGCATCATCATTTTTTGAAACAATATACATACTGTGTATTGGGTGCAGAAGCATGACTACTAGACACGTCCTAGCTTTGCAGGTGAAAAAAAATCCTAGAGAAGCTAGATGCACTACTGGAAACTGAGACTTTGCCGAGTGTCTGAGACTTTGCCGAGTGCTTTTTATCGGGGCACTCGGTAAATATATATTTTGCCAAGTGCCCTGATAAAAAAACACTCGGCAAAATATAGCACTCAGCAAAGCAGCCTTTGTCGAGTGTCAGGCACTCGGCAAAGCAAGACACTCGGCAAACCATTACTTTGCCGAGTGCCACGGCACTCGGCAAAGTTTACACTCGGCAAACAGTGCTCGACCCGGGGTGGTGACCACCTGTAGCTATATTTTGCCGAGTGCCTAACGGCTGGCACTCGCCAAATTTTTTTTAATTTTTTAAATGTATTTTGCCGAGTGCCCCACTTCGACACTCAGCAAAATATTTTTATTTTTTTTGATTTTAGGTCCAAATTTTTTTGTGTGGCTTTGTGATAGTATTTAAAACTCTACTTTAAAGTTTGGGGTAATTTTGACTTTTTTGTATATTTTATTAATTTATTTCGTTTCCTCAAATTTTTCCGGATATTTCAAATTTGAACTACAGGTACATGGAATAATGGAATTCGATTATCCCAAAATTAATATTCATGATATTTAGCGTATGTTGAGGCCGTGTCCAAGAGTTCAAATGAAATCTTGAGTACCTCGTTGACGTAACATGTCGAAGTACTTGCAGGGAAAGTGATTTAAAATTATATAAAATCCAAATAAAGTCCGAAAATCATGAAACTTAGCGAGACGTCGTCTTATCACATGTGGAGGGTGTGGTAAAAATTTAAGATTGTTTCGAGGAAGTTGGGGCGTCGGATTACAAAAACGCACACATCTCCACATACGATAACCATCTCAAAATTTCGGAGATGTGTGGTTTTTTGGCATCCGACGTCCCAACTTCCTCGAAACTATCTTAAATTTTTACCACACCCTCCACATGCGATAAGACGACGTCTCGCTAAGTTTCATGATTTTTGGACTTTATTTGGATTTTATATAATTTTAAATCACTTTCCCCGCAAGTACTTCGACATGTTACGTCAACGAGGTGCTCAAGATTTCATTTGACCTCTTGGACACGGCCTCAATATACGCTAAATATCATGAATATTAATTTTGGGATGACCGAATTCCATTATTCCATGTACCTGTAGTTCAAATTTGAAATATCCAGAAAAATTTGAGGAAACGAAATAAATTAATAAAATATACAAAAAAAAGTCAAAATTACCCCAAACTTTAAAGTAGAGTTTTAAATATTGTCACAAAGCCACACAAAAAAATTTGGACCTAAAATAAAAAAATAAAAATATTTTGCCGAGTGTCATAGTTGGGCACTCGGCAAAATATTCTTTGCCGAGTGCCGGGCCCAGGGGCACTCGGCAAAATACATTTAAAAAATTAAAAAAAAATTGGCGAGTGCCTAGGTTAAGCACTCAGCAAAGTTGATTTTAAAAAAAATAAAAAGCCTCTTTGCCGAGTGCCACCGGGCCAGGCACTCGGCAAAGGCGTTATGGCCTAAATTAAGGACTGGGCCGGCCCACCCCAGTCCTTCCTTCGTTCTTCTCCAGTCGCTTGGCCGGGCACCCCGCGCGACGCCACCCCGCCACCCCGCCCGCGCCCCGCCTGACGCCCCCGCCCGCGCCCCGCCGCCCGCGGGTGCTTCCCTCCCACGAGCACGGCCGAGCTCCCTCCGACGCCCCGCTCGCCCGCGGATCCGGCGACCCGGCGGCGCCCCCGCCCACGGATCCGGCGCTCCGCCCGCAGGGGCTCGTGTGCAGCCGCAGAGGAGGAGGCGAGGACCAAGGAGAGGAGGTCCTGCGGACGGCAGACGCCATCCCGCTGGGAGCCAGAAGCCGGAAACCGGACTCCAACGCCCCCCAGTCTCCACGCCCCGCTCAAGCATCTGCGCCCGCCAACGAGCAGGCCTCCGCACTCAGACCGTGAGCCATCCGCCGATTCTGCCTAGCAGGTACAGTGTGTGCTCTCAGTTTTCTCTTTTTCAATTTCTGTACCAGTGGTGGAGCATCGATTTGAAGTTCTTCAAGGTAAAACTCCGCTTGCAGCCCAGCATAGACCATGGCGGTCGCTCCCGCACCAATTCCACCTTATAGTGCCCACCAATGCTTCATTCATGTATGACGCACATAATGTGCTCGATGATTTGCCTCAACAACTATGGATCGCTCTTCACTTTCCATATAGTAACAAGATAACTAATTAGTTTCATTCAGTTTTTGTAATATATTTTCTGCCAATGGGTATAAATTGTCCATATAGATTCCTTCCTACTCTCCCTCCAAAAGAATTATATCACGAGTTCCTGATGAGTTCTCCAATCAAGGATTATATTCCGAATTCCATCAAATATCATGTCTGCGCCTTCCTTCTCTTAGGTATACATTTCTGTAAACTCTCACATGTCCTACACCTGTGTGTCTGTTTGTCGATTGAAGTACCTACTACAGATTCTTACACAGCAAGTGAAACCGCAAAGCTACTAATCAGAGTTTGCATCTTCTCTTCTTAGTAACCAATGATATTTTCAGACATATAAGAAATAAAATGATAATCTATCAACAATAGCTTGTTCTGCATAAGTAATGACTACTTCCTCCATCCAGTGTTCTGGATTAAAGTAGACATACCAAGTTAATCTGGGATTTGATGGTTAATAACTTAAATGGGTTGGCAAGGCTTTGATCAGTACAACAGAGCTGTGGAATTTTTTTTCTCGAACATGCAGGGCTGTTGATCTTTTTCAATTGGAGGTGAAAGTATAACATAAATTTGGTTCTAGATTTTGGAAAAATTTTAGTACAATACATGGGTTAACCTCATTTGTTTTTCATTCATCACTATTCAATAACCATATGTGACTGAACAAAGAGAGCAATAGACAGCAATGTTAATGTCATGGCTGTTCTACTTTATTAACTGAACAAGGAACAAAAAAATATCCATCCTTGTGTCTTCTCTGTTTGCATGAGAAACAAAACAATATATACATCCTCTTGCTACTAAGGGCTATGTATGTTGGGACATTCTATAGATTGTAAGGCCAACATATGTATGGCTTCTGGACGTCATTTGATCTTGCTACTAAGGGCTATGTATGTTGTTCCTTTTGTAAACATGGCACAACTACAAATGTTGGCTTCAATGAAAACTTAGACATGTTTAAACATGTTATCCAGCTATGCTTTTGTCTTTTGATGTGAACTTATATGGATGTTGAGTAAGCTTGAGATTATATGGTTACTGTGAAATTAATTAATTATAATAATATAAGGTTGATGTTAAATTAATTATGTAATCATGTCAGTTCATAGTCATGCTACTCTAACTATGAGACCTGTCGCTGTTGTTCTGTGAAAATGCAGACCAATTATATGGTTCTTTGATTATAGGCCAGTTGCTTGAGTTTAGACTTAGTAGTCTGTACATTTTTTCCCTCGAGTGTGAACTCATTTCTTGCTAGTGTTAACTGATGTTGCTGAGTGTCTTGTCAAAAAAAAATTGATGTTGATGAGTGCAATCTGCTGCCCTGAGTATGAACGTATGAACTAGATGCTTGTATGAAATGGTAAACTAGTATGAACATGCTGCTTGTATGAACTGGAGAACTGCTACTGTGAATATGTGTTATCCATGGCAGGGGAGGTTCTGCCAAAATTTTTAACTTACAGTTTTATGTTTATTCTTTTGTAGAGACGAGCCCGTGGGAGGTGACCCGGAGGACCCTGGCCGTGTTTGTCGGCGTCGCGGGTCTGCTTGCACTGCGTCACCTCGCCACTGCGTCGACTCGCCACTGCCCCGCTAGCCTGACTTCACCGGCCCCCTAGGTATAACCACTGTATCCGTATCATGGTCTTAGGTCGCGTACCCTAGTTAGGCGTCTCCTGTCCGAAAGAGATACGATCGTAGGTCTGCGGGTCTTTGCATATCTGCGATCGTATCTGTTTAGGATTGTCCACGTTTTTTGGACAGCCCGCGGATGCGCGGATGAGTTAGTTTCCATGGTCCACTCCTGTCTGAGACGGTGTTTCGACATCACCCCCTGTTGTTCTCTTGATACACACTCTCCCTTACAGGACGTGTATCGGGAGAGCAGCGGGGAGGTGCTGCTGAAATTCTGTCTCGGATAGGAGCGGAGCATGGAAACTAACTCATCCGCGGATCCACGGGTGGGATTAGGACCTATCCTCACCTATTAGAGAGTAGGGACACCGCGTAGATGCAATTGTCTTGTCACTCATGTCTGCTGATACGTCTGTTAAAGGATGGAGGACCGTGAGTGGATGTACACACTCCGGAGAGACGAGTACGATTTTGACCCGATGTTTATAGTCAAGGTTGAAGAGTTCTTAAAGCATGCATTTGGTGGGAGTGCTAGAGGCCATTCTCTAGTGGTTTGTCCCTACAGCGGTTGTGACAACATGAGAAGGAAAGATAGGTTCACCATGGGTAAACATATTGTGAAGTTTGGATTTACTCCGGGCTACCACCGGTGGATCCACCATGGTGAAGCCGATCGTATCAGGGAGGAGGTGATCAAACCACGGCTCGAGGCTTTCGATGATGATGCTGGGGTAGTTGACATGATGGATGACTATCACCAAGCTCAGTTCGCTGAATGCCATGATAAGGAGGAGATGGAGGCTGCCTCAGATGCCTTCTACCTGATGTTGGACTCGGCACAGAGACCCCTTCACGATCATACTAATGTTTCTCAGCTAGATGCCATTGGTCGCGTAATGGGGCTGAAGGCCGAGTTAAACCTAAGTCGAGAAGGCTTCGACAAGATGTTGGCCGTGTGGAGCGACATGCTACCGGAGCAACACATTATGCCGAAGAACTTGTACGAGTCAGAGAAGCTCCTTCTTGCACTGAAGATGCCCTATGACAAGATACATGTGTGTCCGAAGGGGTGCGTCCTATTTAGGAAAGAACACATGGATGCAAAGTACTGCCCGAAGTGTAAATCCTCTAGGTACGTGGAGGTAGACTCAGGTGATGGCCAGAAGAGGCAGCTTAAGATCCCCATGAGAGTCCTATGACACCTTCCGTTCTTGCCAAGGATCCAACGATTGTTCATGACCGAGGAATCCGCGAAACAGATGACATGGCACAAAAACGGGAAGCAGTACAACCCTGAGAAGATGGTACATCCATCCGATGCTGATGCATGGAAGTACTTCAATGCGCGGTATCCTGACAAAGAAGTGGAGGCTCGTAATGTACGTGTTGCGCTGGCAACAGATGGGTTCAATCCATATGGTATGATGGCTGCACCATACACATGTTGGCCAGTGTTCGTCATCCCCCTCAATCTCCCCCCCGGCATCGCCTTTCAACGGCATACCGTGTTCCTATCGTTGATAATCCCTGGACACCCGGGGAGTCATATGGGTGTCTTCATGGAGCCGGTGATAGATGAGTTGATCGAGGCTTGGGACAAAGGGGTGTGGACATACGACCGAGCTACGAAGACAAGCTTCAAAATGCACGTCTGGTACCACTACTCCCTACATGACTTCCTGACGTATGGGTTAATGTGTGCATGGTGTGTTCAGGGGAAGTTCCCATGCCCACTATGCAAGGAAGCTATGAGGTTCACATGGTTGAAGAAGGGTGGCAAATATTCATCGTTCGACAAACATCGTCAGTTCCTCCCTCTTGACCATCCATTCAGAGAAGACGTCAAGAGCTTTACGAAAGGTGTCAAAGTGATGGACCCTAGACTGCGCTTGAGGACTGGGGCCGAGGTTCGTGCTCAGATAGACGCTCTCGTGCCCAATGAAGATGGTGGTTTCGTGGGATATGGTGAGCAACATATGTGGACTCATAAGTCTGGCTTGACGAGGCTCCCCTATTTCGATGACATCCTATTGCCCCATAACATTGATGTCATGCACACTGAAAAGAATATCGCTGAGGCACTTTGGGTGACGCTCATGGACACTGACAAGTCTAAGGACAACCCTAAGGCTAGAGTGGACCTGGCGACGTTGTGCGATAGGCCAAACCTAGAGATGTGGCATCCTGGAACAGGAAAGCAGTGGAGAAGGCCTAAGGCCCCCTATGTCTTGAAAATCGATCAAAGGAGGGAAGTGCTTCGATGGATCAAGGATTTAAGGTACCCTGATGGGTATGCAGCGAATCTGAGCAGGGGTGTGAACTTAGAGACTTTGCGAGTCAACGGGATGAAGAGTCATGACTACCACATATGGATTGAGCGGATACTTCTGGTGATGATTCGAGGCTATGTCCCTGAGCATGTCTGGCTAGTGCTGGCAAAGTTGAGTTACTTCTTCCGCCGGCTTTGTGCCAAGGAGCTGTCTAAGTCCGTCATTGAAGAGCTGGAAAAAATGGCGCCTGAGTTGGTCTGTGAGCTTGAGAAGATCTTTCCACCCGGCTTCTTGTCGATGCAGCATCTGATTGTGCACCTCCCGAACAAGGCAAAGTTGGGAGGGCCCGTACAGGCCCGTTGGTGCTATCCAATCGAGAGATGTCTAAAGACTCTTCGCAAGAAATGTACAAATAAAGCCAGAATTGAGGCTTCCATTGCAGAGGCAAGCATTCGGGAGGAGGTTTCAAACTTCACGACATCCTACTACAAGCCGAGCCTTCCTAGCAAGCATAATCCACCCCCTCGTTACAATGCTGGCGAAGTTGAATCGACCCTCAGCCTTTTCAAAGGCCAACTAGGGAGCGCAAGTGGATCGACCCCCATGAGATTGGATCTAGAAGAGTGGCGCAGAATCACGCTATATGTGTTCACCAACCTTGTTGAGGTTTAGCCATTCATTAAGTAAGTTCTCATCGAACTTGTTTCAATACGACGTCACTATTCTGTATCGAACCCCATTGATTCTCTCTGGTATAGGGAATTTGTTCGTCAAGAGTGGCATCAACCAAGGGATCCTACCCCGCACGAACATGATACCCTTCTTTCAGAGGGTGCGGGAGATGGGAGGCTTGATTTCATTGATTGGTTCAAACAAAAGGTACTTTCCAACTTAGCTCGTACATTCGTCGATATTCCTTAGTACCTCGTATGTTCCAATATTATAACGATGTATCATGCTTGAGCTTGTAGGCGCAGACCAATGCGTCCATGAGTGACGAGTTGAGACAAGTTGCAAACGGCTTCAAGTTAAGGGTGAAGTCATATACCGGTTATGACGTGAATGGATATCGCTTCCACACGTCAAGACACGAGCAGCTCCGGCCCAGTCGGAAAACCTCCAACAGCCAAGTGTTTACACAGGGCACTAATGGCGTCGAATACTACGGAATAATTGAGGAGATCTATGAGCTTGAATATGAGGGCCGGGTACCTCTTACTCCTGTCATATTCAAGTGCCACTGGTTTGATCCTAGACAAATGAGACGAACCCCTCATCTTGGGCTAGTCGAGATTAGACATGATTCTATCTATGAAGGGAAAGATGTCTATATTGTGGCTCAACAGGCCGTGCAGGTGTATCATACACCATACGCGTGCCAAGATAAAGACCATCTTAAGGGTTGGTCTGTTGTACACCAGGTATCTTCGCACGGTAAACTAGCTGTTCCAAACGATGAAGATTACACCTTCCTCAACACAGACACATATGATGGAGAGTTCTATCAAGCGGATGGGCTACAAGGGAGCTTAGAGATAGTCTTACCGGGTGTGAGCACCGCCATGGAAGTAGACAATGAAATGCTTGATGAAGAGGACCTTGGAGATGTAGTGCTGAATCCGAAGGACATTCAATTGCTTGAGCGATTCCATTTAGGCAGAGAGGATGAAGAAGACACAGAACCTTCAGATAGTGTTGCCCATTTGGACAATTTTGACAGTGATGACGAGACCTATGACCCCAATTATGAAGATTATTCCTAAAGCATGTAATACTATGATTTTTATTAAATTTTGTTATGTTTATTCATTTTGAACGAGATAGTGTTGCCCATTTGGACAATTTACTAACGCTTGTTGTTCACTCTTTGTACATTGCAGGTAAAGATGGCGATGGACCGTACACCGAGGCAGGTGCTCTCAGCGTACTAGAGGCTGCGCCTAGCAATGGGAGGTGAGGGGACGTCTTTGGCCCCAGCGGTGGGAGCAGGCACAGGGAGGGGGAGGGGGAGGGGGGAAGAGGGAGGGGGAGGGGCCGTGGTCGGACCAGGAGTGACCAGCCTCCTCTTCCGGCTCTCGACCAGTAGGAGGACCCGTCTCCTACCCCGGAGGACCACGCGGCGGCCACGGGCACGAGCACAGACACTCCGTCGTCTCAGCAGACGGAGGACAACAGTTCTACTCAGTCGACTCCCTACCTACGAGGTCCCACAAGCCTTCCTTCAGTTCCGCTTCCTGACCGACGCCTAGTGGTTCGTCCTGTGGGAAGAAGGTAAGTAATTATAGATGCTATCAGTAGTACTTCATATGATACATTGAGAATCAATAGAAAAACTGATAATTTTTCTTAATCACTTATGCAGGGGCTGGATACTTCTGTCGGGTGCTCTTGACCCCCACGCACCCCTGCGACCATCCTGGGATGTCTGTGCAGGAAACACTTCCCCGGCCTTGTGAAGCTGAAAGACGAGACGTGGTCACCGGCCTGGTCGTGGGACAGGTACAAGCTCGGCTCGGATGACGTGCACGACAACAAGCAGGAGCGGGTTCTGGCAGAGTTTTGGGTAAGTGTCTCACAATGAAGGTCAATACATCTCCTCCATTGGTTAAGTCTTTTATTGAAATAATAAATGAATACATCGTGTTTGTATGTAGAGGTACTTCAAGCCAGAAGACGGTCAAGAGGAGATGGCGGATCGGACGGCACACAGAGCCTGTCAGAAGCACGTCGGCGACATGATTCACGAGGCGCGACTCCAGGCCCACGTCGACTACTACAGGTCCATCAAGAAAGAGCCCCTCAAGAAAGATGGTGCAAGAAAGGTGGCGCTGACCAAGGAGCAGTACCTTCAGGTACGTGGATAATATTGATTTGTTTTGAGATTTAGTAGGTCCTGAATTGGTCTTCTTATATGTCAAACACTTGATGATGTGTAGGTGTCTGCCTCGTGGTGCATGTCGCATAGAGCGGCATGGTCGAGGATCATGGACAGGTACCTTGACCCGGCGTACATCGCAAAGCACGAGCAAGGCAAGTGGAAGCGGGCACTGAAGATCGGTCCAACTCACCACCAAGGCAGCCGCAACCTCTCCGCATTCAAGCGGGCACTCGTATGTGATGTCATTTATCTATTCTAACGCTCAATTTTGCCTGATTTCTAATCATCTTGCTCGTCTTTCTCACAGGAGGTGGCACACCCGGACCAGCCGGTGTTAGAGTTCATGGCATGGGCTGTGTCCCACATGGGCCGGGTGAAATCCGGTGTCGTCTTCAACCCGGATGCCCCTGCCGAGGCTTACTCTGACCCCACCATCCACGCTAAGGTCCGAGACTACACGGAGGCAGTTCGGGCGCTCCGTGGCTCAGAGCACAATATGAGCACTGAGCCCCTTGAGACAGAGGTGACCGTGAGGTTGGGGCAAGGCAGGAAGCACGGGCGGTTGTGCATTGCAGACGCCGCCGACTCCTCGACCTCTGCACCCTCTCTCTCCGACGTGAGGGCACAGAGCACGTCAAGAAGCCTTCCCATACGTGCACGGCCTACTCCAACACTGTCGCGGGTCGACGAACTTCAGGTAATTCTGGTTTCACTAGTCGTACATTCAACTTTACACACTTTGATCAGATTTGCAATACTGAAACATGTGATTGAAACACTGCAGGCCGAGCTGGCAGAGACAAAGGATGCGTTGGCAGAGACAAAGGATGCGCAAGCGCTCCTGACCGCTCAGCTGGAGGCCACGCAGAAGCAGATGGCGGAGATGTTCCAGATCATGCAAACCATCGGCCAAGCATCGGGTGTCCAAGTGCAGATGCCAGCTCCAGTTCCGATTCGACAGTTCACACCTGTGAGTATGCCTTCGTGCCGCTGGGATTGTCGGCCTTCATGCCGTTGTCGTTTTCGGCCTTCGTGCCGTTGGAAATGTCGGCCTTCGTGCCGTTGTTTTGTCGGCCTACGTGCCGTTGTTTCTTGCAGGTTGGAATCCTCCCGATGCAGGGGAGGTGCTGCCAAAATTTTCAATTTTGACTAACACATGCAATCTCTTTTGTGCAGCCTCCGTCGGCAGGTTCAAACAACCCCACTGTCGTGTCACCGAGGGCTGATTCCGTCAACCCTACACCGCAGTCCGGTCCGTCACCGCAGTCCGAGAGACAACAGTTGCACTCTCCGCCGCCGCAGTAGAGATGTTGAACTTTGTGATGTTGAACCTGTAATAATAAACTTGTAATATTGAACTTTAGAGGATTTGTGATGGATTTATGAAATTATGCGTGTGCTTTTGAGGTTATATCGATGTCATATTTGATTTATATAATGCATGTTGGTGATTGATATATATATATATTTTCTAACAGTGGAATATAAGAAAATTTAAAAAAATTGCATTCTCGGGGTCTTTGCCGAGTGCCTGGGCAGGGGGCACTCGGCAAAGTAACTGAAACTTTGCCGAGTGCCTCAGGCCAGACACTCGGCAAAGTGTTTTTAATAAAAAAAGGAAAAAACAACTTTGCCGAGTGCCGGGCTATAGGCACTCGGCAAAGTATTTTTTTATAAAAAAAAAGAAAAAAAACTTTGCCGAGCGCCGGGCCAGAGGCACTCGGCAAAGTAAAAAAATATAAAAAAAAAATTTGCCGAGTGCTAGTCGGGCACTCGGCAAAGTGACCGTTAACGGAAGATGGCATGTCGGCCCAAATATTTTGCCGAGTGCTCCGATAAAAAGCACTCGGCAAAGTCCCTTTGCCGACAAATATGTTGTCGAGTGGACTTTGCCGAGTGCCACACTCGGCAAACAATTTGCCGAGTGCAAAAGGCTCTTTGCCGAGTGTAAAAACACTCGGCAAAGTCCTGGTTTCCAGTAGTGATGGCTATTACAGAAGCAAAACTGAACTACGGCCTGGCTTTGCAAGTTGTCATAAAACATTGTTTTGCAATTCAATTAACCAAATCAACTTGGATTATAATTCCTAGCTGATCAAAATATGATTTAAAATGTTGGCGCAAGTATGGGCGGGGGCGGCGCCGGCGAGCGGCTCTGGCAGGGGTGGCGCCGGCGAGCAGCGCGGACAAAATCCGTCCTACGACCACAGGGGCGCACAACACAGAGCGGCACGAGCGACGCGAGCGAGTGGATGAGGATGAGCCACGAGGTCCGAACAAGAAGTCACGTGAGCGATGCGGGCAAGGGGACGAGGATGAGCCACGTCCGAAATGGAAGTCACGGGACGGACGACGTCCGAGCCATATCATTATCGAAAAATAAAATATGCATAACTACAACCGAGGTATTGTTAATCCAGCTCGAGATCCAAAACATTACAACCTTGCCATTGCCGACCAAGACCTTTGTGGACGCGTTAAGCAAATCAAGATCGGCACGACCACACGCGGCACCTCCAGATTTGTGACGACAACGCCCTTTCCTTGTGCTTCCATTTGAATCAGAGCCAACGAAGCCGTAAACTTGGAATGCAAGTCCCCCATGGTTCTTTGAGAGTCCAACGCAGCTAGGACTTAGGAGTCAACCATACATGTTGATCATGTTTTTCAGGCGGATGGGAAACATGTAAAATGAATCCCATGTACAGGACCGGGATGCACAAGGCAAATCAATCCGATATCAGTCACTTGGCCTCTTGTGACTCTGTCCGGGACCATATGCATGTATGGAGGATAGCCAGCGGTTCAGACACGAAGCAGGTCGCTAAGACGCTGAACATGTGACTCATTTTACATGTTTCCCATCTGCATATGATCCATAGAGCGAGAGGGTTTCTGACCGGTGGGGCCCTCCCCGGATTAGAAAAAAAATTGTTATTTTTTTCCTACCTTTTAGGTCTAGAATCGTGATTTCTAGAAAATAATTTGTAGAGGCGGCCGTAATTTCTAGCGACGGTTTGGTAGGGGCGGCTGGCAAAACCGTCCTTACAAATCATAAGTTTCCCACTTCAAAAATACCTAAAACCGACTTTTGGGCGAACCTAGTCGGTTTCCAGACACGAGTCAGCTTAGCCGATAGGGGGAGTCAGCTAAAGCGACTTTCACGGGCCCAGGGAGAGTCCTGGCCAGCTAGAGAGGGGGGGTGCTTAGCCGACTCTGGTAGTCAGCTAAGCCGACTGGTACTGTTTGAGTCAACTAAGCTGACTGGCTGTGGCTCGCCTGGCTCCCCGTCTTCTCCGCATGATTTCTTCGATATTTTGCTACGCTGTTGACTTTATCCGGCCGGGACCGTCTGCACTGCAATGCCTGCACGACATGCATGTAATACATCTCATCAGCTAGTGGTTCAGACACGTGAGACACGCTGATTGCATGCATGCATGCATGCTCTCTTGTAGTAGCCGTGTCAATGACTCAATGTACCTCTCGCATCGCAGGAATTTTTTTAAATAATATTTTTTAATAATTAATTGCAAATCTAGAAGCTGTTATATAAAAATTTGACCTATAGGACACCTGTCGGTTGGTGATCAGCCGATATGTACCTGTCGGCTGCTGATCAGCCGATATGCCTACGACAGGGACCTGTCGGCAGCCGGAGTGCCGACAGGGCACGCTATGAATGGGCACCATGCTGAAGCGAAAAAACTACAACCGGAAATAAACACAACTGACACAGCTAATAGTTGCATCATGCCGGCGCCAAGCCCAAGCTCAGTTACGGTAGCCATGGTGTCCTCTGCAACTGAGACTGGAAATGGCGGGAGCATCGCCGAGAGGTGGCGCGAGCTCCAGGGGGAGCACTCGTGGGACGGCCTGCTTGACCCGCTGGACCTGGACCTCCGCAAGTCCCTCATCTCCTACGGCGAGCTCGTGTCCGCCACCGGCGCCGGCTTCAACAACGAGAAGCGCTCGCCGCACTACGGTCTGGGCAGGTACAGCCCCGACGACCTGCTTGCCAAGTCGGGGGTGGCCGACGCCCGCTACTACAGGGTCACCAAGTTCATGTACGCCACGGCGGAGCTGCTGCTGTTGGGCATCGACAAGCAGGCCACCTGGATGGGATGGGGTACATCGCGGTGGCCACGGACGAGGGCATGGCGGAGCTCGGCAGGCGCGACATCGTCGTGGCGTGGCGTGGATCGGAGACGTTCGCGGAGTGGGCGACTTCGTCGACTTCCTGCCGGCACCCGCCGAGTCCGTGCTGGGCTCGGCCGCCGCCGGGTACCCGTCGGCGTACGTGCACAGCGGCTTCCTGTCCGTGTACACCACCAGCAACGCCAACTCCGAGCTCGGCAAGGCCAGCGCCAGGGACCAGGTTTACGAGGAGGCGAGGAGGCTCGTGGAGCTATACAAGGACGAGATCAGCATCACCGTCGTCGGCCACAGCCTCGGCGCGTCGCTCTCCATCCTCAACGCCGTCGACCTCGTCAGCAACGGCTTGAACAAGCATCCTCATCTGCAGGCGGTCAGGCACAGTGCCCGGTGACGGCCGGCAACGGCCTGAACAAAGCATCCTCATCTGCAGGCGGTCAGGTGTTCGCGTGCCCACACGTCGGCAACGACTCCTTCAAGGACGCCTTCGACGCTTCGACGACCTCAAGCCTCAAGGCCCTCCACGTGAAGAACAAGATAGACCCCGTGCCCGAGTACATGCACTGGTTGCCTGACCTGGGCGTGACGCTGCCCATCGACACGAGCCTGTCGCCGTACCTCAAGGACCCCGAGAAGAAGGCCCACGAGCTCGAGTGCTACATGCACGGCGTCGACGGGGTGCAGGGAAGCGCCGCCGGAGGAGGGTTCGACGACCTGGTGGTGGACCGCGACGTGGCACTGCTCAACAGGTTCACCGACGCGCTCAAGGACGAGTACCCGGTGCCGGGAAGCTGGTGGGTAGCGGAGCACAAGAGCATGGTCAAGAACGAGCAAGGCAAGTGGGAGCTCAATGTCAGGATAAGCAAGAAGGCGGCAAGGAAGGGCAGAGTCACTGCTGGGCGTCTGACAACTGGCGTTACAGCTGGGAAGTCTGATGCAAGCGTGGGGTGATTCGATCCTGCTGAGCGATGTGATTCTGTTAACACCGTTACTACTTGTGTAGTCGGTTACTTGCGTCTTGACGGCGTGGCCTTGCGGGCATATATAATGCCTTGTAATGGATGGAGTCAGTATCGAACAACTGAAACAGAATTTGTCTGAATAGAATCCTTGATGTTTCAGTTCTTGCTGTTCTATCCCCGGTTCCTGCTCTCCCCAATCCCTAACTCCGATTCTAGTTATCCTGTCCGAATTCGCGAGCGTATTTGTGACAATTGGTATCAAAGCCATTGATCCGTTGGTTGTGTCACCTTGATCACGTTCGTAATCCCAGTCGGCAGGGTTCATCGTCTCCACTTCGGTGTTGATTTGGTGTCGCCAAAGGTCCGAACCGAGGTTGACGGGTCAGTGAGCAATTCGGGATCACTGTGGGAATCAGTTGAATGCTCGCAAGCCTGGTGCTAAAGAGGGGACCATCCAAGTTCCAGAAGGATATGGCGTAGTCGGTCGAGGAGATTTCGACTCAGCTCGGGTTGATGATGAAGCAGTTTGTGGGTTTTCAGACGATGATGCAGAGCACCATGGACTCGATGGATTCCATTGGGACATGGCAGGCGACCGCGGACACGGCGTTCGTCGAATTGCGCAAGCGGGCGCAAGGTACGTCTACCTCGCTGGACGCGGTGACAAGGCGGGTGGAGCTCGCAGCGTCGCAGGTGGACTCGATTGAGGCGTGGCTTACGACAGCTCCTGCACCGCCACCGATTCAGCCAGCACCGGCGTTGAGGAGCATGGACCTCAACGCGGCTCCCAGATCGTCCTCGTGCTCACCTACGAGGGACACGGAGCAGGCCAAGGGCCACGGCGAGGACTGCGGTAAGATCCTTGGACCCCGGCCGCAGGACTTCAGGAAGGGTACGCATCCTACTCCAAACCCCGTTGAACCCCTTTCCTAGATGATTCTATTCATGCAAATTTTCGTTCGCCTCCTTTTCCCAAATTGGAGTTTCCAAAGTTTGACGGTGAATTTCCTCGTTTATGGCAGGATGAATGCGAGATGTTCTTTGAGGTATATGTTGTGCAACCCTCGCTGAAGGCCCAATTTGCCGCTCTAAGCTTCAAGAGGGAGTCGCCAAGATGTGGTTGCAGACGATTCAGAGGAAGGGGCGGATTAAGGATTGGGAGCAGTTGTGTGAATTGGTGATGAACCGTTTTGACAAGAATCAATATCAGTTGTTGCTCAAGCGGTTTGATGCTCTCAGACAGATTGGGTCAGTAGATGATTATCAGGCAGAGTTTGAGAAGCTAGCTCATGGGATCCTGTTGTACAACAACAATTGCGATGATACTTATTTTGTCACCAGATTTGTGGCCGGCCTTAAGGAGGAAATCCGACCTATCATCACCCTGCACAGGCCCAAAGATGTGGACACTACTAGTGCTCTGGCCCTTTTGCAGGAGGAAGAGTTTGCTCGAGGGAAATCAAAGCTCAGTAGCTATCCCAAGAGTAACTTCAGGTAGTCATATGATAAATCCAAGACTCTGGATACTGACAGAGGCAAAGCTGAGAACTCTGTCAAGGAGTCTGAGGATAAGTTGGCTTCTTTGAGAGAGTTGAGAAAGAAAAATGTGGGGGCAAAGTGGAGCAACAACCATAAATGTATTGCTCATGTTCCCTTGCATGTTCTAGAAGAAATCTTGGATGCCCTTGAGCCTATAGATGACCCTGAGGAAGAGGTGTCTGTGGAAGTGGAAGATGAGGTCATTGCAACTATATCTCAGGCAACTTCTCAGGACAATATTAGGAGAACTATGATATTGTGTGGTAGCATTGGCAAATTGACTGTGCTCATTCTAGTTGACTCAGGTAGTGTGGGATCTTTTATTAGTGACAGACTGGCTGCTCATCTGCAAATGGCTACAGTCTCTTGTACTCTGGTTCAGCTGATGGCAGCTGATGGAAGCCCAATGGTGTGTGACCAGAAAATTCCAAGTTTGCAGTGGTCTGTTCAGGGGCATACTTTTTTCTCCTAAGTTGGCATCTTACCGCTCAAGTGTTTTGATATGATTGTTGGGGTTGATTGGCTTGAGGAGCATAGCCCAATGTGGGTTCATTGGGGTAGAAAGCTTATGAGATTTACTGACAATGGCAAGAGAGTGTCATTGCAAGGCTTAAATTCTGATCTTGAGCAGTGCCCAGCTGTTTTCAGTAAAGCTTTGAAAGGTCTTCTTAATAGACAAGTTGTTTCTCATTGTATTCAGTTAAGATTGGATGATCAACAGTATATGCAGTTTTAGGAGGTGGTGGACATTGTTGTGATTTCTGATCAGCAGCTACATTCTGAAGTTGAGCAGTTGTTGGGGCAGTTTGAAGATATTTTTCAGGCACCCACTACTTTGCCTCCACCCAGGCCATTTGATCACACAATACCTCTCTTGCCTGGAGCTCAGCCTATCAACATCAGAGCCTACAGGTACTCTCCATCCTAGAAAGATGAGATTGAGAAGCAATTGGCAGAGATGCTACAAAATGGAATCATTAAACCCAGTGAAAGTCCCTATGCCTCTCCAGTGCTCTTAGTAAGGAAGAAAGATGAGTCATGGAGGTTTTGTGTAGACTACAAACATCTAAATGCTCAGACTGTCAAGAACAAACACCCTGTGCCTATTGTAGAGGAGTTGATTGATGAGTTAGCAGGTGCACAGTGGTTTTCCAAATTAGATTTCAGGGCTGGTTATCATCAGTTGTGCATTAACCCTGCTAATACTCACAAGACTGCTTTCAAGGCTCACAATGGCTTATATGAGTTCTTAGTAATGGCTTTTGGACTCACAAATGCCCTTCAACTTTCCAAGGAGTAATGAATCACATATTTCCTCATTTGTTAAGGAAGGCAGGAACAGGATGTCCTTGAACCACTCGGTGGCCGTCGCGGACCCGCGCCACGCCACCACGACGTCGTGCCTCCCCAGAGCTGCCACGCCCTCGTCCGTGGCCACCGCGACGTACCCTATCCAGGTGGGCTTCTTCTTCTCCCACGCGTAGATGAACTTGGTGACCTTGTAGAGGCTGGCGGCAGCCACTCCCGACTTGGTCAGCAGGTCGTCGTAGCCGTACCTGCAGAGGCCGGCGTGCGGCGAGTGCGCCTCGTCATTGAAGCCGTCGCTGGTGGCCGCCACGAGCTCGCCGTAGGAGATGATGGACTTGCGGAGGTCCATGTCCAGCGGCTCAAGGAGGCCCTTCCAAGAGTGCTGGCCATGGAGCTCGCGCCACCTCTTGCTCTTGGTGGTGCCAATATCGCTGCTTCCACTTCCAGACGACACCATGGTATTTTCACGCTTTAATTTGCTGTGTGTGTTTCGGTTGTGGTTTCTTGGCTTCAGCTTGAGACCTATTTATAGCACTCCGAGCACGCTGAAGACAGTGTGACGCCACATATATATCCTACTAATAGGGTTTTAAATTTTCTTAGGAAGAGGAGGTTTTATTGCCCTCTCCGTTTCAAATTATAAGTCGCTTTAACTTTTTTTACATCGAATTTGCTATGTATGTCTATATATATAGAAAATTTTGATGTACCAAAAATCATCGGGATTTATAATTTGGAATGGATGGAGGGAGTAAAATCTAAGGCAGTTGTGTTGTGTTGCGTTGACTAAAGCACAGATATTCTTGTAGTAACTAGCGAATATCTTCGTGCGTTGAAACGGGACGTACAACTTATACGGTTACAGAAATAGCTAAGACTTGATATTAGTCATATGTTCCAATTCATTTTAGAACTAGATGATTTCCCTAGGAATTTAACTATAATTTTTAATGTATTCTCTATTAAGGAAAGTTAGTAAAACCTGAGGAGAGCATATAGAAAAATGAAACTCATTAAAATATGATGGCTTATTTTAGAATATTTGTATATCTACTAAATCCCATCCGATGCATACCATCAATGGTAAGAAGAGCCGAGCTAGAGTGACAAACCTTAGGAAAAGCAATATCTAGTAGTTCCTAGATTCTTTAAAAGCCTCATCGATCTGTAATACCTGTATTCCAACTCTGATGGAACACCACATGCATGAATATATCTCAAATAATATCTAGTAGGTCCTAGATTCTTTAAGAGCCTCATCTTGTAGTACCCCTATTCCAACTCCAATGAAACACTACACGCATGAATATCTCGCATGTGGCAGTTTTTAGGTAGGACATGGATACAGTTGTTCATGTGCCAGTGCCTAAGGAATTAGCAGATGCACCACTGCATGAAGGCTTTCTTGTTATTTGGAGGCTTGTCCTCGTGATGGTGATGAACTGACCTCCCTGGAGAAGCTTAGAAGTACATGAGGATGTTTTCGGGTGGGAGGATTAACTTATGTAGACAACTCTCAACCCTCTCATCTACTAGCAGGCTCTACGGTTGCAGCATTTAACACACATGGATGGGAGATCAATTTTAGGAAGATGTTTGGTGGGGACAGCTCCTCAAGTGCCATGTTTCAGTTGCATAGTCGATGGAAAAAAGAAGTACCCACGTTTGGATAGTGACCAGTAGGCAGTAGTGAATGCCTTCACAAACGGACCAAGCCATGCAGCTTATCATGCCTGAGATCCTAGACACAAAACGCCCCTCACGTTCTTGCCGTGCTAGCACGGCCCAAAACAGAACGGTCGAAGTCCCTGCTCTACTCTCCGATCTCCACCCCTCGTTTTCATAAAGGCTCCAATCATTTCATTTTCGCTACCAATTCAACAGGATTAGATGCAATCCAACATCCCAAAAAAACCCACACATGGATAATATATCATTTGTTGCATGCATATAAAAAGAAAATAGATGCCCCACATATCAGGTCAGCAAACCGGATCAAACTTGAAGTATCTTAATCAGAAGCTGATTGCTGTTGGATCAATTCAGTTGCCTCTTATTACATTACAAATGGAGCATAGAGTGCATGCATTTTTAGATTAAAAAAACAAACGAAAAAGAGGGGGCTAATTTTTCATTCAAACGGCATAACATAACTGGCTGTCCACACAGGCAATTCCGACAACTCCTTCACCTGCAAGGTAATGTAAGCGTTAAACACTACAATTTCACAAAACTATAGGGTATGGACCCCAAATGCACAAGGGGCTATGAATGGCATGAAGTGAGCAGTGTCAAACAGTGAGCATAGACAATCTGAAGTACGGCATTTAACAGTGATACTGGTACCGTGATACGCATAGGCATAGGCAATCCTTCCATGACTACTAGAATCTACAGTTCCCAACAGCTGGAGTTCCTAGGGAACATGTTTCCCTACAGATTTTAATGGGTTAAAGATTCCTAGGGCACATTTTGACGGGAAAGAAAAGGTGTCCTAGCATAGTTTAGGAAGACTGTAGGCAATGATAGTTTCCCTAGGTTTCTAATGGTACTGAAAGCTTATGACAAGGAAACTGAAAAGGTTCAAGGATGAAAGCAGTGATGTCAACGCCAGACCAGGAATAGTTTCACTAGTCAAATTCTTATCTAACATGTCAACATAACGGAAAATGCCAAACAGCAAACGCAGATAATGTTAAAAATGGATTTAGCAGTGACAAACATAGATTGTTAGAAAGAGAAAACTAATCTCATTGGATATTTTAATGATTTTCAAACAAAAAAAGGTACCATACAGCCGTGTCTGGACTTTTTAACAAGTAACATGATTAAAACAGCACACGGCAATGGCTTAGATTGTCCACAACTCCACATGTCCTAAAACTCAACAACAACAACATAGTCTTTTGTCCCAGGCAAGTTGGGGTAGGCTAAAGATGAAACCCAAAAGAGACGAGAAACAGGGAGACACATAAAGGGACGTAAAGGGCACAAGACAGAAAGAGGTCACGGTTCAGGCACGTTAATTGCCAGTCTCCAAGCGCTCTTGTCCATAGCTAAATCCTTGGAGATATTCCACTCCTTAAGGTCTCTCTTAATGGACTCGTCCCAAGTCAGTTTAGGTCGACCTCTACCGCTCTTTACATTATCGGCCCGCTTTAGAACCCCACTAACGCACCGGCGCCTCAGGAGGCCTCCGTTGGACATGTCCAAACCATCTCAACCGATGTTGAATCAATTTCTTCTCAATTGGTGCCACCCCAACCCTATCCCGAATATCGTCGTTCCAGACTCTATCCCTCCTTGTGTGCCCACAACACTAACGCAACATACGCATCTCTGCTACACTCAATTACTGGACATGTCGCCTTTTTGTAGGCCAACACTCAGCACCGTATAACATCGCCGGTCGAATCGCCGTCCTATAGAACTTACCTTTCAGCTTCTGAGGCACCCTTTTGTCACATAGGACGCCAGAAGCTTGACGCCATTTCGACCAGCCGACTGAAATTCTATGCCTAACATCTTCATCAATGTCGCCATCCTTTTGTAGCATCGATCGAAAAGTATCCTTCTTGGCCACCACTTGTCCATCGAGGCTAACGTCTCCCTCCTCATGCCTAGTCGCGCTGAAATCGCACCTCATATACTCGGTCTTGGTCCTACTAAGTTTGAACCCTTTCGACTCTAACGTGTGCCTCCATAGTTCTAACTTCCTATTAACCCCTGCCCTACTATCGTCAACTAGCACCACATCATCAACAAAGAGCATACACCAAGGGATATCACCTTGTATGTCCCTTGTGACCTCATCCATCACCAAAGCAAATAAATAAGGGCTCAAAGCTGACCCCTGATGCAGTCCTATTTTAATTGGAAAGTCACTGGTGTCGCCATCACATGTTTGGACAAACGTCACCACATCCCTGTACATATCCTTGATGAGGGTAACGTACTTAGTTGGGACTTTGTGCTTTTCCAAGGCCCACCAATAGGCAATTTTTCACATATTAAGAATTTATAATTCTACCCATGAGCTACTATCTCAAACCCAACAATTCATGTGTGGTTAGATACAGTAATTTCATCTAAAGGACACAGTCCACCTAGCATCCTAACATAACAAAAGATTAGACAGAAACAGCAGCTTCAAATCCTATCAAGCCAGAATCACAGATAATTTAGGTAAGGCTTTAGTTACTGAACATGGTTGAGATTTTGCAAGGCATCTTGCAGAAATGCAATCACAGGTTCCAGTTCCATAATTATAAGAAACCTTTTTAATATCCTTTTACCATAAATCATAGATTGCTTAACATGTGGACAAAATCACAAACTAACACGGACAGCTGCTTAATCCTCCACAAGTCCTCAAGGACATCAACAGCCAAAGTAGCTATTTATCTAGTGCCACTGCTAGTTGTTTGCTACTTTGCTAATAAGTTTGATTCTAATAAGATCCACACATTGGCTACATGCAGATACTAATAAGGTGTCAATACAGCTTTATTCCCCTCCCTGTCCACTAACAGAAGTGGACACCGCCCCTCTCCCCTTTCCTGTTTTTCCCACCCACCCCTCTCCCACACGACCGAGCCTCTGATGCGTGCTCTTCCACCAGGCCACTCGCCACCACCCTACGCGGACTGGGCCACGGCAGCTGCACTCGGACCCCTCACTCACACCCCTCCGCTCGCCTGCGTGCCACTGCCCTCTGCACTGTGGGCAACACCCAGTCCCCTCACCAGCAAACCCAACGTCAACAGCCATGGCAGCCACCAACTGCAGTAGTAGGAGCATGCCCACAAGGCCCCCAATTATTTTTGTGCATCTCTTTCAGAACACTGAGGTTGACATGCTCCTGTCCAATCTCACCTCCCTTAGCTTCAGTAGTATGATCAATTTGTGATGAAGTATCCTCTATGATAAAGATTTTCTTAGTAGAAAAAAACTACAGGTACATTGCTAGATATGAACTGGGTAAGAGAGTGGGATAGCTTATCATGAATGTGGTTTACTCAGAGTGAGTGGGTCAGTAGGATACTAGGATAGCTTTCTACTTGTACCAGTTAGTTCTGCCGGCATAGTGCAAAATGCTTGCTTCATTTTTGGATTATCTTACAACTGTTTTGAACATGGCTTGTGTTCCTAAATTCTGCCTGCTTTATATTATATATCACACAAGTATGCTTTGCTATTTCTAAACTATGGATTTGAAATATTCTTGAATTGTGTATGGCATGAGTTTGAATTATTATGATGTTGAAATAGAGTTTGAAGGGAGAAAAAAATTATATGCAAAAGGAAGGAGAAATAAAAAAAAAAAAGATATAGGGGAACTGCTGGAGCAACCATCCTCCAATTCTCCTGTGTTAAAGGGGATTCCCCTATAAACAATTTTAGGGGTTCAGGGAAAGAACAGTTGTTGATGCTCAACATGACTAAAATAGCACAAGGGCAATGGCTTAGATCATCCACATGTCCTAAAGGAGCTCAACAATCGATTAACTTCACATATAATGTCAATGCTCATATACATGTTAAGAGTTTAATTCTACTTATGAGCTGCTATATATCACATCCAGCAATACATGTGCGGTTAGATACAGCTATTTAATCTAAAGGGCACAGTCCACCTTTGCCACAAGAAAAAAAAAATCGCTTAAGAAATTCAGGCATGGCTGCGTAACAAAATATTAGCTAGGAGCACAGATAATTTTGGTAAGGCTTCAGTTGTTGACCATGGTTGAGGTTTTGCATAGGCATCCTGTAGAATAGATCCTACCTATAGGTTCCACAATTACAATAAACCTTTTTATAGATTGCTTATCATGTGAACAAAATCACAAAGAAACTACCATGGTAAACTGATTAATCTTCCACAAGTCATCAAGAGCACGAACAACCAAAGTATCCATTTATCTACTAGGACCACTGCTAGATGTTTGCTACTTTGCTAACAAGTTAAATACAATTAAGGTCCACACACAGGCTACTAGCTGATACTAATAAGGTGTCAGATATGGCCAGGCACAACGCACAGCTAATAAGGTGTTTCAGTCAATGCCACCCGAATGTATTTACTGGTAAAATTTTAGCTTGCCAACATAAATGAAAATTAACCATCAAAACAAACAAAGACTAAACCCATCAAACTTTGCTGTAGGAGATGATTAAGGACATTGATGGGGTCATCAGTGTACAAAATATACAGAAAACGGATCTACCGCACGTCATAACAGATGCCAGGTTGCATCAGCGCTGGATGGAAGCCACATTGACCCTACACCATCCCTCTGCCGGTGCAATCTGGCACCGGTGCCATGATTACTGTCACCAAAATATACTAAAGAGATAATAACATCATTAATGGATAAGTTCTAGCAGACCATCAGAAATGAGAACCTAAGAGCTGTTGGGAATTGAAACTAACTCCCGCATGATGGAAATCTAAAACATAGGTGCTACTCCAATCAGCAAATTCTAACAGCACAGGCATCAATCAAAGGTGTTGTGAAAATTCTAACAGCACAGGCATCAATCAATGGTGTTATGATCGATCAGCAGGCTAGGCTAGGCTATAAGACACCCCCACCCCCTACCCCCAAAGAAATATAAAAAATCGCGTCGCGTCACTAGCGGCAGTGGCATGGATCCCCAGAACAGATCGCGGAAACATCGCGCCGCATCCCCTAGCGTCATCGGCATCGCACACAAGCGTCAACCAGGGGGGACGAGATCTAGAAGCGGACGGATCTGGGGGGGCTCACCTGGTTGGTCAGTGCCTCTTGTGCTCCTGGACGAACTTGGAGTTCTTGAGGTCCTCCTCGGTGAAGTTGGCCGTCATCTTGGTGATGAGGAATCCGGTGATTGCGAACCCCGTGAGGAAGGGCCAGTTGCGCCTCCACTCCCGGCGGAAGAAGACCGGCCACGGGTCGAACGTCTTCATCTTCTCGGCCTCCGGCTCCGGCTGCTCGCGATCTCCTCTCTCCCTCCTCCGCCTCCTCCGGCTTCGCTTCTGGTGAGATGGGAGACGGATGGGGGCGAATGGGAATCTCCTTCGCTCTCCTCTCGTGGATGCTCCTGCTCCCCCTCCCCCTCGTGGCGGCGGTGCTGTGACCTGCTAGGGTTAGGACTTGTGGGCCGTGGTGGGTGGCAGGCTCAATCATGTGGCCTGTTGGGCCGGAAACAGTCGCAATTCTTTTTGTTTGGGTAACGGCCCGTTTGGGTCCTCAGAATTGAAACCCAGGCTAGTCTGGGGTGAACGAACAATGTTTGGAGTGGGATCAGATTATAGGAGTTCCTCAACGTCATAAATGCTGCAATGTTTGAGTTGTTTGATTATTATTAGTGTTAGTTAATTAAACTGGCCAGGTCCTTAGCAGAATATACAATAATAAATAAGAACAAGATAGTCAAACAAGCAAGTGGCAACAACATGTAGACATGTTTTGTTGATGCAACAATATACAAAGACACTACTTATATAAATGATACTAGATAAGACCATTGCAATAAAAGGAAAAAGAATGGTCTCTCGAATGATGGAAATTTCAGTCGACAAAGAGATATATGCTTGGTTTTGTTCCTACTAGCTCAAAAAATTGCGTTGCGTACAAAAGAAAACTCGATTGATCAACGTGTTTTCTCAAATCATTTTTAATTGTCCAAATTTTATTGGAAGCACGTATCTTTCACCCACTATATTCTGATGATAACTTGGTGTGACAAGAAAAGAAGACAAGGTGGCGTAGCCATACTTACGTTAAACAAGGTAGTAATAAAAATAGCTAATTAAATTGTAACTCGTTTTAACTTTATCTCTCTATTTCAAAGTTGCAAATTGTTTAACTTTATTCTGATTCAAACTTTTCCAATTTGATTGATTTTACAGAATATATTATTATCTATATAGAAAACAAATTAAAGGTATATATTCATAGTGTATATGATGAAACTAATTAGATATTAGGAAAAAGTCTAATTGACCCCCCAACTATAGGGGGTGGTCTAGTTTACCCCCCGAACTATGAAATGGTCTAACTTACCCCCTGAACTTTGCAAAACCGGCCAAATCACCCCCTCGGGCGGTTTTGGGCGGTGGTTTTGCTACAGTGTCAGCGGTTTTGCTACAGTAACATCGGTTTTGTCTTTTTCTTTTTTATTTATTTCGTCTGAATCTTTGAAAAATCATAGTAAATCACAGAAAAATCATAAAATAAAAAATCCAATTTTATTGGACTCCACATGAGTAGATCTACACAGTGAATATATAATATAGTATGCTTTAGTACAAAGTTTTTGTTGTATAAATTATTCAAATTAATTACAGAAAAAAATAGATCAAAATTTACAGTAAAAACTTTGTACTAAAGCATACTATATTATATATTCACTGTGTAGATCTACTCATGTGGAGTCCAACAAAATTGGACTTTTCATTTTATGATTTTTCTGTGATTTACTATGATTTTTCAAAGATTCAGACGAAATAAATAAAAAAGAAAAAAGACAAAATCGCTGTTACTGTAGCAAAACCGCTGACACTGTAGCAAAACCACCGCCCAAAACCGCCCGAGGGGGTGATTTGGCCGGTTTTGCAAAGTTCAGGGGGTAAATTAGACCATTCCATAGTTCGGGGGTAAACTAGACCACCCCCTATAGTTGGGGGGTCAATTAGACTTTTTCCTTAGATATTACTAGAAACAATGCGCGGCGTTGCCGCACGGCCTCATGGGATGGAACTAGTTGTGTAGAAGCTTAGATCAAATATTGATTAATCTTTTAGCGGGTAGGGTGTCTAGCCTTTTGAGTCAATTTGGTTATGCGTTTATGTTGCTACGGACCCTTTTTTAAACAATGGTGTATAATTTGGAGATTTGGCTAGCGTAGGTTTTAGCGATTATTTATAGGCGTAATAGAATAGGCAGTAGGTGTCATGGAGTATTCATTTTTTTATGACAAAGAAGAGGCGGAAAATATTTAGATACGTTCAAGATTGGTTTTAGTTTATTTATGAATTTTTTGGAAATTTTTTACAAGGAAAAAGGGTCTAATTTGATAAAAGGTGAACGATAGGAATTTATATTTTTTTTTGACGATAAAGAAGAGGGAAAAAAATTTCTGCAAAGAAAAATGGTCTGCTTTGACAAAAGGCGAACGATAGGAATTTTCTTTTGACAACAAAGAAGAGGCAAAAAAATTTTAGGTATGTTTTAGATTGGTTCTAGTTTATTTACGAATATTTTAAAAATTTTCTATCAAGGAGAAGGGTCTAATTTGATCTTTCTAGGTACGTTTCTCATGTGTGCGTAGCAAAGATGCGTGAACAGTAATGATCAGTGCTTGAATAGTGACATTCTGGGTACGTTTCTCGTGTGCGCGTAGCAAAGATGTGTGAACAGTGATGAATAGTGCTCACGAAAGCGATTTTTTACGTGATTCGAGCCGTCCGATCGAGATCCGACGGCCAGAGATTTGGAGGCGACGTGGCCCTCGCCACCTGCCGGAGCTCGGCTCCGGTTTAACTATATAGAGATAGATGTTATTGTATTTTCCTCTAAACTTGATGAAAGTTAGAGAAGTTTAACTTAGAACAAAGCTAAAATGGTATGTAATTTGAAATGGAGAAAGAAAGTACCTTTCATTTAAATAAAACATGAAACAAATCTTAACATATTATACTGACTGTCTAGGGAAGAAGCCCTTCCAAACAAATCCTAATTTAAATACTCGATAAATGGCAGCACTATGGTCTAGTTGCAGTTTACATATATAACATCATCGACTCTAGCTATGCACATTCATTCACAAAGGAGTGGTGCCTTGGACAATGGACACCGTCATATGAAAGCAATCTTGAGAGCCTGTCCTTCCTGCAATATTTGTTGAAATGATAGAAGATACACGGTTATTAAGATCTCGATCAAGCATCTAAATATTTTTTATATGTATGTATTTGTTTTGACGAGAGGTGATCTGACCGAGGTTTCTTAAAATGACATTGTCTTCACTGCTACAGAAACAATGTTTAGAGACGTTTCTATTTTTTCTAGACACGCACCATAAAAAACCACCTGTAAAGATGCACCGGAGGGGAGTGGGGAGCAACTGAACCGCCTCCGAAGATTATTTATTCCCTAGTAGCGTGTGATTTGACCAGATAGGAATCATGCTGGCGACAAGGGGCCAGCGAGCTGCCGTAACCCTAGTCCGTAGCGATAAGATGATGTCGAGATCAGAGGACCGTGTAGTGTGTGTCTATGATACGGGCAGGAGGCGTGCAGTGGTTCCTCTTCTCCTTGCTGATAGATACAAGTAGATGAGCCGAGATGAGCCGATAATAGAGCGCGCCCGCAGGTGAGACAGCGATGCTCATGTCACCGATCTGTGGTACGACTGATGGCGAGGCTGCTGCTTTACTAGCTCACCGCGGGTCGCCGTCGAGCAGATATATGTGCGGCCAAGAGCCAACGCGGCGGCGCTTGCTGGTTTCCAATGCAACAGCTAATTAACTGAGAACCTGCTACTTGCATGTTCAGAAATCAGAACGGAGATAACCACAATCAGATGCGCAGATGGCTTTAATTCTTCATGTACATGCTTGCTAATGGTTTGTGCATCGTTTTCAATTAAATAATTTTTTTTCACGGACATGTGCTGAAGCACAAGTTTTTCATTAAGAGGAAACTTTTCTAATAAATATGTATCTAAATAGATGTATTATAGATGTGCATGGTTTCAAAAATTTTTAAAACTACTAAGTATGTTGTTTTAAGGAGTTTTCATGATTTCACCAAAGAGATGATTTGCACCGAATAGTTTTCCACATTTTCCTGAGTAAATAGCTAGTGAAGGTTTGCCAACATGCAACTATGTGTATATATGGAACGTACACACTATCGCAAAAATGATTTTAGCGCAACTCGTCTCAAATAAAATTTTAAAGGCAAGCCTTTTAAGAAGGTCTGAAAAAAATGTACCATATTTTAAAGGGCAAACCTCATAAGGTCTCATCTACAGAAAGAAAAGGTCTAGGGCCATTTACATGGTAACCCTTTCTCTCCTATATCTCATCCATCGACCACTGCACTCTCCCACCAATTCTCTCTCACTGCTACACATCGAGGTCATCACTGCCAGTTTAAAACCCTTAGCACCACTGGTTTCACCCTTCGTTGGTAAAAGTCAGCGGTGATAATCGATGATCATTAATGGCTCGCGTTACCAACGGACAATGATAATGGGCTTTGAAATTTAAAGAAAAATGTCCGATGAGCCATAGAGACGACCCACCAAGCCCATCAAAGAAGCCTATCTATCCTCCCCCCTCCCTTATTGATGATGGCGTCCGCTACCGAGCCCACGACCCACCAAGCCCATCGAAGAAGCCTATCTATCCTCCCCCCTCCCTTATTGATGATGGCGTTCGCCACCGAGCCCACGGCTTCGCCTACTGGTAGCTGGCACTGGGGCAACGCCCTCTTGTTAGTCAGATGCGAGAAAGGGAGATAGGGTGATGGAGATTTAGAGAGGAGAGGGAGAGAAGACCTCACCTCCATGGTCAATATCTGCACCGCCCGCCACTTTGCCCCGGTCAGCCAGTTTATCACACCCTGCATCGCCACCTAACTCGTTCATGTCGCCCTAGGTCGCGCCACCACCTCCCCTTTCAAGCCCTGGTCCATGGTGTCAGCATGGAGCAATGAGGCCCTTGGCGTCCTTGGCCGCACTAGATCTCAGCTAGTCGTGTTGTGCAAAGAGATGCGAGCGGAGGAGGAGGGCAACCGCGTCGTGCGGAGAGAGTCTAGTGGAGAAGGGGCTAAAGCAAGGAGGATGGCGACTAGAAAGGGAAAGGGTGACCAAGGGGAGAGCGAAGGGAAACAATAGTCAGGTGGGGAGGAAGAGAGAAGGGAGATCAAGGGCGATGGCTGGAGAAGGGAGAGAGAAGGGGCTAGCGGCTAGGTGGGAAGGGGTTAGTGGCTAGGAATCTCACCTCTGTTTATATACAATGAGCTAGGAGTGGGTCAGGATGAGAAATGTTAACGGGCTTAGCCTCATTCTCACCGTCGATTTAGAAAACAAGGAGACGGTGATAATCATTTTCACCATCGGCTCATGTCCCAAACCAACGGTGAAAATGCTTTTGCGAAAATGTTTTCTTTTGTTGTAATGTATCTTTTCTTAGCTATCCTCTCTCGCACAGAGCCCTCTCCTCTCTCACACACACATGAACTCTCATGACCTCTCCCACTAGCGCCTTCTCTATCTCCCTCCTTAGCCTATACAAATGTTGGATCCAGGGTCTCACGGTCAACGACCTCATCGAGGATGCGATGAGGTGAGTAGGGTGGTCGAGTGGGCAAAGCAGCTGGCCTGGGGAGGGATAGTCAAGGGGTCAGGTCCCGCTACTCCTCAACACTAGCGAGGTCACCGCATGGAGAGGAGAAGGGGCTGGGGTACCAGCGGTGGAGGGGTGGGACGAGCCTAGGGCACCAGGATAAAGAGAGAGGCAAATGCAGTTTTTGTTGGAACATACGTATGCTAGGCTGTCCTAGTGTAGAATCATCATCTCGTCCTTGAGATCTCTCTAGCACGTGCCATGCACATCTGTTGTACAAGCAATCTTTGGAGTGCTGAAACACATAATTAAGGGCGATCTTGGAAATAGGATTATGCCTTGTAGAGATCGAACATTTGTAAGAGTGGTGTTGCAACTGCCCTAGCTTAATATCCTTTTTTTCCCTAAAAATTAGATTTTCCTGGACGATTGACTTAAAGACAGCTGTCTCAGTTTAAGAGAACCGTCTCTAGAAATAGTTTTAAATTTTAAAATTTCCCATCAACTCCTAGGTATTTGTTTTCCACCAAATTTCATATCTTAAGGATATGCAGTACCATATACTAATTTAAAGACGTTATTTAACAGGTAAAGCAACGATCTAACTTGACTCTCAATTATCGTTATATCATTATTGTTTGATATGTCATCAATATTAATTACACAGGACTTGACACATTGTTGTCTACTGAAGTTACAGGTCAAATGCCACCGACGAAGAAAGCGGTATTAATCACGTTTGGCATAGTCATGATCCTTTTATCAAAGAATCAGCCCCTTTAGTTTCGTGACAAACCTCGTGAAGGATGAACCGGCAAAGAGTCAGACTGAATATACACATGCATGTTCCTTGTCGCCAAGATTAATTAGTTGCGTATGTATAATGCTATGTAGGGATCGGATGCATCTGAAATCTGAACAAAAAAACATGGTGAAAAGACTAGAAATATTTAATTAATATATACACTGGTGCATGCATAAAGATGATGAATCCGATCCGCCGTGAGTTTGACTGCAGTTTTGTTGGAACTGAACATGGGTAGGGTGTGCATGCATCATCGTGCGTGGATGCATGCCACCGTACCAGATCTCTCCGGCACATACCACGTACTACATACGTCGTATATGCATGCATCTTTTAACAAGACGAGAATCCTGCACCATGAAAGCCGGCATCCCTTTTTTTTTTTTGAGTAAAGCCATCTGGCGCACTTTATTGATTTTGCAAAACAGTTACATTAGTATGAAACTAGGGGTTCAGTAACCCAATTACATGTCATCTTCTCTTGACTAGCTACTCTAGCTAACTCATGAGCTACACCATTCGCTTCACGATTACAATGTTCTAAAGAAATAAAGACAAAATCGTGCCACATCATATCACATTGTTCATAGACTGGACCACTGATGGTAGCCGTGAATCCACCTTGTCTCATTGTCTCCACTACCTCCAGACCGATTGAATTCTAATTCTGTTGCAGCCCATAGTTTGAGCTAGAACCAATCCTTCTCTAAGTGCAGTTATCTCAGCAGTAGCAGCATCAGACATGAACTCATAAAAACTTACCCTGGCCCCCACGAAAGAACCAGTTGAGTCTCTTATAATTGCACCTGTTCCTCCTGATCCACGTTCAGGTGAGTAGCTTGCATCAACGTTCAATAATAGCTCACCCTCAGGTGGTCTTTTCCAGCCTTGTTCCTTCTTGGTATTATTCTTCACCTTCTTCATTGATCTCTGAAAATTCGTTGTCAGTGTAGCAATGGACAGTGCCGCTCTTGTCAGATTTTGAACAGGTTCCCCATGGACATACTGACGACGTTGCCACCAGATATACCAGCTGCCCGTGAGGATCAGTTCTGCAAGCTCAATGTGATTCAGCTCATCAATCTGTTTTGGCCTTGTGATCATCTCAGCAACCACAACTGACCCCGAAGGGTGAATAGCCAGTGTCGTGTTGATCTTGTCCTCTATCCCTAGGATTCGCCAGATCTCTTTTGCTTGACTGCACCCAAACAGAACATGCTTGATGTCCTCGCAGTTAGAATGGCAGGCAGGACAACTGCTAGAATTATCAATGTGCCGATTTGCAAGTACCCCTTTACACGGGATTAGCCCATGCAGCACCCTCCAGCCAAAAATTTTGATCTTCGCTGGCACTTCAAGCTTCCAGAGCTGGGACCATACTTTATCATCCCCCACCCCGCTTGCTTGTTCATTAATTCTATTTTCACCAAACTTATGTAGCCACTGTAGGTGATAAGCCGATCCTACAGAGAAAAAACTATTCTTTGTGTAATGCCATGCCACAACATCTTCTCTTCCATGCCTTAAAGGGATTTGTAAAATTCTGTTTGCATCCACCTCCCAGAATATTGACCTGATTAACTGAACATCCCAAGCACCTGTGATTGGATTAATGAGCTCTTCCACTCTTGTGATTAGATTATTTCCTCTAGGTGTTTGGATCTTCATATTATGGCTCGATGGAATCCAATTATCCTCCCAGATCTTGATCTGGGATCCATCCCCGACCCTCCAAATACACCCTTTTTTGAAACACTCCAAGCCTGCAAACACGCTTTGCCAGGTAAAAGAGCTACCACTTTTCAATTTTGCATCCAGTAACTTGCCATCGGGATAGTATTTAGCTCTTAATACTCTGGCACATAGTGATTCAGGTTCCAACAGTAATCTCCAAACTTGTTTCGCCAACAGCACTTTGTTAAAAGCTTCCAAATCTCTAAAACCCATACCTCCCTTGCTCTTCGGAATGCAGAGTTTCCACTAGGCTTTCCAATAAATCCTTTTATGATCATCGTCATCACTCCACCAAAATTGGGAAATGGCATCCGTGATCCCTTTGCATATGTTTTTCGGGATTCTGAACACCATGAAAGCCGGCATCCCATTTGGCCACGTATCCCGTGCTTCAAACGGCCACGTATCTGGCCCGCTTCGTCTCGGACCCGATACGTCGGGAACTTGGCGTACCGCGTGTAGGATCGATGGAGGCGCTGGATCTGTCGGTCAGTTTAATCGGTCTGAATTCTGATCCATCTGCCTCTCTGTCTCGATCGGTAATATATAATGCAGCGCTAGGTAGCCTGTACCACGTGCAGTGGTAGATTCTGGATTGCACACTCCATTGGACCGTGGAATGAAAAGAAACTCGTATTGATCGGCTGATGATGCAGACAAAGAAAACACATGCATGCATCACTGCACGCGCTCACAACATAGTACTACCCCCTCTGTCCTCCCTCGGTCCTATAAAGAATATCATTTTTTGTCAAAAAAAAAGAATATCATTTTTACTTTTGAGAAGTTAAATAACTTTAACTAAATATACAAAAATATTAATATCTATATTGCATAATTTAGTATCACTAGATAAATTACCGAATATATTTTTATAATAAATTTACTTAGAGATATAAATGTTGCAAATCTAGTTAAATTTAATAAAATTTGATCGACCAGCACAAAAAATAGCAACACCTTTTGTAGGACAGAATGAGTAGTTCATCGCAAAAGGGGAAAAAAGAATACCTAATAAATAGGCAATAGAAAATAAAGGTACGTGGAGCCGTCGACCCATATTTATTTTGTCATATATCTATCTTATCCTCCAGGACATAAATACACCTATATCATGTCGATCAAGAATATAATGGAAAATGCATAGTACGAAAGAACATGCATGTATGTATGGGATTAGCAATTTGGGATGGATAGAACGACAGGTAAATAAAGCTGTTGTATTTGGAGTTGGATTTGACAACGTTTCATAAATGAACATGTGTCCATGCATCAACCTAGTTAGCTAACGGATCCGTGTATATATATATATATATATATATATATATATATATATATATATATATATATATATATATATATATATCAGGACATAATAAATGGCCGGTCGAGTTATAAAGTACACGCGTACATATCGATCAGGGAATGAAATTGTTGAAGTCTCTCGAGCTAGCCGGTGAGGCACCACATCATAAAGCTATTTGGTTGGTGATGGGCAGCTAGAATTAGCTACCTTATGTTGAGCTTCCAGGTGATGATGTGATCTAGCTATCTACTCCCTCCGTACTGGAAAAAACGACATCCTGGACCTTCACTACAATTGCGTAAAGAACGACGTTCTAGAGCCAACGTGTGGCTCTCGGGACTGTAGCCACAACACCACGTAGCTGCGGGGCCAGCCAAATACCCAAAAGATCCGTGTATCATTGTAATTAAGAAAAAAAAGTTTAACCGTACAATCAACACGTTTCTAAGCCAAATACCTATTTGATGCGCCACGTCCCCTCCCAATTTATTTTCTTTTTCTGTTGCTCTTCGTCCTTACTCCCTATGGTCTACTTGCATGTGCTACTACCCGCAAAAGTTTGTGGAGATCTCCTCTTGTTTTCTTCTTTTTCCAGGAAAATAGATTGAGTGAATAGTGCCCTCATAGACACGTGTGTGTGTGATTCTCTGTGTAGTATTCAGTTCCTCAAGAGGAATTGAGGAAAGATCTAGTAACAAACACATTGTTTTATTTATATTTCACTAATACACACATATATAGTCCATAAAATAAAAGATAGGATAATTCATGGCGCGTGCATAATTACTTATTAGATCTAGTTTATATCTATTATTAGCTGTTAATAGCTAGCTAGCTAACAGCTCATATATAGCAACTATTAGTTGCTATCATGGTTTTAAATAGCTCGCTATTTTTGCCGCTATAGCCCGAAATAGCTTGAAAAAAATTATGCCGCTATTTGCGTTCATGCACAATTTTATCGCTATTTTGCCGCTAAAGTCCGCTAATTACGGTTTATAAAACGCTAAACACTTTAGCCTTAGCTCGCTATTTAAAACCATGGTTGCTATTAGCTGTTTTGGTGCAACTAGTAAAATTGTTTTTAGTTACCTACCTCCGTTCCAAATTATAATATGTTCTGGTTTTTTTCTAGATTCATTGATTTTATCTAGACATAGTATATATCTAGATGTATATCAAAAGCTAGGTATTTAGAAAACCAAATTAATGTCTTATAATTCTACGCTCATATTTCCTATTGTTTACGATATGTGTATATTCTTATACGTACTCAACAGATGATAGTCATAAACTATGGTAAATTTTGTTTAGGTCTATAATTTTTAGAAAAAATAATTCTTCGCATTTAAGTCTCTAAAAAATTTGAGAAAATGTCGGCCGAATTTTCGTGAGTTTGATAATTTCAACAGTGGACGAAAAACTTTTAACATCGAAATTGAAAACCCCGGACAGAAGAGGGTTGACCTAGGTGTTTTCTAGGAGAGGAAAGAAGAGTTGGGCTCCGTCACATCAAAATGTCGGCAAATGCATAGAGTACTAAATGTTGATGAAATCAAAAATTAATTGCACAGTTTTGTTGTACTTTGCGAGACGAATATTTTAAGCCTAGTTAGTTAAAATTTAGATAATTTTTACCAAATATAAATGAAATGCTATAGGAATTCTAATACAGTATTTTTCTCCCCTATCGTGTGAACTAAACAAGGCCTTGATGTCCTGCCTCCCTCTAGAACCACAAACCCGCGTGGCCGCAGCTGTCTCTAGTGCACGTAGCCGTTAGGGTGCGCGCGGGCAGGCAATGGCAGGTGGGCCCTCGCGCGCGGCGCACGCAACGCGACCGCGCCCCGGGCTGGCCGACCCAGCGCTGACTCAGGCCCCGCACCGCTGATATGAAGCCGCCGCCGCCCGCCGATGCGGCGCCCCCCGCGCCACCACCACCACCACCCATCGTGCTCGAATTTTACCCCACCCCCTGCAGAAAAATCCAGTATTTAAGCGCCGCGGAACACTCGTCGAGGTTATAATTTTTCTTGAGGAGGAGAAGGAGAGGACAGAGGACCACCACGCGACCGGACCGGACACGGACGGGACCCGCGAGAGAGGGACAAAGGCGGAGGATCCGGAATCTCGCCGGCGTCCGGCGTGGTGATGCTGGTGGGGGAGGTGGCGGCGCGGCGAGGAGGAGGAGGAGGGGCAGGGGGGATGGTGCTGGGCGGCGGCATGGGCATGGCGGCGGCCGCCGTGGGAGGGGACGACGCCGTCGTCATTCAGCTGGCCGCCGCCGAGGGCGAGGAGACCGTCGTCACCGTCAACTGCCCCGACCAGGCCGGCCTCGGCTGCGACCTCTGCCGCACCATCCTCGAGTTCGGCCTCCGCATCACCCGCGGCGGTACGTCCCGTTCCCGTTCCCCCTGGCTTCTTCCTCCCTCTCTGCGATGAAATTCAGTTCAATCAATCGAGCCACACGGCCATCTCTGCACGAAAATCGATTCCTTGTCTCGCCTGCGATTCATACTCCGGGTAGCTGGAGTGCTGGACTACAATTTCGATTTCGTTTTCACCTTCCGTTTGATTGATTCTGACTGCTCGTTGTGGAGTTGCGTCGACAAAGATTTTATTTTTTTCTTCCATTTTTTCCTTCTTTCCAGATTTCTGTTTCAGTGATTTGATTTGGGTGTAGGAGTACAGCTCACCGGCGACATCTTTTTTTATGTTTCATCGTTATCCGTCTGCTCTTTTTTAGTTTCTAGAACTGAAACCTTCCCCTTCCCATCCCTTTCTTTATACTGCCAAGTTGCCACCAATCTTACTACAGTTCATGTTGTCTCCTTAATCATTACAATTCATTACTGCTATCTATGCTGACCGTGCCGTACATGCGGACAATTTGCAGCTCTTCACTTGTGATAACAGTACATGCTTGTCGTTCGGTCCTTGTTGCAGTTCAGAATTCTGCGAACCTGCCTGCAACCCTTTATTGCTGTCGTCTAAAATTCGATTCCTTTTTGTGTGTGATTCTAGCAGACGTGTCGACGGACGGCCACTGGTGCTTCGTGGTGTTCTGGGTGGTGCCCCGCTCCTCGTCCATCAAAATCCGGTGGGCGAGCCTCAAGAACCGGCTCATGTCCATGTGCCCTTCCTCCTACTCCATCCCGTTCTACCCAGACATCAGCCAGCCAGGCCCCTCGCAGTTCTACCTCCTCAAGCTCTTGTCGCCGGACCGCAAAGGATTGCTGCATGGTAACTATATATGACCATCTATCTATCTCTTCATTCATGCCTCATCAAGTGTTTAAAAGCTTTAACGCCTGCTCTGGGAATGAAATTGGAATAGTACTGACTGTGCCATGTCATTTGCAGATGTGACGCACATACTATCAGATTTAGAGCTTATAATCCAGAGAGTGAAGGTGTCGACCACACCTGACGGGAGAGTTGTGGACCTCTTCTTTATCACTGACGGCATGTAAGGGCACAACCATTTTGTATCTGTTGTTGCCTGAGGCATTAGCTTCAGTTTTATGGCACTGTTTATCGCAGCATCACACAGTAATTCAGAAATATGACTGGTCATTTTTTTTCTCTCTGAAGGGAACTGTTGCACAAAAAGGAAAGGCAAGAGGAGACTTGCTCGACGTTAATCGCTACCTTGGGTCCTTCCATAAGCTGCGAGGTTCTGTCAGCAGAAGGGTTCCAGCAGGGATTCTCTTCTCTTCCACCGAAAATTGCTGAGGAACTGTTCAGGGTGGAACTAGCGGACAGCGAGATCTGCTCGAGTTCGCTTAGTGCAGAGTTGAAGAAGGTTCAGACGGCCACTATTAACTTCGATAATTCCCTGAGCCCTGCACACACGCTAGTTCAAATTATCTGCGCTGATCAGAAGGGGCTCATTTATGACATATTGAGGACGATGAAGGACTGCAACATTCAGGTATTTGGAGTTCTATAATGCATCATTGTACTTGTATATAGTTTAATTCAAATGATCTGTCCATATTATCTTATTATACCATTGTTTTTGGTACTCTGTTTCAGATATTTTACGGGCGGTTCAGATCAGACAAGAAAGGGTCAGTCAGTAAAGGTTGTCGAGAGGTTGATCTTTTTGTTAAACAAGTAGATGGCAAAAAGGTTATGGATCCTGAGAAACAGGATGCTCTGCAGTCACGCCTCAGATCTGAGATGCTCCATCCTCTTAGGGTTATGATTGTCGGTCGTGGACCTGACACAGAACTCCTTGTTGCCAACCCGGTTGAGCTCTCTGGGAAGGGACGGCCACGCGTATTCTATGATGCCACTCTCGCTTTGAAAGCGCTTGGGATTTGCATCTTCTCTGTAAGAATTCTTGAACTAACTGAACTTACAAGGTAGCAAGCTTCATTCGTGGTAAGTTAGTATTTACTCCCCTTTTTTTCATTACAGGCTGAAATTGGGAGACAAGCAGCATCCGAGCGTCAATGGGAGGTCTACAGATTTCTCCTTGATGACAGCAAAGAGTTCCCCTTGGCAAACAGCCTCACTAACAGGAACCGTGTTGTCGATAGGGTAAGGAAGACACTGATGGGATGTTACAACTAAGACTCGGTGTCCATCTGTCTGCCAAGAATCCAAAGCTTGTAGGCAACTGATACAGTCAGCTCCATCCAATGTACCCTGTAAATTATGTACCCCCAATATGGCCACTCCCGAATTCGAAATACAGTGGGCAATCTCAATGATAATCTTGCTGGCCAAACTGGTTTGTCTAGATTCTGCTGTCGCTGCCCACAGTTGCCTGCATAGAAAGTGCACTGTTCGTCTAAACAGCCGTTTAGTCCGTTTAAACACCGTTTAAACGGTAAACAGAAGTCAGCCGTGTTGTTTAGACCCTAAACGGTGAATTAAACAGTTCGGCCGTTTAAACCCGTTTAAACCGTTCAATCCCGTCTAAACAGTCTAAACAAAATCAGATTAAACGTGATTAAATAAACTAAACAACCATTTAATCCATAATTAAGTAAATTAAAGGACTACGTCTATCACAATCAACATGAAACTAATTAACATTGTAATTATGTGAAGTGTTGTGGGATTTAGATTTCCTCCAACAAGATTATTTAGTAGAATATTTGATTTTTACATGTGTAAATATGTATGGGTTCTAACAAATTTTATTTTTACCTACATAAATATGTATATTTTTATTGTTATTGTACAAAAACCGTTTAGGCCGTTTAACTCCGTTTAAACACCGTTTAAACGGTCTAAACGCTAAACGAAGGGTGACCGACTGTTTACCGTTTAGCGTTTAGGAAAACATTGAGAAAGTGTGTACCTCTATATCGTGGGATTTCAGAGCTAGCACAATGTAACAAAGCAGTGCAAGACTCTCCACAGATGATGCTGCCTGGAGATGGTCACGGGGATGGTTGAAATCAGAGTTTGCACAGACTAGAATCTTCCTGCCAAGTGCCATGGATCCGTTGTCTACATGTTGAGAAAGGGAAGAGAAAAAAGGAGCATGTTTGGTGGGAGGTGCAGATTGCGGGAGCAATGATTGAGCTTTTGTTTGGTTCAGGGGGATTACTGGATGCTGACACAGATACATGAACGAGCCGGTCTGTTGTAACTTATTTTAGTGGAAATGTTGTTTTCTCCCACATCTGCTTCACCAGTCACCACCTTCTTGCCTTGTTGTTTTCCTGCCTCCTTCCTACCTTCCCTGTATGATTGCCGCTAGTAGTACTTTCTCTCAAATATAAAAGAGTGATGTAAGGTTTGTCCCCTGTCTCCTCATGTAAGCGCAGTTTGTACTTGTTTGTAAGGATGCATATTTGTATGTACTCCTCATGTAAGCGCAGTTTGTACTTGTTTGTAAGGATGCATATTTGTATGTACTCCGTCTGTTTAACTATTAATACGAAAGAGTACAATTGTTTGTGCAGAGCATACGTGTTTAAGTTGGAAAGTAATCTGATGATGGATGCTGTTGTACCTGACTACCTAGTGAGGTACTGTGGAACAGCTTGGTTCAGAAATTTCGTTCTTTAATAATTTAAAAGAAGATAATAATGCTAGGACAAGCACCTGTATTATTGGTGTTTAATCATGGTCAGTGAGAGCGTGCACAACACCCTGTCTCTGCGGTTTTCCATTCTCCACGTCCCAGTGTGTCCTTTTATTCCTTTTGTTCATCTTGCTTGCATTGCACATGGATGGGCATCTAGACACATCTTGAACCGTAGGGTTTATCGTTGGTCAGGTCTCACCTAGAGTGTGCGTTTTTATTAGTTAGAGAAACTATGTATAAGGACCCTCCTGCAGCTCGGTCCGGAGTAGGGGGTATAATTGTACTTGTACGGAACTGTTTTTTCTCTCTTAATACAATGGGTCTGTTTAGTTCACAAAAAATTTTGCAAAAAATCACTGTGGCAGACTGTAGCATTTTCGTTGTTATTTGGTAATTAGTGTCCAATCATGGACTAACTAAGCTTAAAAGATTCGTCTCGTGATTTACAACTAAACTGTATAATTAGTTTTATTTTTTTATCTACATTTAATGCTTCATGCATGTGTCCAAAGATTGATGTGACAGGGAATCTGAAAATTTTTGGGAAAATTTTTGGGAACTAAACAGGCCCATGATACGCAGCTTACCTATGTATTCGAGAAAAAAAAGGGGAACAGTAGAGCTTATGGTTTCTTCTTATCAATGGTTTCTGTCAGCTGAGCTCCTGCTGGACCTACACCCATGGCAACCTCTGCCTAACTTGCTACAGTAGTAGTTTCAGTTGTTAAGGGGCAGAGAAGCATCTATGTAAAGATTATACAGGAGAGACGATGTATATATGTTTGTATGTATATGTATGTATGAGTGCAAACTGAAGTTGCGCTAACGTCAGATTGGGGGGTCATATTTATTCAAGGAATTACAGAGAGCCAAGGGTGGGAGGTGCAAGGAGGCTATATATGATGATGGCCATGCATCCAGGAGGTGGAGGGCCCAATTCGGGAAAGCGACTTGTGTGGCTACCGGCTGATGATTTTTTTTTTTTAAAGCAAACGGGGGAGAGCTTCCCCACCTAAATTTCATTCATAGCTCTTTGCAAAAACGCAAGGCTAGTCTGTTGTGTTACATGACAGAAGGTACTCACGCCATACATCAAGTTTGGTTTGCTGATCATTTTTAAGACGTTTACGCCTAGTTACAAGATCATCATAGATTTTGGTGATGATTGAGTGGGGCGTTGGACTCTCTTGCCTGAATATCTCGCCGTTTCTGGCATCCCACAGCCGCCATAGAATAGTTTGAAGAATGAAGGACCACAGCGACGCGTCGACAGCCGACGGGACCTGAGCATTCCAGACGTCGACGTCGTCTAATGTTGAAGCATTCTCTAGCCCAAGCTTGGACCATACGACAGCACTCTTGTGGCAGCGGAAGAAAACGTGGCGCCTATCTTCATCCTCCCTGGCGCAGCGTTCACATTTTTCATGATCAAGGATGTGTTTGGCGTAGAGGTTCGTCCGCGTGCTCAGGCGATCTTTGAAGTAAAGCCAAGCAAAGATCTTCACTTTGTTTGGCACACGCGAACTCCAGATGCGTTGCCCGTGCAAGTCAATGTCCCCGCTGCTGTTCTTCAGAGCATAGTAGGCATCTCTGGTAGTGTATTTTTTACCCGTCAGCTTCATTAGTCTTTGGTCGTGGAGATCGTCAAGATGTATTTCCTGCAGACATGAAAGTAGGGCAGCTAGTTGGGCACTAGCAACATTAGTGAGCCTAGAGCGTAGGCACAAATCAAAATTCGTTTGAAAAACACGCTGCACCGAGATGTTAGGCCTCAAAGTGTGGGAGAAAAGAGCGGCATGAGAGGCAAAGAGAGGGACGTCAGGCAGCCAGTGATCAAACCAAAAGGAGGTGGAGGCACCGTTGTGCAGCTTCACAGCAGTGAGGGAACGATATGTGGTCAGCTCGTCATTAACAATTACCGGCTGATGATTTTCAGGAATCAGGGAGATTGCAATGGAGTAGCCATCGTCGTTGCGTTGGTTGGTCGTCGCTTTCCTTGCCTCCAAAAGCCCAGGGGCAACTTGCCCAACTTGCAAAAATATTAGATTGCCATGGAAGCAACAACGGCCATGGATGATCCATGGTCATATGGATCGGCGCCGCATACCTTTCGACCTCGAACTCGCTAGCTAGCTAGGGCGGCGATACTTATATCACCATATGCATTGCTAGCCGCATACTATTCCCTCTATTCAAAAAAAAATGCAATTATGGTAACTGTACCGGTGAATCGAGCTTAAATTTGGTAGCATTTATATCTCTAAATAAATTTATTATAAAAATATATTTTTATAACTAATCTAATGGTACTTATTTTGTATAAAAAGGGTTTGTACATTTTTTGCACCGGTGTCACAATTTTTTTGAATTTATAATCTTAGTGGTCAGACGCAGACGCATGAGCTCCGAAGAATGCCTAGTTCGCTTGAGCTTATCAGCCAGAATCAGCCAGACATTCAGCAGTGTTTTTCTCTCATAACAAATCAGCATCAGCAGCAGCCGTAGAAACCATCAGCCGAACAGAGTGTATCGTATGCGGACATGTGGTTCTAGTCTTCGTACCAGAACACGGTAGGACGTGCACGTATGAGCTCCGAGTAGAGCATGATTCGTATCAGACGTGGACATGTGAGAAAAAATCAAGATTTGGTATCACCGGATAGATTATGACTCTAGAGTCTTTTTAGGTATAGTAGATTTAGTAAAGTTCAAAACGTTTGACTCCTCGAAATCCGAGAATCGTATTCTTCCAAGTAGTACTAGTATTATCTTTTGGCACAAAAATATTTATGAATCGATAATGCTCCTATCAGACGCTCTTATGTGACTGTGTTCGAACGCGGCTCCCCAGGAGCGGGCCCCAAACAAAATAATCCTCATTCAGACGGCCTCCCACCGCTCACTCCCGCACGCGCCGGTCGCCCTTGCTTCCTCCTCCTCCTCCTTATCTCTTCCGTGCTCGCACCCTGCCCACACCGGCGGCTCCTTCTTCCCCCACCCTGGCGACGCCCCTCCCCCCACTCGGCGTCCTCACCCACCGGGAGTGCCCAACGCCCTCGGATGCAGTGGTCCTCTCCCCCACCCCGGCGAGATCCATGAGGTGGTGCGGCGGTGTTGCAGGGAGTGGGCGGCTCTCCCCCACCTCGGTGGGGTGCCCTCTCTCACCCTTGCGACTGACCTCCCCCTGCCCCGGCGGCCGGAATCGACCGGCCCAGCCTTCCCCTCCCCTATGTTGCATATATATGTTTCAAGTGTTTCAGGCATTTCAAAAGTATATTGCATTTGTTTCATAATCGTAAGATGTTGCACATGTTGCATATGTTGCACTTGTTTCAGATGCATGTTGCAAGTGTATGTTTCGAGTGTTTCATATGTTTCAGAGGTATGTTCCATCTGTGTTTTCAAACGCATGTTGCAAGTATATTTATCTGGATGTTACATATGTTTCACACATATGTTGCATGTGTTTTATTTTGATGTTGCGTACCATTCATGAATTTATCCAGGCCGGCATGTTCTTGTTTAAGCGGGAGTAGGACTTAGGAGCATGATTATTCGTGTAAAGAAGATAATTAATTAATTAGGAATCATGATTACACGTTGCGATGAGCATGCATCATGAGCGTAATATATACCGTAACCTATAACCTATAAGCGTCGTTGTCTTGCATTGGTTTAACTAGGTAAATGCCCGTGCGTTGCAACGGGAAAATAATGCTCCGATATTAACTTTTTTTTGCAACGGGAAAATAAGGTTTGCAAGCCAATGCTTGCTTGTAAGTGCTATGATCTATGGAGAACACTAAGCATGATTTAGAATGGCCCCATTGATCACGCATCCAGCCAGCTATTCCTCCTCTGCATCAAATGAACAGGAAAGGAAAAATTAGTTGCCAAAATCGAAATGTAACAGAAAGCCTCTTCTTAGAAAAATAAGTATTAAATGGTTAACAATCATCAATGTAAACTACCAAGGTAATTAGTCATTTCAGGTTTTCAAAACAATTCGACCCTAACAAGATAAGTACCTACTGTTTCATCCTCTTTGCTTTCTCTCTTTGCTTGGATGAACATGCGATCGCACATATTATATTGTTTAATAAAACTAAAAAATGGATAAGAAATTTAAAATGTAAATTGAAATTTCAGGCTGCAAGATGACCAGGAGATAAACAACACAACATGGTTCATGGTATGTCTTGCCTCAAATATCTGAATCAGTGCACTTACCTAATTTTTTTAAGCCTGAACTTGCACATTGCTTAGAACTTTGAAACCCTGAAACATGAGAGAGAGAGAAAATACTCCCTCTATGTTGGTAAAAGAAGTCGTTTTAGACAATGACACGGTCTCCAAAGCATAACTTTGACTTCATTTTTCTATAAAAATATTTATTCAAAAGTGATATATGTATACTTTTATGAAAGTATATTTCAAGACAAATCTATTCATATTGTTTTTACATTTCCAAACTCAATAACTTGAAAGTTATTCATTATTTATATTCCCAATGTTTGACCCAAATCTTTTCCAAAACGACTTCTTTTACCAACATGGAGGGAGTAGGTAAGTACATGAGTAATATGAGTACCTTTAAAAGCAGAGAAGTCTTACTGCATAACTATTAAAATCTATAAGCAAAGGCTTTTTTAATTCAATGAATAGGTCAGTACATGAGTAATATGAGTCCCTTAAAAAGCCTTTCAATTCAACCAATTGCTCAATGGCATTCAATCAATCACCACCTACTCGGAAGCATACATTTGGCCATTGAAATCCTTTTGATTCATGAGGCACGGGAATTTTAAAAAATAAATAACATTACAATCTTTCTCTGTTCATTAACCTTACTTAGAGAACATCCCTTAATACGTAATTCTGGTCATATGTCTATCATTCATCATTGCTATCTGATCATGTGGTTCATATGTGCCTACTTCTCAACAAGCTTGTGATCCTAGTATTCAGAAGTTCATATATGCATCAACAGCTATCCAAATATTCAGTTTAATAGTAAGACAAATATCCAGGTTGTACCCTTTCTCTGCTATGCCAAATATTTGAATCAAGCATGGGAGATATTGAGTTTGCAAACATATAGAATGGTTGTCTGTATATATAAACCATGGTACATAGGGATAATGGGACTTGGAACTGGTGTCAGTTTAGGCAGAGAAATAATTACAATGTCACTGAAACTGTTAGCAATAGAAGTTCTTCCAAACTGTATGTGCAGCAACAGAATATATAATATATCATTTCGTTAAAGCAGGCTATGCCTAAAGTCTCCAACGATGCATCATCAGTTGCCATAATTCCATTTCAGCTGAAGCAGCACATTCTTTTTCATAGCACGCCCATAGTCCGTAATTACAGACAACTAATTGGTAAATTCGACAAGTTTGATTCTCCTGAAAAAAATCAAGGCATTGGCCTTTACCTGTTGATGCGTGCCTGCTCATGGCATTTTCAAGTGTGTATATATCTGATAATCTATTTGTTGCAAACAAATCAATATGGCAGCAAGCACTCTCTTCTGTACTTTGGGAGTCATGTCAAATGCTCTCTGTAAACTGCTGTTAATTTCAATGCAAGTCAGTTATAAAAAACATATTGTTAATTTTAATGCAAGTCAGTTATAAAAAAACATATTGAACCGTTGAATTCAGACCAAACATAATCAGAAGTCTAGACTATTGCACATTTGTTTGGAACAGTAATAGATTATTGCAGCAAAATTGTAGAGCGAAATAGCAAAGTACCAGACTACGGATGTGGGATGGTGGGCACGGGATTGCACGAGCGCTTCGTCCTGCACGGCCTCAACGGTGGGTAATCCCACGCACTCAGCGACAAATCCACCGGCTCTGGTGACGCCTGCGACAAATGCATCTCCCTTTCTCAATAACTTTAATTGCTATTGCAATATCTCAGTTAGAAGTGATGATAGAAGTGATGATATCCATAAGTCTGTGAATGTTTTAGTTGTAGAGATTCAATCAACTAAAAGGGGGATACAGCTCCTGCAAATGGATTTCGCCAAATTAGATTGGTTGACAATTGAATATTAATTAGTACTTTTTGTGTCTCCAAACAAATAATTGTGAATCCACTTAAATCATAGCAGGTAATTCCAAAGATCCCTGAACGAACAAGAACTCAGATAGTAGTACTATCGCATACCAATGCTTCCAAGCCAAGGTACATAACTGGGCTGATGTCCTTACAGAAATCAATCTGTTTTAGTAGATGAAGGTGTACCTTTGACGCGAAGGTGCAGAGGCACTTGGCCCGGAGATTCGTCAGCATGTGGTGAGCGCAAGTACAGAGAAGGAAACCTAGGGCTGTGCCGGCACCTAGGGATGCGTCAGCTGATCCAGCGTTGCCTCCACCGCCACGGCGGCTGCACCAAGTCATGAGCTCATGCCCACAGGGACTTTCTAGGCTTCTTCTCTGACAGTGAAGGCATGGACGAGATGGTGCTGGGGCTGAAACAGACAAGCATCCAACTGGAACCAAATACACATAGAATCAGCATCGAATGAGGACCTGCTATAGATGGAGGCTGAGCTAAGGCCTCCTTCCCCGAGGCAGGGAGACGACGGAGTTGGGGAGGGTGTGGTGGAGCGGAGAATGAAGGAGAGGCGGCGTCGGTCTGTGGATGGAGCGGAGGAGAAGCGGCGGCGGCGGCGGTCTAGGGATGGGAGAGGAGGCCACCAGGCGTGGGGCTGGTTGAGCGGCTAAATCTTTTCCTGGTCCCACCTGTCGGCGTGGCTTTTTGGTCGCAGGCGGAGGGCTCGCGGTGGGCGAAGCGAGCGAAGCCGGGTGGACGATTGCGCTCGGAATGTTTTTCGCTCGGCCCGGTAAACGATTCTCTTCTAAATTTTTTTAGTAGTAGAGATTATGAAGGTCTGCTCTGCGCACCGAGCAAGCTTGCTCAAACTAGCACTAGTCATACTCAATATTATCAGTAACTAATCTATTCATGCATTGTAAAAAAAACTAGTTTATCGATGCATGCTTGGCTCATCTGAAACTTTGTTTTTTCTCGCGAGGGACATGCTCTCGGAAATATTTGTTGTGTACGTCATCGATGGATTTTTTATTTTAGCAAACGTCATCGATGGATACATGGGCCGGGCCCATGTTATACTTTCTGTAAGTCTGAAAGGCCCATGTGTGCAAAAGGCACGTACTACTGCTCAGGAAAGCATTTCTGGTTCTGGATAATAAGTTATTGAATTAACCTTTCCCCCAAAAAAGGTCGTAATATATGGAGTAGACTATAAGATTTGTTCGAATATCTTCTCGTAAAAGTAATTTTGTCAAATTATTTCTTTAAATTATTTTGATAAAGTTTCTCTCGTCAATAATGGCCTCCAAAACATGGCAATGCACCTTGGTCCAACATGCTTGAGGCCCAATTAATAATGTCAATGGGCTCTCTCAGCCTTTTTCACTCCAACTAGTGAGCTTGCACGTGCGACACGCACGTGTGTACGGATATTATAGGCTCAGATACTTGGACCTGTGATTATTTTAAAACTATGGTATAAATAAAATAAAAGATATAAATATGTTTTCCTATAGCAAGTAAATGATATAAATAGGACCAATTATATGAATTATTAAATTGAGTTGAGTGATTTATTATACCTAAATAATGTAGATAATTAGGATTTAAGGTTCTTCTTTAATATTATGAAAACTACTTACTTTGCACTATTCGTGTGTGTGTGTGTACACACACATACATATATATGTATATATACATATGGCATAATTAGCGGAAATAAATTATAACATGAATATACAAGATTCTAATAAGACATAAATGTAATCAAACATGAAAATAATAAATTAATTTAACATACCTTTGTCACAACTGTAGAACATCCATATACAGAATATTTTTTGTCCTCTTTCTACTAAGATCAATAGCTTTGTTTTGGCTAAACCTTATGTACTCTTGCGTGGAACACCTTTTGACAACACTGTTTTAGAAATACAATAATTATTGATGTATTTTTTATATCATATTTTACCAATCAAAGAAACGAACAACATATTTATGATCAGAAAAATGTTTTGTTAATATTTTATTTTACAAACTCAAACCCAATAATCTAATCAGGTCAAAGATAGATGGACGGATTGACTTATTGAAAAAAGCATCGGAATCTTAAGAAGGAACTCAAATTGGTTGCCATTATTGATGGATGATGCACAATTCTCATAGAATTATTTTTAGTTTCACCCTGAAACCTATCATATCTGATGTTTAGTATAGATGAATACGAATATTATCAAACACAGTCTATTCTAGAACTTTATCAGGGTGAGAGGCTATATTTTAATGTCATGTATATATTGTTTCAACATCTTGTCGATGACAGTTGAGAGCGAGTGCCGTACTTGTATGTTAAGACGGAGTGCAGGATGTGAAGGGCGACGGCTGAGAGGAACACTTATATGAGCAGCAACACCTTGGACGGGACCCAGAACAACTGAGTGTAGTCGTCGTCAGCTCCGAGTTTGATGACTCCAGCCTCCAACATTATCGTAGCACAGAGACCTGGAAGGAAAGAATAATGCACATGCATATCGCAGCAGGTGAACACGGACGCTAGCTGAATGGTGTGTTTAAATAGCACGCATAGTTGAATGGTGTCTGAATCGCACCAAGATAGAGGCATAGAGCTGGCCGCCCCGATGTGGAACGTCTACTTGGCTCTCGTGAGCATGTACAGTAGGAAGGCGATGCTAGTAGTAGAAGAAGGTCCTGATGAACCAGCACCGGGACTCCACGACGATGGCGTTGTGGAGGACGTTTTCCAGTGCAGCAGAGTTGGTGGCCTGCATCGCTCTGAACTCTTCCTGCATGTGCAAATTTAAGGCTGTAGTCTGCGTTAGGAGAGGACGGTACGTACCTGGATCTCCAGCCCCTCCTGCGTGAGCTTCTGGGTCGTCTCCCTGCGCACGCGCCTGGAAGCTATGGAGGTCGTTGTTCAGCTTCAGCCCTCGCATGGCCTTGGTCTGGTCGCTCTCCAAGGACCATCTGGCCACACTCCCACCGCCGTCCATCATCCTCACCGGGACGGCGTCACCACGAGGACGACGACATGGCGGCGGTGGCGTCGAGGGCACGGATATGGAGAGAATACGGAGAGGCCTAAAGATTGAATCTTGGCTTATATCTTACATGTAAGATCACGGATGACGGACGGTTGGACGGCATAGCACGACGTGTAGATCGAATGGTTGTTATAGAGGAAAAGTAAGATCACGCATGACGAATGGCTCATATAGCACGACGCCTAGATCGAACGGTTATTATAGAGGGAGAGCCTCCTTAAAAAAATTCGCTCTTTTATAATGTGACTAGCAAATATGCACGTGCAACATGCACGGTTTATTGTTTTGATTAATAATATATTATATGAATTAGTGCATACATTGCTTATGCATGCATACTCATTTATCAATTTGAGTATGCTTATATACTCATTTTATGATGGTTCAGATCATATTACATGAATTTTTTTCAAATTGAACCCATATTTTTTAACATATTATTTTAATATTATCACAGTAATATATAAAAGAAGTATAACCATATACTTAATGTATACTTGCATACTTGACATACATACTACCGCAGATCGTCTATTATGATTATATATACTTCGTGAACATACACTTCGTTGGTCCATATACACCGTAAATCTAAAGATATATACACAGGAGTAACTACTCCCTGGGAGTAGTAAAGAATTTTCCTATCTGAATTGTACATATGAATACAAAATTATGAAGTATTTGTTCACTGAGGCAAGGACACTATATCGCCTAATCTCCAACAGATACAACGACGGCAGATGCATATGGCAAGTGCAAACATGTACAAAGCACAAGTCTTAGGTATTCCCGCCGTATCTTGACAGCATGTGCATGCGTGCATGTGTATGTCCAGAAATTCCTCCACATGACTTGTCGTCGGATCGACATGAAAACAGAAGCCAGGGCGAGATATCCTTCTATTTCTTCCTTGCCAATTCCATGTACCCAAATAAAACTTTTATGTACGTTGTAATTGTACACGTTCATTTATTTTGTATAATGGACATTTTCGCTCCATGTACCCAAAGTTTCATGTGTGACGGCCAACGTGGGTTGCTCGCATGACCGACGATGACTCAGCGTATCGTGTTAGGAATCTTACATCTTACATGGAAGATCACGGATGACGAGCTCATATTGCACGACGTTTAGATATTTGCACGACGTCTAGATCGAATAGTTATTACAGAGGAACGACCCCCTAAAAAAACTCCTCTTTTATTGTGTGAGATGATGATGATAGAGCTAGAATGGAATCAGATATTTAAATTCAAAGGGAACCCAAGTTATCTATGTTTTCTTTTGATTCGGTAGACACTTGACGTGTGTCCATGTACTATAGGGCTGTACGGTCAACTTGCGGAAGAGCACGTATATACTACTCCGTATATATCATAGGACTCGTAAGATGTAAGATCTCGTATGACAGAGAACTCATATAGTACGAAGTCAAGATCGAACGGTTATTACGCAGGGAGATCCCCTGAAAAAAACTCGCTCTTTTATAATAGGATAGGACTTTTCTTTACGTACCGCGCTAGGAGTCTTACGTGTAAGATGTAAGATCTCGTATGACGGAGAGCTCATATAGCACGAAGTCAAGATCGAACGGTTATTACGCAGGTAGATCTCTGTAAAAAAAAACTTGCTCTTTTATAGTAGGATGATACGCTCAAATGCTATTGGTGAGGTCTGATCAGTCGATGTCGGCCCTGGGAGCAAACACATGGGTACTTGGGTAGGACCAATTACTGTATCAGTTAGCCCAACTGTTCATGCAACATCCAAACAAATAGATGCTTTCGGTTAAATGATAATACTCCCTCCGGGCAGCTTTCTTAGGGGGTGTTTGGTTTGGGCAATTAAAGTTTAGCCAGCTAAATTTTAGTCTATTTAGTCCACTTTTTACCAAACACATGAACTAAATGGGAGCTAAAGAGGAAGCTAAACTGGACTAAATAGAGCTAAACCTCACCTTTTAATCCAATTTATTCAAACACATGGATTAAAAGGGACTAAAATACCTCTTTTAGTCACTCAAACCAAACACCTAATAACTAAATTTTAGTTTATACTTTAGCTAATAAAGTTTAGCAAGGAGAAACTAAACAGGCCTTAGGCGTGCCCAGCAATGCCTAGAAAATCTCACGTACCAATGAAGGATAGTAACCACGCATACACAGCTTTCCCAATACCGGCACCACAGAGTCACGTACGTTTCATTGAACGCATGCATGCCGCCATGCAGGAAAGCTAGCTCAATCGTTACGTCTTCCTCGCAACCCAGCATGCAAGCCCAACGGCAGCAGTGTTTACTTCAGCAAGAATTCCAAAGCATTCCGCCTCGTTCCTGCTACTCACGCTCAAAATAGCTGCATAAGACTACCCGCGGAGCTCTGTTGTTGGAGCTGCTGTTGTTGGAGCTCTCGATCCCTTTCAGTGAACCGATCACCAAGTCCTTCTTGCCGCGGAGGACACGGCCGACTTCCTTCTTGGCGTTCTTGTAGAGCTTCTTGCACCATTCGTCGTCGGCGGGGAGGGGCTCAGGACGTTCGGCCACCCGGTACGCACAGTAGCGTGACAGGGCAATGGCGGTGAGCCTGTCGTCATGAGGAGGCTGCTGCTGGTCATGGCACATGAGGTCAAGTATACTGGTGGCGACGTGCCACGCGAGAATGCTTGAAGCGACATCATGTGGTTTGCCACCACCGTCGTCACTTGCCGTCGTTGGAGGTGACGGCGGCCGAATATACTGTAGAATGGAACAAGATACCATTATTTTTAATAATTATACATGTGTGTGCATAAGAGGGGCAGGCAAGGCTTGCCTGTACTGTATGGATTGAATATTTATGACATATATAGGGTCCGATTGGTTGTCTATATTAGTCTGTATTTAAGCTTGTGCAACGCAATTTGCTAGTAATGTTTATGGGTAACTGCTCCAGTATTCCTCCTTTTAAAACTGGCACAAATCCCAAAGCAGCCCATTAGCTAATTAATTGTTTTTATATTGAAGCAAAAGTGCCCGTACGTTGCAACGGGTAGTTATCCGCTTTTAACTTCCAAATCAACATCTGCTCACTCATAGTTTTCTCACCCACCATCCTTGGTGTGCTCAACTACCTATAAACATAAATTGATCAACAGCAGGCTCAGAGAACATGTTCACATGGCAACCCGGGGTCTTAGAGCTAAATAAGTACTGTGCACCGTCATTTAGGCCTGCAGTCAAGAAATCTCCGTAGTTACACAAAGCAGCTGAGGATGAACACAACAACTAAACAGAATCTCTACAAAAAAAACAATGGACTATCAATTTATTTTGTCAACAACTAAGCTTCAGCTTGCGGGCAGTTGAATTTGGATAAATCCTCCACCTGCAACCAAATACTCAATCAAAATCCTTGGCACTGGTCAGGCCCTACGAGAAATTTTGCTTGTTTTGCAGTGAACGCTTGTTTATCTGACCTGGTCATCTCTTGGTGCTGCAGCGCCAGCATTGCTCTCCCCAAAGCAACGACACATGGCGGCTACGTCGATAGCGGTAGAGCCGTTGGTGCATGGGCCTGCACATGCCTCGTGGATCGACTGCATTCAGGTCTATGTTCTGAAAAAATCTTCAAAACAGGCATATACAGTAACAGTAGGAGCCGATGCTTATCAACGTGAAGTCGTACAGACATTGGTGGCAGTGATTCCAAGGATGTTGACCCTCGCATTGGTATTTTTTTGGTCTTGTACCGGATACGGACCTCAATGACCGCAGATAGCATGAAAGCCAACTCCTCTTGCTGTGCTGCCATGTTCTTGGCCCATGGCGGAGGTGACGTTCATGAACTGCAGTGAAGGTAATGTCACATACTGGAGGTGACGTTCATGAGCTGCAGTGAAGGTAATGTCACATACTGGCATGATTCGTGATTAACATCAGAACACACACGGCTGCATGCATTGTGAATGAGATCAGTGGTTCATCTTCACTTCTTCAGCATTGAGGTGTATGGAACTTTCAGAGTTTGACTGATCTCCACCTAGAAGTTGTCAAAGTTGCGAGCGGGAGCTTATCATCGAGGTTTTGCTTTTCCTCCTAGGAGCCAGCCCTGGCACCAACCAGCACAGTGGACTGGAACGACTTTCAGGAGTTTTCAAAGTTCAGAGACCTGACACTATGACCTTCAACCACTGGCAACACCTGTGGAGCAGCATCAAGAATCATTAGCACCAAGATCTGTGCTTCCAACAGGAAAGAGTTTGGGAGGCCAAGATCTCAAAAGAACAGATAGGGCAAGAAAGAGTCACATATATATTCACTATATTCCCGTTCTAATTACTGAAGTAGAAGTAAATCTAAATATCAGCAAAGCACAGCTAAGTAAAGTTGGAGAGGGTTAAACGCCAAACCAAATAAACACTACTACATAATATTCAAAATTTGACACCAACAATCAAGCAATCAAAGTTGATAGGAACAGCCCATAAAAACAAAGTGGAACCCACGAATGCCACCACACTAAGATCAACATCAACCACAATGCTTATACTATTTCGCCTTACCACTACTATTTGCCATATAGCGGATAGAAGATGAGACCCAACTTGATTATAGTTGGAATGCTATAAAAAAATATAACATGGATTGAGCAGCTCCTTTTGTTGTAACTGAGGTTACCTAAATTCACAAGTTAATCAGTCCACGGTCCACAGTAGGGGCAATAGTAGGGGCAATAGCACGGCAACAACAAAAGCATCAGTGTCTAGCACATCAACACCTTGGGCTGCACATGAAAAAAATAGAAAAGATTAAAAAATATTCAGAATGGAGATCAATTTCTTTGCCAAAAATTGCACAAAAGCTAAATTTTTGGTGGTTTCGCATAAAAGGCATAAAAAGGGTGTCAATCATTAAGCTGATGCGAGTAACACAAGCTCTGATATGCTACATGGATCACTAATTGACAATTTGTGTG
>CM039612.1:5697366-6062627 GCA_022457205.1 Saccharum spontaneum
TCATGAGCTCATGCCCACAGGGACTTTCTAGGCTTCTTCTCTGACAGTGAAGGCATGGACGAGATGGTGCTGGGGCTGAACAGACAAGCATCCAACTGGAACCAAATACACATAGAATCAGCATCGAATGAGGACCTGCTATAGATGGAGGCTGAGCTAAGGCCTCCTTCCCGAGGCAGGGAGACGACGGAGTTGGGGAGGGTGTGGTGGAGCGGAGAATGAAGGAGAGGCGGCGTCGGTCTGTGGATGGAGCGGAGGAGAAGCGGCGGGCGGCGGCGGTCTAGGGATGGGAGAGAGGCCACCAGGCGTGGGGCCTGGTTGAGCGGCTAAATCTTTCCTGGTCCCACCTGTCGGCGTGGCTTTTTGGTCGCAGGCGGAGGGCTCGCGGTGGGCGAAGCGAGCGAAGCCGGGTGGACGATTGCGCTCGGAATGTTTTTCGCTCGGCCCGGTAAACGATTCTCTTCTAAATTTTTTTAGTAGTAGAGATTATGAAGGTCTGCTCTGCGCACCGAGCAAGCTTGCTCAACTAGCACTAGTCATACTCAATATTATCAGTAACTAATCTATTCATGCATTGTAAAAAAACTAGTTTATCGATGCATGCTTGGCTCATCTGAAACTTTGTTTTTTCTCGCGAGGGACATGCTCTCGGAAATATTTGTTGTGTACGTCATCGATGGATTTTTTATTTTAGCAAACGTCATCGATGGATACATGGGCCGGGCCCATGTTATACTTTCTGTAAGTCTGAAAGGCCCATGTGTGCAAAAGGCACGTACTACTGCTCAGGGAAAGCATTTCTGGTTCTGGATAATAAGTTATTGAATTAACCTTTCCCCCAAAAAAAGGTCGTAATATATGGAGTAGACTATAAGATTTGTTCGAATATCTTCTCGTAAAAGTAATTTTGTCAAATTATTTCTTTAAATTATTTTGATAAAGTTTCTCTCGTCATAATGGCCTCCAAAACATGGCAATGCACCTTGGTCCAACATGCTTGAGGCCCAATTAAAATGTCAATGGGCTCTCTCAGCCTTTTTCACTCCAACTAGTGAGCTTGCACGTGCGACACGCACGTGTGTACGGATATTATAGGCTCAGATACTTGGACCTGTGATTATTTTAAAACTATGGTATAAATAAAATAAAAGATATAAATATGTTTTCCTATAGCAAGTAAATGATATAAATAGGACCAATTATATGAATTATTAAATTGAGTTGAGTGATTTATTATACCTAAATAATGTAGATAATTAGGATTTAAGGTTCTTCTTTAATATTATGAAAACTACTTACTTTGCACTATTCGTGTGTGTGTGTGTACACACACATACATATATATGTATATATACATATGGCATAATTAGCGGAAATAAATTATACATGAATATACAAGATTCTAATAAGACATAAATGTAATCAAACATGAAAATAATAAATTAATTTAACATACCTTTGTCACAACTGTAGAACATCCATAGACAGAATATTATTGTCCTCTTTCTACTAAGATCAATAGCTTTGTTTTGGCTAAACCTTATGTACTCTTGCGTGGAACACCTTTTGACAACACTGTTTTTAGAAATACAATAATTATTGATGTATTTTTTATATCATATTTACCAATCAAAGAAACGAACAACATATTTATATCAGAAAAATGTTTTGTTAATATTTTATTTTACAAACTCAAACCCAATAATCTAATCAGGTCAAAGATAGATGGACGGATTGACTTATTGAAAAAAGCATCGGAATCTTAAGAAGGAACTCAAATTGGTTGCCATTATTGATGGATGATGCACAATTCTCATAGAATTATTTTTAGTTTCACCCTGAAACCTATCATATCTTGATGTTTAGTATAGATGAATACGAATATTATCAAACACAGTCTATTCTAGAACTTTATCAGGGTGAGAGGCTATATTTTAATGTCATGTATATATTGTTTCAACATCTTGTCGATGACAGTTGAGAGCGAGTGCCGTACTGTATGTTAAGACGGAGTGCAGGATGTGAAGGGCGACGGCTGAGAGGAACACTTATATGAGCAGCAACACCTTGGACGGGACCCAGAACAACTGAGTGTAGTCGTCGTCAGCTCCGAGTTTGATGACTCCAGCCTCCAACATTATCGTAGCACAGAGACCTGGAAGGAAAGAATAATGCACATGCATATCGCAGCAGGTGAACACGGACGCTAGCTGAATGGTGTGTTTAAATAGCACGCATAGTTGAATGGTGTCTGAATCGCACCAAGATAGAGGCATAGAGCTGGCCGCCCCGATGTGGAACGTCTACTTGGCTCTCGTGAGCATGTACAGTAGGAAGGCGATGCTAGTAGTAGAAGAAGGTCCTGATGAACCAGCACCGGGACTCCACGACGATGGCGTTGTGGAGGACGTTTTCCAGTGCAGCAGAGTTGGTGGCCTGCATCGCTCTGAACTCTTCTGCATGTGCAAATTTAAGGCTGTAGTCTGCGTTAGGAGAGGACGGTACGTACCTGGATCTCCAGCCCCTCTGCGTGAGCTTCTGGGGTCGTCTCCCTGCGCACGCGCCTGGAGCTATGGAGGTCGTTGTTCAGCTTCAGCCCTCGCATGGCCTTGGTCTGGTCGCTCTCCAAGGACCATCTGGCCACACTCCCACCGCCGTCCATCATCCTCACCGGGACGGCGTCACCACGAGGACGACGACATGGCGGCGGTGCGTCGAGGGCACGGATATGGAGAGAATACGGAGAGGCCTAAAGATTGAATCTTGGCTTATATCTTACATGTAAGATCACGGAATGACGGACGGTTGGACGGCATAGCACGACGTGTAGATCGAATGGTTGTTATAGAGGAAAAGTAAGATCACGCATGACGAATGGCTCATATAGCACGACGCCTAGATCGAACGGTTATTATAGAGGGAGAGCCTCCTTAAAAAATTCGCTCTTTTATAATGTGACTAGCAAATATGCACGTGCAACATGCACGGTTTATTGTTTTGATTAATAATATATTATATGAATTAGTGCATACATTGCTTATGCATGCATACTCAATTTATCAATTTGAGTATGCTTATATACTCATTTTATGATGGTTCAGATCATATTACATGAATTTTTTTTCAAATTGAACCCATATTTTTTAACATATTATTTTAATATTATCACAGTAATTTATAAAAGAAGTATAACCATATACTTATGTATACTTGCATACTTGACATACATACTACCGCAGATCGTCTATTATGATTATATATACTTCGTGAACATACACTTCGTGGTCCATATACACCGTAAATCTAAAGATATATACACAGGAGTAACTACTCCCTGGAGAGTAGTAAAGAATTTTCCTATCTGAATTGTACATATGAATACAAAATTATGAAGTATTTGTTCACTGAGGCAAGGACACTATATCGCCTAATCTCCAACAGATCAACGACGGCAGATGCATATGGCAAGTGCAAACATGTACAAAGCACAAGTCTTAGGTATTCCGCCGTATTTGACAGCATGTGCATGCGTGCATGTGTATGTCCAGAAAATTCCTCCACATGACTTGTCGTCGGATCGACATGAAAACAGAAGCCAGGGCGAGATATCCTTCTATTTCTTCCTTGCCAATTCCATGTACCCAAATAAAACTTTTATGTACGTTGTAATTGTACACGTTCATTTATTTTGTATAATGGACATTTTCGCTCCATGTACCCAAAGTTTCATGTGTGACGGCCACGTGGGTTGCTCGCATGACCGACGATGACTCAGCGTATCGTGTTAGGAATCTTACATCTTACATGGAAGATCACGGATGACGAGCTCATATTGCACGACGTTTAGATATTTGCACGACGTCTAGATCGAATAGTTATTACAGAGGAACGACCCCCTAAAAAAACTCCTCTTTTATTGTGTGAGATGATGATGATAGAGCTAGAATGGAATCAGATATTTAAATTCAAAGGGAACCCAAGTTATCTATGTTTTCTTTTGATTCGGTAGACACTTGACGTGTGTCCATGTACTATAGGGCTGTACGGTCAACTTGCGGAAGAGCACGTATATACTACTCCGTATATATCATAGGACTCGTAAGATGTAAGATCTCGTATGACAGAGAACTCATATAGTACGAAGTCAAGATCGAACGGTATTACGCAGGGAGATCCCCTGAAAAAACTCGCTCTTTTATAATAGGATAGGACTTTTCTTTACGTACCGCGCTAGGAGTCTTACGTGTAAGATGTAAGATCTCGTATGACGGAGAGCTCATATAGCACGAAGTCAAGACTCGAACGGTTATTACGCAGGTAGATCTCTGTAAAAAAAAACTTGCTCTTTTATAGTAGGATGATACGCTCAAATGCTATTGGTGAGGTCTGATCAGTCGATGTCGGCCCTGGGAGCAACACATGGGTACTTGGGTAGGACCAATTACTGTATCAGTTAGCCCAACTGTTCATGCAACATCCAAACAAATAGATGCTTTCGGTTTAAATGATAATACTCCCTCCGGGCAGCTTTCTTAGGGGGTGTTTGGTTTGGGCAATTAAAGTTTAGCCCAGCTAAATTTTAGTCTATTGAGTCCACTTTTTACCAAACACATGAACTAAATGGGAGCTAAAGAGGAAGCTAAACTGGACTAAATAGAGCTAACCTCACCTTTTAATCCAATTTATTCAAACACATGGATTAAAAGGGACTAAAATACCTCTTTTAGTCACTCAAACCAAACACCTAATAACTAAATTTTAGTTTATACTTTAGCTAATAAAGTTTAGCAAGAGAAACTAAACAGGCCTTAGGCGTGCCCAGCAATGCCTAGAAAATCTCACGTACCAATGAAGGATAGTAACACCCGCATACACAGCTTTCCCCAATACCGGCACCACAGAGTCACGTACGTTTCATTGAACGCATGCATGCCGCCATGCAGGAAAGCTAGCTCAATCGTTACGTCTTCCTCGCAACCCAGCATGCAAGCCCAACGGCAGCAGTGTTTACTTCAGCAAGAATTCCAAAGCATTTCCGCCTCGGTTCCTGCTACTCACGCTCAAATAGCTGCATAAGACTACCCGCGGAGCTCTGTTGTTGGAGCTGCTGTTGTTGGAGCTCTCGATCCCTTTCAGTGAACCGATCACCAAGTCTTCTTGCCGCGGAGGACACGGCCGACTTCCTTCTTGGCGTTCTTGTAGAGCTTCTTGCACCATTCGTCGTCGGCGGGGGAGGGGCTCAGGACGTTCGGCCACCCGGTACGCACAGTAGCGTGACAGGGCAATGGCGGTGAGCCTGTCGTCATGAGGAGGCTGCTGCTGGTCATGGCACATGAGGTCAAGTATACTGGTGGCGACGTGCCACGCGAGAATGCCTTGAAGCGACATCATGTGGTTTGCCACCACCGTCGTCACTTGCCGTCGTGGAGGTGACGGCGGCCCGAATATACTGTAGAATGGAACAAGATACCATATTTTTAATAATTATACATGTGTGTGCATAAGAGGGCAGGCAAGGCTTGCCTGTACTGTATGGATTGAATATTTATGACATATATAGGGTCCGATTGGTTGTCTATATTAGTCTGTATTTAAGCTTGTGCAACGCAATTTGCTAGTAATGTTTATGGGTAACTGCTCCAGTATTCCTCCTTTTAAAACTGGCACAAATCCCAAAGCAGCCCATTAGCTAATTAATTGTTTTTATATTGAAGCAAAAGTGCCCGTACGTTGCAACGGGTAGTTATCCGCTTTTAACTTCCAAATCAACATCTGCTCACTCATAGTTTTCTCACCCACCATCCTTGGTGTGCTCAACTACCTATAAACATAAATTGATCAACAGCAGGCTCAGAGAACATGTTCACATGGCAACCCGGGGTCTTAGAGCTAAATAAGTACTGTGCACCGTCATTTAGGCCTGCAGTCAAGAAATCTCCGTAGTTACACAAAGCAGCTGAGGATGAACACAACAACTAAACAGAATCTCTACAAAAAAAACAATGGGACTATCAATTTATTTTGTCAACAACTAAGCTTCAGCTTGCGGGCAGTTGAATTTGGATAAATCCTCCACCTGCAACCAAATACTCAATCAAAATCCTTGGCACTGGTCAGGCCCTACGAGAAATTTTGCTTGTTTTGCAGTGAACGCTTGTTTATCTGACCTGGTCATCTCTTGGTGCTGCAGCGCCAGCATTGCTCTCCCCAAAGCAACGACACATGGCGGCTACGTCGATAGCGGTAGAGCCGTTGGTGCATGGGCCTGCACATGCCTCGTGGATCGACTGCATTCAGGTCTATGTTCTGAAAAAATCTTCAAAACAGGCATATACAGTAACAGTAGGAGCCGATGCTTATCAACGTGAAGTCGTACAGACATTGGTGGCAGTGATTCCAAGGATGTTGACCCTCGCATTGGTATTTTTTTGGTCTTGTACCGGATACGGACCTCAATGACCGCAGATAGCATGAAAGCCAACTCCTCTTGCTGTGCTGCCATGTTCTTGGCCCATGGCGGAGGTGACGTTCATGAACTGCAGTGAAGGTAATGTCACATACTGGAGGTGACGTTCATGAGCTGCAGTGAAGGTAATGTCACATACTGGCATGATTCGTGATTAACATCAGAACACACACGGCTGCATGCATTGTGAATGAGATCAGTGGTTCATCTTCACTTCTTCAGCATTGAGGTGTATGGAACTTTCAGAGTTTGACTGATCTCCACCTAGAAGTTGTCAAAGTTGCGAGCGGGAGCTTATCATCGAGGTTTTGCTTTTCCTCCTAGGAGCCAGCCCTGGCACCAACCAGCACAGTGGACTGGAACGACTTTCAGGAGTTTTCAAAGTTCAGAGACCTGACACTATGACCTTCAACCACTGGCAACACCTGTGGAGCAGCATCAAGAATCATTAGCACCAAGATCTGTGCTTCCAACAGGAAAGAGTTTGGGAGGCCAAGATCTCAAAAGAACAGATAGGGCAAGAAAGAGTCACATATATATTCACTATATTCCCGTTCTAATTACTGAAGTAGAAGTAAATCTAAATATCAGCAAAGCACAGCTAAGTAAAGTTGGAGAGGGTTAAACGCCAAACCAAATAAACACTACTACATAATATTCAAAATTTGACACCAACAATCAAGCAATCAAAGTTGATAGGAACAGCCCATAAAAACAAAGTGGAACCCACGAATGCCACCACACTAAGATCAACATCAACCACAATGCTTATACTATTTCGCCTTACCACTACTATTTGCCATATAGCGGATAGAAGATGAGACCCAACTTGATTATAGTTGGAATGCTATAAAAAAATATAACATGGATTGAGCAGCTCCTTTTGTTGTAACTGAGGTTACCTAAATTCACAAGTTAATCAGTCCACGGTCCACAGTAGGGGCAATAGTAGGGGCAATAGCACGGCAACAACAAAAGCATCAGTGTCTAGCACATCAACACCTTGGGCTGCACATGAAAAAAATAGAAAAGATTAAAAAATATTCAGAATGGAGATCAATTTCTTTGCCAAAAATTGCACAAAAGCTAAATTTTTGGTGGTTTCGCATAAAAGGCATAAAAAGGGTGTCAATCATTAAGCTGATGCGAGTAACACAAGCTCTGATATGCTACATGGATCACTAATTGACAATTTGTGTGGAGAAAAGCAGGAAATCCACATCAAAAGCTCAGATTGATCACATCATGCAGAAGCATCAAAACCTCGGCATGCACCCCGTCACCGGCTCCAAACTGGTCAAATAACTCAAACTAAAAGGCATGATATTGTTGATAACGAAGATATATAAGGTCTAAATAATGATGTTAATATCTGCACAGAACTTTAGAAAACCTGGAGCATTTGTGCATATATATCTAGCTTTAGAAAAACTAAAGCATATGCAAATGAAACTATAAATGTAACATTGAATGACCAGATATCTCAATCTCATTAGCCCAAGCAGCCTTTGAGACTGCCAATTTTCCATAGCAAAAGGCACCGTTCTAACACAGAATTCACCACACCAGTTTATCTAATCATTTTTCATAGAAATCCTGCCAAAATTGAGCTATCCCCAACACATATGGTGCCCACACAAATAAATATGCCCAAAGAAATTATGCCTTTAAATAGAACCCATCGAACATGACTGAATAATAATCTCTTTAAAAACTGAGTTCACCATAGAAATTCATCCTTACCATTGTTCTTAAAAATTTACCCAAAATTGAGCTAACCCCAACATATTTAGTGGACACAAAAACTTGTGCACAGAAATTATGCCTTTATTTTGAGCGTTACTGAATAATAATGACCATATCTTAGTCAAGAATCATAAGAATGTTACAATGTATGCTATAACTGAAACTTGTTTTAGCGATTAATGTTGATTTCACTGAAATTATACCAGCAAGTAGGCAGCGCAGAGACCGTTGTGGTAGACGAGGTACTTGAAGCAACCCAGGTCATGAGCAAAGTAATTTCATCCACCACCCAGAAATTCATACGGAGATGCCGCCACTGCAACAAGGACCGAGATCAGAATTCAGAGAGGGTATGGTGGCCTGTGAAATCGAACTGTTGCAGTTGTTATCAGAACGAAATCGCGGAAGCAGACAATGTCCAGCCGCGAGCCAGAAGGATAACGTCAGCGCAAAAAACACATGCAACCTCCACCAAATGAATTTCTTGATACATGGCTGAACTCATAACTACAGAACTATTGCTCGTGCCATTACATGCCGTGAGAAACCAAAGATGCATATTTTGGCAACTCAATTTATCTTAATGTGGCCAGCAAAGACAAGATGTTTTTGCAATGCAATGCAACTACGCTAATTGGTGTAAAAAGCAACGATACAGACCTGAACCATAATCAGATTGCTTGCATCTGCCCCAACCAAAATCTGTATCTGTAATATATAAGAAGCGAAAAAAGCAGAAGAAATTCGTGTGGAACTTGGATTTCAGGTCAAACATACCTTGGATTTGATTTTTCCAATCCAATTCCGATTACGACTCGTTCGGACGAGATCAGGCCGGTCCACAACAGTCCTTCCGCGCCGCGCTCCCGCCCCGCTCCGAGTCCGTCCTGACGTCCCCGCGCCTTGGCAGCCTTTGCGTCTGCGTAGCGTAGAGGCCCCGGCCCCAGCGCGGCACGGACGGCTGGTGCCCCGGCGAGGCGTCCCCGGCTCGACCTCTGACAGGGCGCGGCCGCCGGCCCCCAGGCACGGGCAAACGCGGCGTGGGCGGCATGAGGTTCTCCTTCGGCGATGATGGCTCTACCACTCGGCACTTCCCGGCGCCACTCACCGCGTTTTTTATCGATGAGGAACGACGGAATGGGAGAGGAGGAGCAATGGAGAGCGGAAGCACTGAGCGCTGTGAATACATGCGAGCCGATTGGGCCGGAATTGGGCCGAAAGCTAGGGACTGGTAGGACGGTTAGACCAGATTAGAATGGGCTGGACGAAAAAAAGTCTGAAATTTTGCCTCTTTATTATTAACTAGCAAAAGTGCCCGTGCGTTGCAACGGTAGAGAAAAAACTATCAAACGTTAATAAATAATAAGGATGAGAATGTTACGTATATATTTGTCTTTTACTCTTTCTATTAAAATTTTAAAGTTATAGTGTATTTTGTGATGACCATGACATCAATAATATAAGTTAATATTGACAATAGTATCACAATATCCTATTAAGTCTATGAAATTAAAATACTGTTTTCATAAATTTTTTCCTTCCATTGCGAGTCATAGAAATACTTACTCATAAATACATCATAACTTAAAGTTTCATACTATACATGTATTGGTAGAGCTAGATATACCAGAGGGCAATAGGAGTACAAGGAAGTAATGTTTTAGGTAGTTTCTAGGGTTTTTATTTTTGTCGGGATCTTTGATTGGTGGTGGTGTCAGTCGTAGTTCCTCATTGGTGTTGTGGCTGACGACCCTGAAGCGTCCCTGACATCCTCTACTGGAGTGTGGAGCTAACTGTCAGAACCGGAGTTCCCATTGTGTTGTGCTCAGATCCGCCTTACCGTTGGCATTCGACGCACACCAAGGACGTGCCCTGCATGCCGAAAGAGGATGACCGGCAGGCCCAGGCATGTCCTTGCAGTGGCCACGCGTCCATCCTTGTCGCCTTGCTTCACATCCCGAGTGTGATCCTAAGTTGGGAGTGGCCGACACGGTCTCACGAGGGTGAGGGAACAGAGCCCGGCAGGGCCTGTCGCCCTACAACTCCGCTCACATGTGAGATTCATAGCATTTGTCAAATTCTAGGGGAATAATATTCCTCACATCGGTTGGGGTAGGAAGCCTAGCCCGAGCAACGCGAGGGCGTCCGCAACTCTCCTTGGTCGACTTCCGCTTTCCACCGTCAAGAACTCCCGTGGGCCTAGCTGAGCCCCTGGGTGTGCTCGTGTATATATTTATTATTTATTTGGTATTTACAAGAAAGAATGGGAGATATTCAAGATTTTGGCTCACATTTTGATTAGTTGGACATTGGTTGATCTAAATTCCAATAGTATAATCAGAATAATTTGTTAAGTAAGGGCCGAGAGTTAAAAAAATCATGTAATACATGTATAGGAGATAATTCAGATCCATCTAATAGAAAAAGAAGAAAAAAGCCACATAACGTGTAGCATGCACGAACGTTGAATATATCCAGATCCATCTAATAGAAAAAGAAGAAGAAAAAAGCCACAGAACGTGCAGGATGCACGAACGTTTAATATATTATGTTGTTTTCTTGTTTCTGTTTTTACATTCACATTTAGCTAAACATGAAAAGTAAAAATAATATAATGGAAACACGTGACGCTTAGTTGAATGTGATGTGAAAAATAAAGAAAACAGAATAGAAAAATAAAACATAATTAAACGTAAATAGAACCAGAGAAAAAGAGAGAAAGAAATTAAAAAATCTGAATAGGAAAAGGAAATCAGAAACATAGGTGAATGACAAGGACTCAGGCTCAGAAATAAGAAAAATTTATGAACGGCCAGGAGCCCTTCTTCTTGACGCACATTCAAGATTCCAGGTAAAAATAAGAAAAAAAATCTACTCGTTATGGTTTAATATTAGAAACAAATTCCTACTCTTATCCTTTTGTATTTGGTTTAAAATTCCTATTCATATTATGATATATTTGGATTATTAGGATTCGTAGGTATCTAGGTTACATTAAGAATACGTTTTGGAATCGGACTCCGTATCACGCTAGACAAGAGCTATTGTAACTCTATGAGCACGGATCATATAAGCCTATACGGAAGAAATTCTCGACTACCGGTAGTTAGGAGGGTGGATGAAAAGAATGGATGGACGAAAAAAAAGAGCCTGAAATTTTGCCTCTTTATTATTATTAGGTATAGATATAGATTAAAGTTATAGATTTATTGCCTGCGTCACTGTTGGGCTCAACCCGTCCAACCCAGCCTGCAGTCCAGCCCATCAGCTCTCACGTCGCTCTGTTAATTCGTCGAAGGAGACTGGGCGTTGCGAGCAGTAGCGGGCTAGCGGCTAGCGGCCGGACGCCTCCTCCGGTCCTCCCTCGATCCTGTTAGCACGAAGGAGACGTCGTCGCGAGTAGCAGCGGCCGGTGCATGCCTCCTCCCCCTCCTCCCCCGTCCTGCTGGCAGCCGGCAAGGAGGTTCGGACGCGGCGCCGTCGTCGCCGGGGAGGTAGAAAAAGCGACGTTTCATCCAGAAAAAAAAAGGTTTTAACCAAGAAGAGCGTCATTTGCAAAGTGCTCTGCAGCTGCGTCGGCATCAACGTCGTAGAACTTGGTGTACCCACCTACCCCAGCAAGAACACAAACCAACACGACGCCATGTCAGCGAAGACGCGCGGCGCACTCACGACTCCCCTGTGGTATGTGCTCCCGGCGGGAAACTTGACGTCGAGGCACGCCCAGGCCAGCGAGATGGACACCACCCGCGTCGCCCCCGCCGGCACGGCCGCCGACGCCGCCACCGCTGCGCCCACGGACGACGCGGCCTTCGACGCCGCCCTTGCCGCAATGCCGGCGCCGGTGTGTCCGAACTCCGAACGGGCCGTGCTGTTGCAGCAAACGCGTGTCCAGAGAACATGGAGGGTGTCAGCCGCCGCCGCTGCTCAGGGGGAGGAGGGGGAAGGAGGCACCAGCACGCTGCCAGAGCACATGGTGACGCTAGAGCAGGACGATGAGCTCTGGGCCGCTGCGTCGCCTGACTCGAAAGAGCGAAGTTTTTTCACAGTTTGCTTTTACCCATGGACCTCCAACGTGGAAACTTAATTGAATTTAGATTGCCTGCTTTTTTAGTTTGTTGCGTGCACTTGTTCCTTGATCGACAGATCTGGATGATGAATAAATAAAGATGGATAATGATCGAGTGTTCTTATTCTAGTGGGATTTTCCTTTCACTTAGACTTGTGGGTGTGAGTTTAGCTGACCTAGTGTTTTTTTTTAAAAAAAATCCCATTATAAGCTACAGTACTCCTCTTATTTAAACATTGCAAATCACTACCCCTTCCGTAAAAAAACTGCAATTCTCGTTTTTCAAGAAGTTAAATAGATTGAACTTTGACTAAATTTATATAAAAAAAGTACTAGCATTTATGATATAAAATAAGTATTATTAGATTAGTTATAAAATACTATATTTTCATAATAAATTTATATTGCAGTTTTTGTCTTTTCTCTATGCATAAGATTCAAAATATCAGGGCACTCTATTCCTATGTTTTTCCTGCTGTGTTTGTAGATTCCTTTGTTCTAAATAGGCCCTCACATTTTTGTATGACATTTGACATCTTTTACAGAATTGCAGCACTCATTTTTGTATGAAATCTTTTACAGAATTTGCAACACACATTGAGATTCATCATTTACTAATCCACACATGCAAAAACTAATCCGCTCTGTAGAATGACAAAAATGAGTGTTGCAATTCTGACAAACATCGCGAGGTGGGATACATCTCTGCTATTTGCTTTTTTTTTTACGTATTGTATGTATGGAGCTATACTGTCACAAATTTTGTCATATACTTCCTCTGTCTCAAAAAAAGTCATTCTCGCTTCCCAAAAAATCAGCAACTTTAAACTTTGACCAAATATATTTAACAAAATATTAATATTTATACATAATTAGTATCATTAGGTAGATCATTAAATATACTTTCATAAGGCCAGTCTGGGAGTTTCATGTGAGTTTTATTTGCATTAAATAGGTTGCCACATATGCATTTTGGATGACATAGCAGTGTATTTAAGAAGAGATAGAAGAAATGTGTTTCATCTAGATAAAACTCTCTTGGCATGATTATCAACTCTCTATGTATCTTAAAATTAAATACCTATAAAACCATGGAATGAAACTCTCTATTGAGAGTAGGTATTTTATTCAAGTTTCATTTCATTTCAGATAACATGGCAGTCTTAGAAACAACGTAATGAAACTCTCCATTAAGACTGGCCTAATAAACTTATTTGGAAATATAAATATTGCACGCATTTTCTACAAATCTAGTTAAAGTTGAAAATGTTTGACCAGCACGATTTTCATAGCGACTCTATTTTGGGATAGAGGGAGTAATTAACATTGCAGCAGCTACCACGCAGGAGTCAACGTCGGTGCGTCCAATTTTGAAACGGGGCATTGCATGTGACTCTCGTTTGAGAATTAGTTATTACAAATTATGAAAAGCGCAATAATGACAGGCAACTAAACGGCATCATCAACTTCCTCATATATATATATATATCCTCGATCGGACCGGATCGGATCATCCATATATCATCCAGCTTACTATTATATATATCATGCATGTCAGCACCAATAAGTCGATCGGATCACGATCCCAAATTATTATTAATTAATATTCTTTAATAAATATAGTAAGAACGTGTGGAGCGCATGCATACATTTAATTTTGAGTATCATTATTAAGAAAGAATTAATAATAATCATAATAAATATAGCTAGGATCCTTCGGCTAGTCTCAGTGGGGATTTCATGTCAGTGTTTCCAACACATCCAGATTTTGGATCCAGTGTAGAAGAGTTTTATCTCCATGAAACTCTCTCCACTCACATAAAACTCTTATCATCTCTTTCTTCATTAATATGGTGCCACATCAGCATAATTAATATCTATGAAACTCTGATGAAACTCCATTAAAACGGGCCTTATAGACTTGCGCAGCGAGTCAGTGTGATCATATCACAAGGTAATAAGCATAGTACGTACAGTAGTACAGAACTACAGATTATTGGTTGGTCACTCGATATATATCGGTGAGGGAGGGAGAAGAATTGAAGGTAATGATAGCTGAAGTAGAATCTATGGAGGAGCCAGCATCAGTGCAAGTGATAGAGTCATGCTTGGTAGCGCCGAGAGAGGCAACGCCGACGAAAGGGCTGTGGCTCTCTCCCCTCGACGTCGCTCTGGCAAACACAGGCCGTACTTGTCTAGTCTTCTTGTACCCTTCCGGTGCCACCTTTCTCGACGTGGCCAGGCTCAAGGAGGCGATGGCCAAGGCGTTGGTGGCCTACTACCCGCTGGCTGGCCGCCTTGGCGTAGACGATGATGGGAGGGCAGAGATCAGCTGCAATGGCGAGGGCGCCCTCTTTGTTGTAGCTCGCTCTCGTTGCCTCACAGCACAAGACGTTGACTGCTCCAAGCCATCGCCGGAGTTAAAGAGCATGTTTGTTCCTCGCATTGAGCCGGCAGCGCCCCTCATCCTGGCCACGCAGGTATATACATACGTTAATACATGTATATATATACGCACTCGATTGGAATTCTCTCTCTCTATATATCTAAAATTATAGAATGATAAGCTGCTTGCAGGTGACTTTCTTAAAGTGTGGAGCGGTCGTGTTAGGAGTGTCCATGCACCACGCCGCAGCGGACGGCGTGAGCGCGTCGCACTTCATGCAAACATGGTCGGCCATGTACAGGGCCGCCGACGACGACGGTGAGGAGAGCACCGCGGCGGCCAAGGACAAGGAGCTCCCCTGCCACGACCACACCCTCCTCCGTGCGCGGTCCCCGCCTGTGGTCCACCCCGACGCGCTCTCGGTGCTCTACTACCCCAAGGTCGGGGTCACCTTGTTGCCGTCTAAGTCGTCGTCGGCACCGACGACGTCGACCATGACGACCGAGGTGTTTCCCATCTCGAGGGAGCAAGTGGTCACACTGAAGCGCCTCTGCGGCGGGGCAGCAAGCACCTTCGTCTCCGTGAGCGCCCTCGTGTGGCAGTGTCTGAGCGTCGTACGCCGGCTCCCGCCCGACGACATCACACGCCTGAGCTTCCCGGTCCATGTGCAACGCTACGCGAGGCCGCCGCTCCCGACCCGCTACTTCGGCAACGCGTGCATCTCGCTGTGCGCCACCGGTGCGGCGGGGGACATCGCCTCCGAGGCTCTGCCATCCGTCGCCGCTCGCATCAGCGGGGCCATGGCTAGGATGGACGACGCCCTGGTACGCTCTGCGATCGACTATGTCGAGCTCGCCGGTGAGGACACCTGGCCTCGCTGCAGGGGCGGCAACCTGCCGGAGACGGACCTCCGGATAGTCAGTTGGCTCAACATGCCGTTGGGCCTGGATTTAGGCTGCGGAGGTCCGCAGGTGATGACACGTGCGGACACCATCAGCCACGGGCTTGTTTACCTCATTGAAGACCATGGGCCAGCAGCAAACCACCGCGGCGTCCGCGTGGTCGTGCGGATGGAGGCTGCAAGCATCAAGGAGTTCCAGAGCCTGCTGTATGCAAGCATATAATGCATCCAAATAAAGCAGCAGGCATCAAATCAGTGGCGGATCTAGGAAATAAGTTAGGAGGGGCTTATCTCATAATCTTTTATTCATAGCCTCTCCTTCTAAGCTTAAATATATATAAATTTGTAGCGGGGACTTAGGAGGGACTCCATAGTCCGAGCAGCGGTAGTGGGGGCTCGAGCCCACCCCGCCGCGGTACTGGATCCGCCCCTGTATCAAATATTATTTTATTAATATCCCATATCTCTCTTCTCCTCCTCAATCTTTCTCCTATGCCACCCGTCGCGCCTCCATAGCTCCACCTCCACACATGTGGCTTGCCGGCTTGCTCCGCCTCCAAGTCACGCCACAACGGTCATGCACCTCCGCCCCCGCGCTCTTCCTCCTTGCCACCTCTCAGCCCGACACCGGCGCTGCCCTCCTCCCTAACACTAGCTAGCGGCCATGGGCTGCCTTGACGCACATACTATATATAGGATATATTTGGAGCTTATATATAATCCACAGAGTGAATGTGTCGACCACACCTGACACAACCGGAATCCGCTTCTTTGTCGAGCGCTGGAGGCTTTGCCAAGAGTTTTTTTTTCGGGCGCTCGGCAAAGAAGGCTTTGCCGAGAGCCAAATAAAAAACACTCGGCAAAGCCTCTGCACTCGGTAAAGAAGTTTCTTTGCCGTGTCACACCCGGTTTTAAGGACAAAACCAGACATACATTATATGTGAAATAAAGAAGTTAAATCTCACATATAGCCGCAGATAAGTGTAATATCAAGAGACAAATGCTTAATATAAATAACGCAATAGTATAAAATATACCTTAGAGAGCAACACAGCGGAAAGATAACTCTGAACACCGGGTGTAGACTTCACTCCAGGAACAAACTTACTGGTTGATTACAAGTCTAAGAACTTCAGAGACTATCCTGAGGTGTGGGAAATAGCAAGAGTGAGTCCATGTCGAACTCAGCAAATATATCATGGGGTTCATGAGGCTCAAAAGGCTAGACACTATTTTACCGCGTTTAGCTTTTAGTCATTATTTACTTAGCAATTGAGTAGCATCAAAGTATTCCAATTCCCATTAATGAACCAATGATCAATTGTAATAAGGATAATGAATAGCATTAACATGAGCATAATAGTAACAACAATAATTAAGTATGATATAACAATGGTGATCAACTATTCTGTAAGAATCCCTAAGGCCGCCTATGTTCGTGGACACGGCTAGAGTATACCAGTTTTTAACTCTGCGCAGAGGTGTACACTTTCACTGTGAGTCATGACTTCCAAATACATGGGGAGGCCATTCCCAAAACACCGGAAATTATATAAAGTCATTTACAAGTTCGTCTAACAAGTTAGGGCCGCTAAGGATTCTCAATTGGAAAGCATGAACCTCCCTCCAAGGGGCGACTTACAAAAGACTGCACCCACCTTGGCAGGCCAAGACCATACTAGACATGACCCCTCTTGCGCCTTTCGGTAACCACTAATAAGCAAGAAAATGTCTCTTAAACAAATAGAGCCAGAGCCATATAGCCCTCACAGTTGTACTGTCAATCCCGGTTATCACTTACAGATAAGTCCTTATGGAGAGAGACTAGAGCAACATAAAACAACATAGTGCTCTAGCACCCTTTAACAGTATTTAAATCATCTTAATGGGTGATTGCACAATTCATTAGTCATATTACAAGATCATTGTTTATTATTAAGCACTAGCAATAGCTACCTAATGCAAATCCTATAGGCAACAAGGAATCAGGGTATCAACAGCTAAGTTATAATGTCTACGGTTGTCAAGGAGGACACATGCATGTGTATTATGATTATAGTGAATAGGATAACAAGGATGGTCCCATGCTATACTTGCCTTAAAATGAGATCCTTCTTCTAATCCAAAGCTTGAGCTGAAATTCTTCTTGACCAACACGTAAAGCTCACCAACTGGACAAGATTATCAAGCACAACACAAGCATCCATATGCAGTCATACACGAAGCAAACAATAGAACTAAATTAGAACAATACACTAATCATGTGAAACAATAGTAAAAAGGTTTTGAAAACGTTCTACACGGTGCTACAAACACACAGACGTAAAAAGCACACTAATCGAAGCTACGACGAAAGAGAAGCAATTACCGAAAAATTTACTTTATTAGAGTAAAGGCTATATGTTTGGTTTATTTTGTTTACAGAAACCATGTGAAGGATATTAATTTAGTCAACTTACATTATAATTAAAAAAGTCGAGTTAATGCTACTAATCATAAAACATGTCTCATAATATTTGTTATTTAAACTTTACTTTGCCAAAAAGGAAGGAAGACATGTGAGTACACACACTATACGAATTCACTATACATGTTTAGACTATACAAATTTATAATTTAAAAAGCATCTTTATAAGCGTCACACGTCAGTGAAACGAATTCAGAATAGAATACAAGCTTTTAAAAATAGCAGAAATTTATTTATAAGTTAAAACTAAACCGTAGCCTAATTAATTATATTATAATAAAGCTCTTCAGAAAATATACCACATGTTTAAGGAAGTTAGAATTTAAAAACACATGTAATTAAGCAACTAACGACAATAATATTTAGTGTATAAATTACCAAGGTATAAAACCTATATGGCTTTTAAATTAGAAAACTCATTGCTCGTAAACATAAACATTAGTAATATTTTAATTCATAAATATTTAACGTGGCCGCTTCAAACTCTTAAATTATACCGATCCCAAAACTAACGCCGAGTCAAAGCTAGGATAGTGAGTTCTAAAGTTGTAGCCAATTATTTAAAGAAAAGACCATACGGTTGATAGAATCGATTATAAGCCAAACGTGAAGGATAGATGTGCCGGATGTGCTGTTGGTGCATGTACCGTAGTGGAATCAGGCATGCATGGCGCTTAAGATAGGTGCAAGCAGGTGTGCCTTGCAGAACAACATGATGAGCAGCTTGCTTGACACATGCACTCGATCAGCCAAGGCAAGATGAAACTCGCGGTGCTAATTCTGGCTTCCTCCGACCGAGACGGTGGATGTACCCCGGCAGACTTAGTCATGGGAGCTCGGCAACAGGCTGCGAACGACGACACGGATCCACATCGCTGTCGCGGCTTCGACGGACAAGCTCTGCTTTGTCACCACGTCGCCGACCTTGTCAACAAGCTTCAGGCGACGGAGAAACACCGGAACGGCAGGGCGATGTCGACGGCGGCGAGCTAGGGCTAGCAACGGACGACGAGTTCAGCAACGTCGAGTCGGCGGAACGGCGGCTCGTACTTGGCAGCGGCGGCTCCACGTTCTTCTCGGCGAGATGGGAAGCAAGGGCAGCAAGTTCTGAATGAGACGGCGGCGGCGGTGTGTAGATGTGAAACAAGGGGTGCGTCACATGGTCACGGCTTATATATTGGTGCCCAGCGTGGACAGTGTTGATGGTGTAATTGGGCTGGAGAACTTAATCAACCAAATTATATAGGTTGTTGATTTTAATTAATCAAAATTAGTCGACATGGTCAAGAATATGTCCAATTGTCCATATGCAGGCCGGACGCCAGATTGGCGCAGCATCCTAGAGTGCACGTATTTTGCACAGCTTAATCGTTTGGCCAAAGGAGTTTTATTCGTATTGGACAATGACGTGTCATATGTCCCAGGTTCAACCGTGCCGAGCCAAAAGAAGCAAGGAGGTTTTGGAAAGATATATATGTATATGTGCGCTACTAGTATACGTATCTGTTATGGAGTCCTAAAATTCCACGGCAAAGTCCAGCCACCTATTTAAAGGTCATGGCCGATTGCAAAAGTCTCCCTTTTTATTTTCTTTCTTTTTTTCAAAGCCATTTTCAATCATTTTGAAAACAATTTGAATTCATTTTGAATTTTGAACCAAAACCACTCAGCACATTAAAACCAATGCAGAGACATGTATGCTCAAACAAGTTGCTACCTTAATATAAATTTTAATTTAATGAAATTTTTTATTTTCCTATGTTTTTATGAGCACAAAAATTCACAAATAAATCATTTTAGCTCTATTTCAAAAGAGGCAAATTTTAGGATGTTACATGCCGAGTGCCAAAAAAACACTCGGCAAAGAAGGCTTTGCCGAGTGTCAAGTGTCAAATAAAAAACACTCGGCAAAGGCTTCTTTGCCGAGTGCCAAAGTAAAACGCTCGGCAAAGCAATTTTTTAAACCACGTTTTGGTGCCCTAAACGAATTCAAATTAAAAAGTTTTCAACTACGAAGTTTCATAACTTCTCATGATCTACAAACTTTATATTGGTCATTTCTTCATTCGACAAAGTAATAATTACGTTATTCACAAAATCTATGTCTCTCATGAAACTATAAGAGAGATATATAAAATTTGTGAACAATATTAGCACCACAATTTTGGATGGAAAAACTTTCTAAATGAAGTTTGTAGATCTCGAAAGGTTATGAAACATTGTAGTTGAATACTTTTTAATTTGAATTCATCTTGTCATGCAAAACTACGTTTGAAATTCAAAATTTTAAAATTTTAAAATTCGAATTTTTGAAAAGACCTCGGATGGAAAAACTTCCTAAATGAAGTTTGTAGATCTCGAAAAGTTATGAAACATTGTAGTTGACCACTTTTTCATTTAAATTCATCTTGTCATGCAAAACTACGTTTGAAATTCAAAATTTTAAAATTCGAATATTTCAAAAGACCTTGGATGGAAAAACTTCCTAAATGAAGTTTGTAGATCTCGAAAAGTTATGAAACATTGTAGTTGACCACTTTTTCATTTGAATTCATCTTGTCATGCAAAACTACGTTTGAAATTCAAAATTTTAAAATTTGAATTTTTCAAAAGACCTCGGATGAAAAAACTTTCTATATGAAAAATGTAGAGCTCGAAAAGTTATGAAACTTTGTAGTTGACAACCTTTTGATTTGAATTCGTTTAGGGCCTCAAACAATCAATTTTCACTTGGTTTAGTATAATATTTGAGTAACTGAAACGGCATATAGACGCATGTGAGTGTGTAGTGCAGGTGGCAGAGGAGGTATCGCGTGAGGGAGAGGTCACGAGTTCGAATCCCGCCGATCGCGTAGCCGTGAATTTTGCGCGAAAAATGCCGCGACTTGCGACTTCGACGGAGACGGGTGGGCGCTGGCCAGTGGGCCCCTCCCCCGATTAAAAAAAATTAGGTTTTTTTTTTTGCATTTTTTTATTTCGTGCTTTGCCGAGCGTCGGACACTCGGCAAAGGCTTTGCCGAGTGCCCGATAAACGGCTCTCGGCAAAGAAGCCTTTGCCGATCGGATTTTCGCCGAAGGCGCTTTGCCGAGAGCTGCGCTCGGCAAAGGCTTTACCAAGAGCCTTAGAGGCTTTGCCGAGAGCCTGGGCCCTCGGCAAAGCAGCCGGCTCCGGTAGCGTGATGGAAGAGTTAATCACCGACGCCATGTAAGGGCGCAACCATTTTGTATCTGTTGTTGCTGAGGAATTAGCTTCACTTTTATGGCACTGCTTATCGCAGCATCGCACAGTAACTCAAAAATATGACTGGTCATTTTTTGTATCTTATTATACCATGGTTTTTGGTACTTTGTTTCAGATATTTTCCTACAAAGATCAACAAAGTAAAAAAGATGAACTAATAAATAGACTACTAAAATGAGATATAGCCGCTAAATTATAGTAGAATCTTGTTCCCCTACTAAATTTATCCTAACACGTTCAAAGATTTGATATAAGTGCTTTCATAAATATCTCAACCATCATGGAATATCTTCTAAAGCCTCCTTCACCAAAGAAATCAAAATTAAAACCTTCGCCCCTTAGGTTTGCAAATTTTGGGAGGTTGCCCAAGGCCTTCCTGCTTCCACCTCGGATTACAGTAAATTCTCCGAGGTGAAAGAAGGGGACTTGCAACTTATACACTGGACCATTTGTAAAGGGAGGCGGCTCCCACCTCTAAAAATACATCTTCAATCTTTGAAAATTAATTCTACTGTTTTTAGAGACGGCTGATAATACCAGCCGCCTGTTCACATTCCATTATAGAGGTGGCTCTTGATTAATCCGCCACTGCCTAAAAATGCTCCCGTTGCTAAAAATCGACATTTTGTAGAGGCCGGCCAAGACCATATGTGTCGATCCTTAACATGCAGCTTTCTCGTGGATGCACTTTAATTTTACAGAATTGCTATTTGGTGCCCGGTTGTTTTCGCTCCCTCCAGCAACCGGTTTTCTATCCGTCGGATTTGGCACGTGTCGCTGCGTCTGCCATCCGATTTTGCTCGGTCTGCCGCCCGATCTGTCTCCGGCGCTCTTGTTTCTCTGTGTCTCTGTTATGTGGGGTCCGCACATCGGTGCAACTGTTTGCGTTTTGGGGACCTCTTCTTTATCACCGATGGCATGTAAGGGCACAACCATTTTGTACTGTCTGTTGTTGCCTGAGGCATTAGCTTCAGTTTTATGGCACAGTTTATCGCAGCATCACACAGTAATTCAGAAATATGACTGGTCATTTTTTTCTCTCTGAAGGGAACTGTAGCACAAAAAGGAAAGGCAAGAGGAGACTTGCTCGACGTTAATCACTACCTTGGATCCTTCCATAAGCTGCGAGGTTCTGTCCGCAGAAGGGTTCCAGCAGGGATTCTCTTCTCTTCCACCGAAAATTGCTGAGGAACTGTTCAGGGTGGAACTAGCTGACAGCGAGATCTGCTCGAGTTCGCTTAGTGCAGAGTTGAAGAAGGTTCAGATGGCCACTATTAACTTCGATAATTCCCTGAGCCCTGCACACACGCTAGTTCAAATTATCTGCGCTGATCAGAAGGGGCTCATTTATGACATATTGAGGACGATGAAGGACTGCAACATTCAGGTATTTGGAGTTCTATAATGCATCATTGTACTTGTATATAGTTCAATTCAAATGATCTGTCCATATTATCTTATTATACCATTGTTTTTGGTACTCTGTTTCAGATATTTTACGGGCGGTTCAGATCAGACAAGAAAGGGTCAGTCAGTAAAGGTTGTCGAGAGGTTGATTTTTTTGTTAAACAAGTAGATGGCAAAAAGGTTGTGGATCCTGAGAAACAGGATGCTCTGCAGTCACGCCTCAGATCTGAGATGCTCCATCCTCTTAGGGTTATGATTGTCGGTCGTGGACCTGACACAGAACTCCTTGTTGCCAACCCGGTTGAGCTCTCTGGGAAGGGACGGCCACGCGTATTCTATGATGCCACTCTCGCTTTGAAAGCGCTTGGGATTTGCATCTTCTCTGTAAGAATTCTTGAACTAACTGAACTTACAAGGTAGCAAGCTTCATTCGTGCTAAATTAGTATTTACTCCCTTTTTTTTCATTACAGGCTGAAATTGGGAGACAAGCAGCATCCGAACGTCAATGGGAGGTCTACAGATTCCTCCTTGATGACAGCAAAGAGTTCCCCTTGGCAAACAGCCTCACTAACAGGAACCGTGTTGTCGATAGGGTAATGAAGACACTGATGGGATGTTACAACTAAGACTCGGTGTCCATCTGTCTGCCAAGAATCCAAAGCTTGTAGGCAACTGATACAGTCAGCTCCATCCAATGTACCCTGTAAATTATGTACCCCCAATATGGCCACTCCCGAATTCGAAATACAGTGGACAATCTCAATGATAATCTTGCTGGCCAAACTGGTTTGTCTAGATTCTGCTGTCGCTGCCCATTGCCTGCATAGAAAGTGTGTACCTCTATATCGTGGGATTTCAGAGCTAGCACAATGTAACAAAGCAGTGCAAGACTCTCCACAGATGATGCTGCCTGGAGATGGTCACGGGGATGGTTGAAATCAGAGTTTGCACAGACTAGAATCTTCCTGCCAAGTGCCATTGATCCGTTGTCTACATGTTGAGAAAGGGAAGAGAAGAAAAAGAGCATGTTTGGTGGGAGGTGCAAATCGCGGGAGCAATGATTGAGCTTTTGTTTGGTTCAGGGGGATTACTGGATGCTGACACAGATACATGAACGAGCCGGTCTGTTGTAACTTATTTTAGTGGAAATGTTGTTGTCTTCTCCCGCATCTGCTTCACCAGTCACCACCTTCTTGCCTTGTTGTTTTCCTGCCTCCTTCCTACCTTCCTTGTATGATTGCCGCTAGTAGTACCTTCTCTCAAATATAAACGAGTGATGTAAGGTTTGTCCCCGGTCTCCTCATGTAAGCGCAGTTTGTACTTGTTTGTAAGGATGCATATTTGTTGGTACTCCGTCTGTTTAACTATTACTCCCTCCGGTTCAATATATCTGCGTGCGCTCGTTTTGGAGAATGGTCATTTTATCTGGCGCAACATCATAGCATGCGTTGCAATTAAATAGCATGCATCACTTATCAAGCCTCTTTATAGGCAAGGCACTCTTCTCATTGCTTGCATGCAAAACTGATTCGCTATTCCGTTTGAGTTGTTTGACCAATCCTCGTCCTCCTCCCTTCGTTGCATGCATGCAAAAAATTGACGACGACTTCAACAAACCCACCAGCTAGGAAAAGGGAGTTGGATTAAATAGTTCTTGGTATCCGGAATACTAGTGTTGGCGCCAAATAAAACGGAATGGAGGGAGTAGTACGAAAGAGTACAATTGTTTGTGCAGAGCATACGTGTTTAAGTTGGAAAGTAATCTGATGATGGATGCTGTTGTACCTGACTACACTACCCTTCTCCCTAGTGAGGTACTGTGGAACAGCTTGGTTCAGAAATTTCGCTCTTTAATAATTTAAAAGAAGATAATAATGCTAGGACAAGCACCTGTATTATTGGTGTTTAATCATGGTCAGTGAGAGCGTGCACAACACCTTGTCTGCGGTTTTCCATTCTCCACGTCCCAGTGTGTCGTTTTATTCCTTTTGTTTATCTTGCTTGCATTGCACATGGATGGGCATCTAGACACATCTTAAACCGTTGGGCTTATCGTTGGTCAGGTCTCACCTAGAGTGTGCGTTTTTATCAGTTAGACCCTCCTGCAGCTCGGTCCGGAAGGGGGTATAATTGTACTTGTACGGAACCGTTTTTTCTCTCTTAATACAATGATATGCAGCTTACATGTGTATTCGAGAGAAAAAAAGGAACAGTAGAGCTCATGGTTTCTTCTCATCAATGGTTTCTGTCAGCTGAGCTCCTGCTGGACCTACACCCATGGCAGCCTCTGCCTAACTTGCTACAGTAGTAGTTTCAGTTGTCAAGGGGCAGAGAAGCATCTATGTAAAGATTATACAGGAGAGACGATGTATATATGTTTGTATGTACATGTAGTATGTATGAGTGCAAGCTGATGTTGCGCTAACGTCAGATCGGGGGTTCATATTTATTCAGGGAATTACAGAGAGCCAAGGGTGGGAGGTGCAAGGAGGACATATATGATGATGGCCATGCATCCAGGAGGTGGAGGGCCCAATTCAGGAAAGCGACTTGTGCGGCTGCCGGCTGATGGTTTTCAGGAATCAGGGAGATTGGAATGGAGTAGCCATCGTCGTTGCGTTGGTTGGTCGTCGCTTTCCTTGCCTCCAAAAGCCCAGGGGCAACTTGCCCAACTTGCAAAAATATTAGATTGCCATGGAAGCAACAACGGCCATGGATGATCCATGGTCATATGGATCGGCGCCGCATACCTTTCGACCTCGAAGTCGCTAGCTAGCTAGGGCGGCGATACTTATACCACCATATGCATTGCTAGCTGCTGTGACTGACTGACTGTCGTACTATTCCCTCCATTCAAAAAAAATACAATTATGGTAACTGTACCGGTGAATCGAGCTCAAATTTTGTAGCATTTATATCTCTAAATAAATTTATTATAAAAATATGTTTTATAACTAATCTAATGGTACTTATTTGAGAGAATTACTCATATGACCCTCTTAAAACTCATTCTTACTTTCTTGGCCCTGAAAATTTCGAACTTACTTATTTGGCCTCTAATCCAACTTTCGATTCCTTATTTGGCCTTTCCGTCAATTTGACCCTGTAACGGTGTTAGATGAAAGGCAAAAAGTTGATTTTACCCCTGGACACTAAAGCATCGTTTTTCATAGTTTAGATTTGTTTTTATATATATTATAATTCAAATTGTGTACTGTACGGTTTACATGTGCTTGTAGATTGGATATGTTCTATTTTTAGTATTATTTTCACTTGGCACATAATTTTGAGAAAATTACTCCTATGGCACAGCATAAGCACATATCTTTTTTTTGACATTATAATATCAATTCGTACATTTCTGACATCTCAAATAAATTTAGTTCGCACATAGTGGACATTCTAAAAAATTCAGTTCACACATACTGGGCATCTAAATTAGTTGTCACATACATAAGCTAGTGTTACACACATGACAGATCATAGGCTGAGCCTTCTTTTACTTCTTGTAGGAGTAATTTTCTCAAAATTATATGCCATGTGAAAATAATGCTAAAAAGTGGAACATCCAATCTACATGCACCTGTAAACCGTACAGTACATAATTTGAATTATAAAATATATATAAATTAAATTTAAACTATGAAAAACAAGGAGTAAAATCGACTTTTTGCCTCTCATCTAACATCGTTACAGGGTTAAATTGACGGAAAGGCCAGATAAGGAATCGAAAGTTGAATCGGAGGTCAAATAGGTAAGTTCAAAATTTTTCAGGGCCAAGAAAGTAGGGATGAGTTTTAAGAAGATCATAGGAGTAATTCCCTCTACTTATTTTGTATAAAAAGGGTTTGTACTTTTTTTGCACCGGGGTCACAATTTTTTTGAATTTATAATCTCAGTGGTCAGACGCGGACGCATGAGCTCCGAAGACTGTCCTGTTCGCTTGAGCTTATCAGCCAGAATCAGCCAGCCATTCAGCAGTGTTTTTCTCTCACAACAAATCAGTATTAGCAGTAACCGCATAAACCATCAGCCGAACAGGATGTATCGTATGCAGACACGTGGTTCTAGTCTTTGTACCAGAACACGGTAGGACGTGCACGTATGAGCTCTGAGTAGAGCATGATTCGTATCAGATGTGGACACGTGAGCAAGAATTAAGATTTGGTATCACCGGGTAGATGATGACTCTAGAGTCTTTTTAGATATAGTAGATTTAGTCAAAGTTTAGAATGTTTGACTCCTCAAAATCCGAGAATCGTATTCTTCCAAGTAGTACTAGTATTATCTTTTGGGACAAAAATATTTATGAATCGATAATGCTCCTATCAGGACGCTTGTCCGTGACTGTGTCCGAACGCGGCTCCCTAGGAGCGGGCCCCAAACAAAATAATCCCCATTCAGACGGCCTTCCACCGCTCACTCCCGCACACGCCGATCGCTCCCGCTTCCTCCTCCTCATCCTTATCTCTTCCGCGCTCGCACCCTGCCCACCTCGGCGTCCTCCTCTCCCACCCCGGCGGCTCCTTGTTCCCTCACCCTAGCGACGCCCCTCCCCTCACCCGGCGTCCTCACCTACCGGGAGTGCCCAACGCCCTCGGATGCAGTAGCCCTCTCCCCCACCCCGACGAGATCCATGAGGTGGTGCGGCGGTGTTGCAGGGAGTGGGCGGCTCTCCCCCACCCCTGCGTGGTCCCTCTCTCACCCTTGTGACTGAGCTCCCCCTACCTCGGCGGCCGGAATCGACCGGCTCAGCTTTCCCCTCTCCTATGTTGCATAGATGTGTTTCAAGTGTTTCAGGCATTTCAAAAGTATGTTGCATTTTGTTTCATAATCGTAGGATGTTGCACATATTGCATATGTTGCACTTGTTTTAGAGGCATGTTGCAAGCGTATGTTTCGAGTATTTCATATGTTTCAGAGGTATGTTCCATCTGTGTTTTCAGGTGCATGTTGCAAGTATATTTATTTGGATGTTACATATGTTTCACACATATATTACATGTGTTTTGTTTAGATATTGCGTACCGTTCATGAATTTATCCGGGCCGGCATGTTCTTGTTTAAGCGGGAGTAGGACTTAGGAGCATGATTATTCGTGTAAAGAAGATAATTAATTAATTAATTAGGAATCATGATTACACGGTGCGATGATGAGCATGCATCATGAGCGTAATATATACTGTAACCTATAATCTATAAGCGTCGTTGTCTTGCATTGGTTTAATTATGAAGGTCTGCTCTGCGCACCGAGCAAGCTTGCTCAAACCAGCAATCTATTCATGCATTGTAAAAAAAAACTAGTTTATCGATGCATGCTTGGCTCATCTGAAACTTTGTTTTTTCTCGCGAGGGACATGCTCTCGGAAATATTTGTTGTGTACGGCATCGATGGATTTTTTTTTTTAGCAAACGTCATCGATGGATACATGGGCCGGGCCCATGCTATACTTTCTGTATGTCTGAAAGGCCCAAGTGTGCAAAATGCACGTACTGCTGCTCAGGAAAGCATTTCTGGTTCTGGATAATAAGTTATTGAATTAACCTTTCCCCCAAAAAAGGTCGTAATATATGGAGTAGACTATAAGATTTGTTCGAATAGCTTCTCGTAAAAGTAATTTTTGTTAGAAACTGTGGATCGGATCCAGTGGGTACTTTTTTTTTATCTGGGATAAACACTAGAAAAATGTCTTAGAGAGGGAGAGTAGCAAAGGGTACGGACTATACCTTCGGGCTTGAGGGTGGAACAGCTTGTCGCGGTCGGTGGTGAGATTATAGTGGCGTCGCCGGTGGCGCAGTGGATGTCGCGGCGTGGAGCAGAGGCGGCGGTGGACTTCCCGTCGCTGGCAGGCGTCCCTCTCGATCGGACTAGGGAGGTCAGTGGGGGTGTGGCGACGTTCAACCTCGTGAAGTGAGCCCTGGCCCCCACCCTCTATTTATAGCCTGCGCAACGGGAGCCCACCAGTCTTGTGTGGCTGAGCACCCCCGATCAGGGCGTGGTCAAAGGGTCCGAGTTGGCCGTTGAGCTAATTCGGTTGAGATCTATTATAACATTCTCCCCCTTATCTCAACTTATCATTTAACTTTAAACTTTGACTTTAATTGCTTTTACTTTTATTTGTTCCATCACAAATCAATGTATAGAGCATGCCTCATCGTCACGGTCAGTCGCCGATAGATTTAACAGCTACAATACACATCTCTGATCCGAAACAGATTCTTTAACTTTGGACCCTTTATTGTCCGGAAATCATAGGCTATACCATAAACCCATGTCGACTGTGTGTTCTCTGAACACACTGGGTGGTAAGCCTTGGTAAGCGAATCTGCAAGCACTTGCTTGTTACTTTTACATTCAATACTTTTAGTATGATTCTGGATTTTCTCCTTTACAACGTATAACTTTAATGTCAATGTGTTTGGCAGCACACTTGATCCGTTGTCTTAGGAGCAAACTACTTAAATGGTCATTGTTGTTGACAACCATTATTAATTCCGGGTATAAGTTCACTTAACCATTTCGCCTGTCCCTCAGCCTCATATCATGCTATATTATAACTTTACATCACTGATGATACTAGAACTGTTTGTTTTTGGAGCTTTTCCACAATAAAACTCCAACTACGAGTGTTAGCTACTATGTGGGTTTCACTAAACATCTCGCCAAAATTTAACATTTGTACCCACAACTATTTGAGAGTACTTGTTCTTTCTTTCTTAGCATGAGGCCGACATTCTTAACTCCATTCCAGTGATCTATATTTGGACTGGACTTTTGTCAAAACAACCCGGATATATGAACTGTGTCAGGGTAAGGTCTTATCTTTGTACTCATTAAGCTTCCAACAGCTGAAGCATATAGGACGTCCATCTATAACAATCTTACGTTGCTTTTGGAACACTAAAGTTCTCAAAACTATTACCCTGACTATGGGAATAGGCGTAGGTTTACCCGTATAGGTACTTTATTTCTTTAGAAACTTTTCTTAGCATGCCTATGCGATATTCCTAATACCCCTTTTTCTTTTATCTCGGTGAATTTCAATTCTTATAACGAGATACATTTCACCGAGAATTTTCTTATTGAACCTTGAAGACAAGAACTTCTTCTCATCCAGTAGATTGACATCACTATTAACAATTAAGGTGTCAACCACACAAGATTAGGAAATGAATTTCCCCTTCTATAACTTTGTATAAACGCAATTGTCCTCTCATTCTCTTTAACCCAAAATTTCTAATTGACTATTAAACTTTAAATGCCACTGTCTAGAGATTTGCTCCAGTCCTTAAGAGATTTCTACAGATGGCATCCCTTACATTCTTTTCTTTTCATGATAAAACATCTAGGTTGTGCCACGTAATCATTTTCATACAATTCCTAGTTCTTTACTTTCATCTGATGTAACTCAGATCATGATGTGCCACTAGCACTCATTGTAATCTATTCATTCGCTTCGCGCAAAAACTTTTGATTCAAGTCACGCTCCACATCTTTACATATTTCCCTTGGAGTCACATTTTGTCTTATAGACCCATTACAGCCTACTGTTTTGGCTCCTTACGAATTTATTCTAGATCCCAAAGTATTATTGGTATTATCGATTCCATTTCATCTTTCTTTGCTTCCTGCCACTTAGACGAGTGAACGTCTCTCATGGATTCTTTAAATTAGGTGGGATTTGCCTCCATTTGAATTTCACTAATATAGACTTTATAATCATCAGAAATATCTGATTTTCTTATTCTTTGAGACTTTCTAGGGCCTCAGCTACTTGCATTTCTTGACCTTTATTGCCAAAAGACAATTGATTCTACAAGGTCCTGTGTAACAAGATCCTTGTTTACATTATTCATCCTCCTTGCGGAGTTAGGTCTCTTTGTACCATGCTCCCCCAGATTGTCCTATCTTCAAACTTTCTCATTTTAGGTTTAATCTGCTAACACTCATATGGTGCATTTAGCACCGCCTTAATAATTCTGAATGCGTCCAATATGAATACTGGCCGACTATTCCATCTTTCTATTGGAACTGTAAAATGTCCATGAATTTAGCTATTTCTTTACTTTAGGGGCATTATTATTATGACCGTCTTACTCCTCCGACGATCACATTCATCTTTTATAGATCACTTTAATATGCATCGCATTGTCTGAATTATGGGGAAGTATCTTTCTTAATTGTCTCACCTTTCTCCCCCTCGAAATGTGGTACGAACTTTTCTACCACAATTTCAAAAACTATCCAGAACTCTTGTGAATGAGGAAACTTTGATTACTTTCTTCATCCACATGATTACATCATGCAAATGAAATTATTTCTTAATTCGTTGGGAGTACTTTTCCTCATTTCACTTCAAGGACTCAACAGAGTCTTTTCCTCATTTCACTCAAAGCACATAAGTCATCACATCTTTCTCCCGCCATGCAGGATAAATACTATGTCAAATTTCTCACGCCATGCAGGATTGATTAACATAAGTTCTATGCCAACTTTACTCTGCCATGCGGGTATTTTCTCAAACTTTTCCCGTTATACGGGTACTATCACAAACTTTTTCCCGCCATACGAGATAATTTTCTTGAAGGGACATAAAAGTCAAGATTGGCTCATATTCAATCAACAAATTTAGAAATAAATACAAATACTCTTTAACACACATGCTTAATCCGACGTTGGTCAAATTAAACATGCATGTCACTTATTACATTTCAAATCATGATGATTAAGACTAAAAAAATGTATTACTTATTATTATTATTTTAAAGAGTATATAAAATACATCTCTTAAACTAAACTCTTATTGTTCTATTTCTTTCTTGGATCAATATCCTGGAATTCTTTCTTTTGAAGCCATTCTTTAAAGAGACCGCAATCCCTTACACAATGGTCTTCTTTCTGCAAAAAAATTGCACTTTTCATCTTCTGAGTCATAAGTACCCAACTCATTTTCTTTTCACCCTTCAAGAATAAGGGCATGAAGTTCTTTATCTGAAAAACATTAATCAAAAATCATCAATAATACTCATTAAACTTTTAAAACTTTATGTTCTATTCTATATCACCGTTGGACAGAAATAGAATAAAACAACATTCTTCTACATTAATTCCACATCACCGTTGGGCAGAAATGGAATTAACATATGAAAACTCAATTATCTTATAACCCTTTTCAAAATTAAATTCTTCTGTTGGTTCGAATTTAATTTTTGAAGATCATCATCATCATTGCAGCGGAAACATGAAAATACATTACATTCTGCTCGCTCTGGAGCATCTCTTGTTTCTTTTCTATTCTCTGAAAATTGGTCATTTTGATACAAACTTTATCAGAGATTTAAACTTTAAACATAAAACTCATAGAATTATAATATTGTTATCATCAACGTTGGTCAGAAAATAACAACATCATAATTTTCTTTAAACTTAAACTCTTAAATAAACTTATAATATTGTTATCATCAACGTTGGTCAGAAAATAACAATATTATAATTTATCTTAACTATAAACTGATTATTCCTCCAATTTAAAATTCCCGTTGGTTATCAAGTACATTATCTCTTGTTGTGGTTGGCTTGCTTTTTCTCTTTGATCAATGCTTGCATAAGAGAAGTACTTATGATACCAATTTTATAACCATGACTAGCTCTCTTTTGGGTGTTGCTTGCTTTTCTTGATCAAACCTATTGATTGCTTCAATTAAGCATCTCAAATGTCCCTTGAATTCATCACTTCCATGTTAGCCTTCTAAGCCGGTGCTCGGTTTACCCACCCATGGGCGGCAAGCCCCCTCAGCAGGGAGAAGTGACCTCTCTCCAAAGAACCATCCTTGACACTTACTTGAATTGTCTTTGATTGATTGATCTATGGACTTAACTTGATGAGTAACCTTGAATTATTCTTTAAGTCTTTTTCTTTCTACTTCTTTAAGTCCTTTTCTTTCTACCAAATGATCTCCAATCATTACTAGAACTTGAACCTCATCTTCATCTTGAGTTTGATCTTCATTTTCAAATTTGAGTACCAAATTTGTACACTAAGTACATTCCACAATCAATGCCCTTGTACTCATTTCTTGTCATGCTTCTAGATCAAATCAAAACCAAACTTAGGTACCTCACACACTTATAAATATGTTTCCGACTTGAGGACCTTTCACTTAAAGTGACTCTAGATCAATCCAATAATTGTCACTTTTCTGGCAGATTCTGTACCCTTTAAAGAATAATTCATATCTCCCAATGTACAGGTCCAAATGCCACGAAATTTGGTGGAGATGTGAATTACTAAGTCATCTAGCAACTGTAAAAATTTGAGCTTCATTTGACTTCTAGATTGCTATTATATTTCAAATATTCCACCACTGCTACATGCTGAAAACTGCTGCGCTATAGCTGACAAGATGTGCTCTAAAACTATAGCATTTCTCATCCAATTATCATGAAATTTATACAGCATCTCATATCATAAGTCTAGAGCATGCATACCAAATTTCAAGCCAATCCAATATGATTTGGTCACTCAAACTCAGACTTGATCTCAGCTAGCTCAGATTTTCAATAATGGACAGATTTCAATACATTGAGCTATACTTCACCAAATTGAATCAAACTTGAAACTAACTTGTTTGAACACTTTCATAAGACATATATCCATTCAATCCACTTACTAAATGTCATCTCATGAATTTATCCAACACAAATGAATCCAAATTTGATTGCTAGGCATTTAATCTATTCAACCATCTCATAGCAAGCAACATTGCATATGTATCCAATTCAAACAACTCATATGCACCCAAATGAAATGATCAACAAAAGATATACCTTGGTTAGCTCATGATCATCCAAAAGCAAGCTTCAACTACATTATTTGCAAGCCATCATATAATTCCAAATCACCACAACTTGATAAATGACACTTGTATATTATAGCACTTGGACTTCATTCATTTATCATGGCATTGGGATGATGATCATCATTCTTCATTACTTGGCTCAAACATATGATCAATATGATGAATATCATTTGAACCAACCCTCCAATGCCGATGGTACCTACAATCATTCATCCACTTTTTGATGGTACCCAAACTAGTTTGGGTCCTCTCAAGTTAGGTGCAACATACTTAGGCATTGCCTTAGTATGAATAGTGGGATGTTTTGCAATAGCAACAATAGATGTACCATTTACATCCTTTCTAAGCATGTTAGTATCATTAATTGAACTAGGCTTAGAATTATTACCTAGGGGACATGAATGAGCCATGTGTCCCCTTTCTCGGCATGAATAGCATCTTCTCTTTGGTTGAGCATTTTCTTCCTTGCTCATGTGATGCTCTTCATTGCATTGCCTCTCATGAGTTGCTTGAGCCTTCTTCTCAAGCTTGGTAGGATACCCCGAGGCAAAGTGTTCCATATCTTCACACTTGAAGCACTTGATGTGAGCCAAATCTCTCTTCTTATCTTGAATCTTGCTCATCATCTTGACATCTTGGATTTGCATTGGATGCCTTCCTCTTCCACCTCTTCTTGTTTGCTTCTTCTTCTTCTTCAAGTCACCATCATCATCCTTGTGGTTGATCTTGACTTGAGATTGGGGTGTGGTTTCTTGCTCAACATGTGGCTTTGGTTGAGGCTCTTTTTGTTGCTTCACTAGTTTCTTGGTTTGGCACATTGAGGTGAGATGACCCCAAGTGCGACACTTGAAGCACTTGACATGCTTGAGCCTCTCTTCTTCTTTCTTCAACTTGAGCTTTTCTTCATTAGGGCAACCATTTGCAAGATGTCCCATTTTATGGCATTTAAAGCACATAAAATGAGAGAGCTTCTCTTGTTCTTGTTTCTTCATCTCTCTTTCATATCTTCTCTTCCCCCATCTTTTGCCTTTGAAATTGCTCTTGTTGAAGCCAATGCTGCTCATGTCACCGTAGCTTCTTTTGTTGTTCAACATGTGCTCAAAGGTGACTTTTGAGTTGTACCACCTCTCTAACTTGTTGCTCAAATTCTTCACTTCCTTTTTGAGCTCATTGTTCTCCTTCAAAAGGTTAGTCTCACAATACATAGAAGTAGAACAAGTATCTATGTGTGAAGAACATGGCATATCTAGCAAATCATCACAAGAGGTGGATACATGCTTCTTGCCTACATCACAAGGGTTAGTAATATGTGATTGATCATTTGACCCAAATGATGAGCTCTCACTAGTTTTGGTTTCTTCATTAGAAAACTTCTTAGTGAGTAAAGCATGTTCTTGTGCCAAATTATCATGAGCAACACTAAGTTCCTCATGAGCCAATTTTAGCTCCTCATGTGAACAAGTAGTAACATAAAGTAGATGCTTTTGTTGTTCACATGTGGTTTTTAGAAATGAGTTTTTATTTTCTAATTTCATGGTTTTAGCTTTCTCATTTTCTAAAGACGTGGTCATGCTAGCAAGTTTACTAACAAGCTCATCATATGAATCAACATGATCAATCACATTATCATTCGATACCTTTGTGTCACCTAGTGACATGAAGCAATGTGATGTAGTGGATGGGCTTGTAGTAGCATCATTATCAAGGCCCGAGCATGAACTTTCATCACCATCAAGTGTGGTTGGGGTAGAAACGTCACTTGCAACACTTGATGCATCATCACCATCCTTGTCAAGTGAACTTCTGGTAAATCGATCATTATCATCACTTGACCATGAGGTGGAGCAATCCTCCACAACCCCCATGTTGTGGTCATGCTCAACATCCTCATGTGCCTCCTCCTTAGGCTCATCATCCTCATCATAATCATCGGAGACCATCCCATATTTCTCATTGAGATAACTCCAAATCTCATGGGCGGTTTTCATGTTCATGATCTCTCCGAAGACACTATCATCAAAAGATCTAAAAATGATATCAATAGCTTGGGCGTCGAGATCTAGGCATTTCTCTTGTGCTTGAGTTAGATTATCTTCATCCAACACATGAGAAAAGCCTACATCTACCATCCACCACAATTGAGGAGAAATAAACTTAAAATTGCAAGTCATCCAATTTCTCCATCGTGCAAAGTGTGTGCCATTAAAATGTGTAGACACTCAACATCTAGCCCATATTCCGCCATCCTCTCGGGTCGGTGAAGACCACAAAAGAGAGACCCGGCTCTGATACCAATTGAAGGGTCGAGATGACGGACTAGAGGGGGGTGAATAGTTCTTTCAAAATTAATCGCGTCGACAAACCGAAACAAATGCGGAATTAAAACTATCGGTCTAACCAAGACTACACCCCTCTATCTAAGTTCACAAGCACCTCACAAAGATCCTAATTATGTAACTAAGGTGCTTTCCTTAGCAAGAGCTCTCCTAAACAATTCTAGAGCAAGGTAACACAAACCTATGCACTAGTACTTTAGCAATGACGGGGAGCTCCTACACAATTCTAGTAAGTAAAAGCACGAAGCCACCTATGCTCACTAGCAATGCTCAATAGCAAGGCAACTAATGCCAAACTTGAGAGCGCAAATTACTTAGCTACACAAACTAAGCAATATGACTAACAAGGTTACACAAACCAAATTAGCCACGCAATGGGAGCTACTTCTATGCTACACAAGCAAGAAGGTAACTAGCTAACTACACAAGCAAACTAGTTACAAGAGCAACTACACAAGCATAAGTATATGAATGTAAATACAAGCTTGTGAATCGAAAGCAAACCACCGAGAAGATGTACACAATGTTGACACGGCGGTTTTTCATCGAGGTTCACTTGGTTGCCACCAAGCTAGTCCCCGTTGTGGCGATACACCCACTTGATGGATCACGAGCTAATTGACTATCAAGAGTCAAACCCTCAGCGGGTGCCTCACATCCACTCTCAAGATGGAGATCCTCCAAGCCACGAGCTTTACTAGAATTGCTCTTCGCGATCCCCGTGGGGTGAGCACAATCCCCCTCACAAATCCTCCTCCGGAGCCACGCACAATCTCCACGCGTGCTTCAACGGAGTCGCAAGCCACCAAGCCGTCTAGGAGGTGGCAACCTCCAAGAGTAACAAGCACCACCGGCTTGCAACTCGATCACCTAGTTTCACTCGATGCAATCCTCACGATGCAACACACTAGAATTGCTCTCTCACTCGATCAGATGATCACTATCAAGCTCAAGTGAGTTAGAGGGCTCCCAAGCACACCAACACAAGCCACCAAGGCCTAAGGGTGCTCAGCTGCCGGCCATGGCTGGCCACAACATCTATTTATAGCTCCACAGCGAAATAGAGCCGTTAGTCCCCTCACTAGGCAAGTTTCGGGTCGACCGGACGCGCCGGTCGAACTGACCGGACGCGCAGGTCAGTAGCGTGCTCCAACAGCTAGTTTTCGCGCGTATAAACTTGTATTGACCGGACGCGCAAGTCACTAACGGGACTGGACGCGCAGGTCGCAGCGAAACAGCGAACAGAGAGGTTCCAGCAAGCTCCCGACGTGACCGGACTCGCTGCAGTGTCCGGTCACTTTCGCCCGCGAAAAACATTGACCGGACGCGCAGGTGCTGACCGGACGCGTCCGGTCACGAGTCCGGTCATAGACCACTCTTCGGTAAAACGGCGATAACTCTTAGCTCCGAACTCTGATTTCGATGATCTTGGATATTTTGGAAAGCTTACTCAGAGGGCTACATAACCCACTAAAGCACTTGATCCAATTCATAATGGATCAAAGCAGTATTCCACTCCAAGAGCCATCCTAGTGTCCGGAGAACACCGAAAAACCTTTCTCTCTTCTCCAAGTTGATCAACACCAACTCCAACACCTTCTTTGCAAATGTGCCAACACCACCATGTGTAAAACACCATTTGCATGTGTGTTAGCATTTTTACAATCATTTTCTCGAAGAAGTTAGGCACTCGACTTGTCTCGCCACTCGATCCTAACACGTATGCAAAGTTAGATCGCTCAAGTGGCACTAGATGACCAATATGCAAACAAGTTTGCCCCTCTTAATAGTACAATCATCTATCCTAAACCCGGTCATCAACTTCTCTATACACCTATGACCGGTGAAATGGAAATGCCCTAGGTTATACCTTTGCCTTGCGCATTCCACTCCATCTCCTCTAACGTTGATGCAACACATGCACCAACCATATCACAAATGATATGATCCACTTCATATCATCACGTGACTGTATTGGTTCATCGATCTTGACCTCACTTGCTCTTCACCGTTGCGTCGGTCCATCGGCGCCAAGTCTTGCTCAAGCTTCACCGCCTCACGGTCCATCGCTCCAAAGCCTCTGACTTGCCCTTCACACTTATAACCGGTCCATCGAGCCAAGCCTCATCTTGATCTTTGCCACCTTGGTCACATGACTCCATGTCATGTCTCATATGCAATGAGCTCCTTCATGACACCATTACCTGTGGACTAATCCCTGTGTATCTCACATTAAACACAATTAGTCCACCTAAGGTTGTCACTCAATTACCAAAACCAAACAAGGACCTTTCATTCACTCCGTCTATGAGCACGGCGCTGTTGTTGTTGGAGCTCTCGATCCCTTTCAGTGAACCGATCACCAAGTCCTTCTTGCTGCCGGAGGACACGGCCGGCTTCCTTGGCGTTCTTGTAGAGCTTCTTGCACCATTCGTCGTCGGCGGGGAGGAGCTCAGGACGTTCGGCCACCAGGTACGCACAGTAGCGTGATAGGGCAATGGCGGTGAGCCTGTCATCATTAGGAGGCTGCTGCTGGTCATGGCACATGAGGTAAAGTATACTGGTGGCGATGTGCCACACGAGAATGCTTGAGGCGACATCATCTGGTTTGCCATCACCGTCCTCACTTGCTGTCGTTGGAGGTGACGACGACCGAATATACTGCAGAATGGAACAAGATGCCATTATTTTTAATAATTGTACATGTGTGTGCATAAGAGGGGCAGTGTCACATGCACAACACGGCATGCCAACCATGGCGGAATAAATGGGCCAACGAGGGCCCAAGAGGAGGTACCGGGCGCCCCGGCGACGTACCCTAAAAGGGCCACACGCTCAGGTGGGGTGGCCACCGCCGCTGCTGTCATACGTCTGACAAGAGTCCCCGATCTAGAGTTGGTGGGCATAGCAAGGAGGCCTAAAGGAGGGCGCTGGCCCAAAGCGGACCTGGCATGAACAGTACCTATGGGTACTATTCACCCACCGCCACCCTAGGTTAGGTTTAGGTCGCTTAGGGGCTAAGTCTCCCAGGACTATAAGTATAAGAGACTATGTACCCTTTTAACTTTAAGCAAGGAACAGGCCAAGTGCCTTCTATCTTCTCCCTCTCCCTTCTAAGCCTCGGTCTTCTTCCTCTGCGCCTCTCTCTCCTCTGCCCTAGCACCGCCGCCGCCCCTGCGCCCAAACCCTAGCCGCCGCCTCCACCATGCCGCAACCCTAGCCGCCGCCCGGAGTCACGTCGCCGGCCACCCCCCACCGCCACGCTTGTTACACCGTCAAGGACGCGATTGCCAGACTAGATCAATATGGCAAGGCCAGCGAGGAGAACCTGGCACGTCATCAATCCTTCGGGCAACGATCTATGGCTTCCACTACCACCACGACCGTCGACTATTCGATCGCCGATCTGGAAAGACGCCTGCTTGCCCTCGACCGTCGACTATTCAAAATGACAATTACTTTTTACAGTTGAAAATATATATTGAAGAGAAATGAAAAACCATTAGTCAAAGCAGACCTCTAGACTTTTTAAAATCCTAATACACAATTGATGAAACAAAGATAACAAGTCAGCATATTTCCTTGTTGTCAACAACTCAAATCTTAGTGCAACATTGGCCATAACATAGCTTTTTCTGACCTTAGTGTCTATTTCCGGTTTCGTCGTCATGCATTACATTTGCACTACACTCTTGCGAGGGGTAGAGCGAGCATGGTGGATGAGGGCATAAGGCCCCTACCCGGCATCAGGGGTGAATATGGGCCTAAGGCCTAGGCCCTAGTCGTGGCCCAGCAGCACCTACTACTACTACCATGTTCCCGTCCTCCGACGCTCCCAACGCTAGACGCCACAATCGCCGTTCCGCGCCACCACCGTCCACCGGAGCGCTGTAGCGGAGCCCGCTTCCTCCGTCCTCACTTGTTCTGCGTGGGATAGCTAGCAGGGTGGCAGGCACGGGGGTACAACCAATCCAAATGGCATCGCTCCCTTCGCCGCTCTCCGCATCCAAGACCCCTGCTCTGGTGCTGGCTGTCGGCAACAAGGCCGCTCGCCTCCGCATCCAGGGGCCGAGCAAAGTATATCTAATTATAGATAAATAAACTATAAATATTTATAATATCAAATAAATACCATTAGATTAATTATGAAAATATGTTTTTATAATAAATTAATTTGGAGCCATAACTATGAATAATATATTCAATAAAAACTTAATAAAACGTGAATTACTCTATCTGGCACATATTAACGTCAACTACGGTTTTGGCGAGCCGATTGGTCCTCCAGCTCCAGCCCATAAGATCTTCTCGGCCGCCACATGTATAGGCCCGGTGCTCTCCAACAGTTTCACCAGCGGGCCGTCGTCTCATATCTGTATCTGGAAGACAAAAAGCTGTCGATCAGTCAATGGCTTGTCAGGCCTACTGTACAAGATCGCGTAGACAGATTTAGATGGTAGTGCACGAGACGTAAGGATTTATACCGGCTCGGAGCGTCGTAGCGTACAAAACCCTACTCCAGTGGTGTTGCTGCTCTTATATTCTTATATTCAGTTACATGGGTTGTTGCTCCTAACTACGAAGTAGATTGGAACGACGGATGGTATCGATCCTGAGTCTGAGGTCCCTACTCTTCTTTATATAGGTAGGAGAGATAGAGTTACAGAGAGCGCGATCGGATTAAGAGATTGAGTTCCTAGTTTGTTGCACGATATGCGCAACAGATTGATCCTAGCTATCGTCTAGATATGCCTGCCTTGGTTTGTCTTGATCTCCACGTTGCTCGATCACGTCAGCCCTTGCAAGCCTCCTCCTCAATGGCTGCTGGGCCGATAGTCTGGTGATGGTCACATATACGGGCGGTGCAGGTGCCCTGTCTCATATATCTGACACATAGTTAAGTAATTAATTTATTTTTTCCTTATAAATATTTTACATATGATTGAAGTAATTGTTTCTTTATACTAGATAGATGCCTGCACGGAGGGCACGTATTTTTATCCACATAGACGACGACGCCCGTGGCTTGTGGATTAAACGAACATATTAAGAAATCTACAAATCTAATATGATATTGTGTAAATCTAGTTTATAGAAAATATAAATTCCGTTCTATTTTTTCTAATACTTGTGATTTATTATTTTGCATTTTACAATTTTAAGCTGATTTGATCATTTTAAACAAAATAATTAAATGGTAGTAAGCATTTTGCATAGATAATCCTAAACTATTTACGAATCCATTCGGACCTTTTTTTCTTTTTTTTTTTTGTCATTGTTTGTGGCGGGTCTCATCTGCAGGCGCCGTCGCCCGATGGTCTTCCTAGCCATCTCCGAGTTCCACGGTGTGAACCTGGCCACTCCAAGTTCCGACGCGTTATTAACAAAGCAGCTAGAGCTGGAGACGAAGCAGCAGTAGCATGGCACCGACATGGTCCTGTTAACGAGTCGACTTGGCATGCTGTTGCTCTACGCCCCGGATTTCGTCGCCTCGCTCGCGCCCTTTGCTGTCATGCGCTGCCAACGTTCGGCAAGGGACCAGAGCCATGGACAGGCCGCGTGGTTGTGGCCGAGGCGCCGTTGTTGGGCAGTGTCAATAGTGGGCGTGAACAGTGGCATGGTGCCCTGTGATGCTGTGAGATCTGTGGTTGTGGCATGGTGCGCCCTGGTGGCGGACTACGCCATGAAATTGTGCACGGATGTTTGGCACATGATTTTTGATGACAGCAATGTTAAAGGAGATGTGTTCTTTCGCGCGCTCGAGGATCGGATCAGTATGTTTCCATAACTGGCGTGTCACGGTCCACCTATAGAGTCCGTTGAAAAATCATATGTTGCACATGTGGGATTTGACTGGCGAAAGTGGACAAGCGGGATGAAGCATTACTACGCAGACGGTTGCATTTTTTTTGGGGTTGCAAAGAAAAAAGTAATTCCATGATAATTCAAATTCGAGTCCAAGCAACTGCATGCTTCACTTGTAAGAAGTTGGAGGCCTGCTGCAAGAAATGCTTCATCTTTGATTGGTGACCAGCTACAGCTCGGTGCACATGCAAAGCACGTTTTTCTGATCGAACTATTGAGAAATTATATTTTAAATTGTAGAACACATTTTTTGTGTGCATTTTATCTCTTTTTAGTATATGCCGTGTCTTTTTATTTTTTTTCAATTTGATTGATTTTTCGGCTAGGATTATTGATTCTGTTTTTATGATTGTTTTTTTCGTGACGGTTTGGCTTTGGGCACGTCCCGCTGCTCAACGTAGCCGTGCTCTCGCGCCAGGAGCAGCAAGCAGACGCAGCCGCCGCCCAACACCTTGCCCCGGGTCCAGAGCAATCGACGACGACGGCCGTGTCGCCGTGAATTAGGTCATGATGGGCCGTTCACCACGGGGGAGATGGTCAGCTACTACTCTGCTTTGCCCGGCGCCTGGGAGGACGGCGGCCACGTCGACAACAGCAACAGCTACTTTAGCCAAGGGCATGACCTCGGCTTGGCTGCCGACCTCGCGGGCACGCTGGCCGCGGAGGCGCTGGCGCTGGCGCTCGACGTCACCTCTGACCAGGGTTAAAAAAACCGCTCGGTAAACCGCGGTTTACCGCGGTTACCGGCCTAACCGGGCCGGACCGGTTCCGATCCGGTCCGGTTAGGTATTCCCCAAATTCAAATTTAAAATTTGAAAAAAAATGCTGAAAAAATTTCTAAAAATAGTTCATGATTTATAGAAGCCAATGGTGTAAAAAATTTTCAAATTCGAGTTCGTTTAGTATTTATTTATACGTATAGAAGTTTGAAAAAAAAGAAAAAAAAATCCCGGTCCCGGCCCGTTAAGGCCCCCAAATTCAAATTTAAAATTTGAAAAAAAAACAAAAAATGCTGAAAAAATTCCTAAAAATAGTTCATGATTTATAGAAGCCAATGGTGTAAAATTTTTTCAAATTTGAGTTTGTTTAGTATTTATTTATACGTATAGAAGTTTGAAAAAAAAAAGAAAAAAGAAAATTCCAAACTCAAACCGAGCGGTAAACCGCTCAAACCGAGCGGTTACCGCTCCAAACCGCCCGGTAAACCGGTGACAAACCGAACCGAAGCCGCGTTTGAATTCAAATTCAAATTCGACCGGTTAACGACCGGTTACCGGTAAACCGGAACCGGAGGCCGGCGGTTTGGGGTGACCGGTCGGTAAAAAAACCCTGCCTCTGACGCCAGCGACGGCGCCACCATCCACGACGTGGTTGGCGCGGCACGACGGGATCCACCCCTGCTTGTGGCGTGCGTATGTCCAATCGGATCAGGGGAGCGTGGTTAGAATAGGACATACATGTATAAGAATCCTACTCGCAACTCGGGTCATTATGATGTCCAACTCGAAGCTGCAATAACGATGAACTAAAACCTAGACACGACAAAGCAGACGTACCAAAACTGGACTTTGTCGATGTAAACATCACCGATAGCCTTCCACGGGGGTATCCGGGACAGTTGTTCGGGCTTCGGTGTATACTGGAACTCGACGATGAACGCAGAGATAGTCGATTTACACTGGTTCGGGCCTTCGATCGTGATCAAGTAATAGCCTTTACGTCTAGTCGGCGTTAGCCTTTGCGTTGGATTAATTATGTCGTATCATTCGTTTTTACAGGAGTGCCCACAGCTTCTCTTTATATCGATAGAGAAGGTTGTGGTGCAGGTACAATACTAATCGGATCCAAAGAAGGTGTCATGTACTAGATCCAGAAGGTACTTTTCTATAAGAGTCCGGCTAGTTTGGCATATTCTACTCGAATTCAGTGTAGCAGTCGTTACTCTCCTTCCTGTCTCAGTTTGTAGGCCAGGCCAGAGCCCACGACTTGTTGTCATATCGCTGGAGAACCCTATGGGTCCCGCATCGACAGACTTAAAAGGAAAGAACAAAATTGAAAAGAATACAAATCAAAATTGGACATTCGCGGAGTTAGTTAGGAGGGCCATACCACAAAAATGCTACAAAATTTGCCTCTTTATTATTAGGTATAGATGTATCTATGACTTAAAATTGGAACGCCTTCAGCGAACAAAGAATAGAAAAATAAAAATGAAAAAAGACTAAAATATGAACTATTCGCTTTGAACGTTGTGCCGACTAGGGTAACATCGTCTGGGAAATGTGTGCTCCTCGCAACCACTGCCGCATCCTAGAGCCCCTCTCCTTCTCCTCCCCGCATCCTAGAGCCCCTCTCCTTCTCCTCCGGTGCGTCTGCCGGGGACAAGAAGGAGAAGGGATCCATCCTTTTTTCTGCAGTTTTATTTTTAGTTGTTTAAGGTTTAGTCCAAATAAAATTTTCGACGAAATCAGATGAATTTTAGTAGGGATCGTGCGATGACTTCGGCGATTGCCACATTGAGATCACTGTTGCAGACGTCGATTTCATTGTCAGGCGGCCTATTTGTTTCCTTCATCGGCTGGCGGCCAATATAATCCCCTTCCCTTGGCAAAAACAAATACTATTCGCTTTGTATTCTTAATAAAAAAATATATTCGCATTTATATCTGGCAAAGAAACTTAATGTCCGATTAACATATATCCAAATTAGATCTGTTTTGCTTTCATTCTTGCTCTCTTATGGGGTGTTTGGATCCACTTGCTAAAGTTTAGTCCATGTCATATTAGATGTTTCAGTGGCGGATGCAGGCTATACCTGTGGGGCCACCTGGCCCCACAGGTTTTGATGAAACTAGTAGAATTTTACTGTAGCTTATATGGCTTGGCCCCACAGTGTCTACTAGCTGGTCTCACAGGGTTTGATTGCTAGATCCACCACTGGGATGTTTGGATGTCAATTAGGAGGGCTAAATATGAGTTAATATAAAACTAATTGCATAAGCCATGACTAATTCGCGAGACGAATTTTTTAAACCTAATTAATCAATAATTAGCATATGTTTACTATAGCATCACATTCACTAATTATGAACTAATTAGGCTTAATAGATTCATCTTGCGAATTAGCCTTCATTTATGCTAATCATGCCTCTAGCATGAGAAATCGGACATGTGCAAGCTGACATAGGAAAAAGCAAAAGAACAGTAAAATGGTAGACAGACTCTGCTCGTGGGAGAAGGGACAAGAGAGATCAGGTGAACAGATCAACAGGGCATGGCATGGCATGGTGAGCGGCCACCTATCGGCGTTTCAGCTACCGACTAGTCTGCCGGCACAAAATGTGCCTGCGTGGACATGACTCATCACTGGTGCAGAGCATATCGGTAACTGGGTAGCTGATTAGTGTTCTATCGGCCCTCCATCTCCCGATAGGCGCCTATATTTGCAATTTTTTTCATTTTAACACCTAATTCTGTAATTTTTCATTAAAATAATATTATTTCAAAAAATTCCCGTGAAATGACACGGTTAAAAATGGCAGCACGTGTGGAGCTAGGAGCTTGTGGGCAATACAGTAGGTCACAGTGTGGCTACCGCGCTTGATGTATGTTTCGTTCTAGGGGGCAAGCGGTCGTGTGCCATAAAGTATCCAGAATCCAGCAATTCTTTCCTTTTCAAGTTTTTGCATTTTACGGATGTCCTACGTACACATATTAGGCGGTGGCCCAAAAGGGCTTAGTTCATCTGAACGCCACCATTAGGCTCCAAACATACAAAACCGTACTATGAACAGGGGTGGAGCTATATTGCTCTCACCCACGCAAAACTAAAAAAACAGTGGAAAGAGTCAAGTTTTCACCATATTTGCACCCACATTTCAAAGATTCTTGCACCCACAAGACAAGATGCACCTCTCTCGGATTTGCTCTAGCTCCGCCACTGCTATGAACAGACATGACATTGGCACGGAGATCGAAATTTTGTACGTCTCCCCATGCCGTGGCATTTCTGCCCGGTGAGGCGCGCCACGGCCACCCTCATGGAGTCCATGGAGCGCTCGCTGAGTCGCTGTTTGCGAACACCCGTCGCATATGATGGTATGAGTCCATGGATCCATTTGTCATTGGGTCCACATGAAAATATTGTTTATTGAGATTGGACCTTCTATGACAATTTTCATATGATAAAGCACTTTTTTGTCATAAAAACGATGCATTTATGACAATTTTTCAATGAATGACAAGCGTTTGTGACTCAATTGTGCTTTAGTCATAAACAACCGTCACCATGTGCACTTCCTAATCTTTGTGACAATAGCTCATGACGAAAGTGATCGAATGTAATCGTCATTAATTAAAAAACAGAATCCTACAAGTCAAATATTTTTGAACTGTTCAAATGAATTCAGATGAAGAAATGACCAAAACAAAATTTGTAGATCATGATGAGACCTATAACTTTGTAGTTAACAGCCTTTCCATTTGAAATCATTTACGGTACCAAAATTTTGTTTGAAAATCTCATATTTTGAGATTCAAAATTTTTAAACTATCCAAATGAACTTGGATGGAGAAATTACCAAAACAAAAGTTGTAGACCGTGATGAGACTTACAACTTTATAGTTGACAACCTTTCCATTTGAGATCATTTTGATACCTAGAATTTGATATAATGTTAAAATTTAGGGACCTACATATATAGATCTGACCATTATATCATTTTTTACAAACCATAACCACGTAAAATGAAAAAGTCATAAACTACAGAGTTCTAGATCTCTTTTTTCTCTCTGTCCCAGAGGTATGTGCTTTGGACCCGTACTCGGTTTTGCTTAAGTATAAAATGATGACTAAAAGATTCTACGAATACTTAATTAGGAATATTGACATGTTTTATTTCATTCATATTTAGAGCGTATGATCTGAAAAAAAAAGATGTTATAATCGTTTTTTTAGTTATAGGGTATTCTTTCTGTACCTCTAGTAGAAGAATGGATATCTCTAGTAACTCAAGTGAAATGTTTAGACTTCTGAGCTTGCTTCCCCAGAACAATGTCTTAAACCTGTAAGACATGCTGATCACACATTTGGTTTGCTTCAGCTGTTACTGTCAGTTAAGTTAGTGTTAGATTACTAGTATTATTATGCGTGTCATGCCAATGTTCCTTTAATTTGGGTTCCTTGTTGAAATTTCCAATGTTTGCAGTCTCCTTTAATATTCTTTGATTCGTTCCTTTCTAATTTTGTTTGAAGGTGATGCTGCTAGTGGTGGTATGTGCGTACAGTGCCATGACTGTCGTTCAATTGAGAAGCAGCAGTCAGTGACAGGGGACGGATAGCGTGGGTACAAGCTTCATCTCGCACCAGATTGTTGAAATCATCCACAGATGCTGCTGCCTGGAGTGTGCATGGCCACAGGGATTGTTGAAATCAGAGTTTGCAGCACAGACTGGAATGAATCTTCCTGCCATGGATCCGTTGTCTGCATGTTGGGAAAGAGAGGAGAAAAAAAAGAGCAATGTTTTGTGGGAGGTGCAAATCGCGGGAGCAATGATTGAGCTTTTGTTTGGTTCAGGGGGGTTACTGCTGGATGCTGACACAGATACATGAACGAGCCGGTCTGTTGTAACTTATTTTAGTGAAAATGTTGTTGTCTTCTCCCACATCGGCTTCACCAGTCACCACCTCCTTGCCTTGTTTTCCTGCCTCCTTCCTACCTTCCCTGTATGATTGCCCCGCTAGTACTTCCTCTCAAATAGAAAAGAGTAATGTAAGGTTTGTTCCCTGTCTCCTCTAAGCGCAGTTTGTACTTGTTTGTAAGGATGCATAATATTTGTATTTACTCCATTTATTTAACTATTAGTAGGTAAAAGTACAATTGTTTGTGCAGAGCATACGTGTTTAAGTTGGAAAGTAATCTGATGATGGATGCTGTTGTACCTGACTATACCACTACTCCAGTCCCTAGTAAGCTATTGTGGAACAGCTTGGTTCAGAAATTTTGTTCTTTAAGAATTTAAAAGATCATAATGTTGGGACAAGCACCTGCGTTATTGGTGTTTAATCATAGTCATTGAGAGCATGCACAACACCCTTTTTGGAAACGAATCAGGCAGAAGAGCTACCGATTATATTAATAAGAAGAAGGCCCAAACAGGGCAAACAACGACGCTTCAAGAGTTTACAACGTAAAAACAACAACTACAATGCTAAGACAACTCTATTAAGACGACAAACTGCTTTCAACAAGAGCAAACAATAAGACACCCCCAACGAAGATAAACAACTTACTTAAGTGCAACTAACTTAAGTGCAAGGAGACCTCTGCCATCATGTCCCAAAAAGCACGGCCCTTTAAACCCATCAATGGCTTGAGAAGGTCCAGCGGCAACAGTTGTTGCAGGCAGTCTGCGTAGTCTTCAATTGTGCTCTCATTGAGTTTCCCATCATTCCCAACAATACCCAAATCTTTTAACACACTGCGTTGCGCAAGGCGGGCACTTCGACTAAGTGATGATATATCATAGGCCTTGCTTCGACATCTTGTTGTCGTGGTCTGTGATGATGAGGAGGGACACATTGGGGGGCATGCAAGATCCTCATCCTTCGAAACAATTGTCACCGAAGAAGGCACAATCAATGGATCCTCTGTTAATGGTGGCTCTTCCACCTTGACCTCAGTCGTAGGTAGGGTAGAGGCATCTTTGATGGTGATAAGAAAGATAGGGTTTTCAACTATCACTTATGCATCTAGGCCAGCTTCCTCATCATCAGATGCATCCTCCACAAGAACAACATCCTCAACAGAGGTGGCAACTTGTATCAGCGTTTGTTTTTCCTGAAACTTGGAGGTCTCTACTTTGTCAGACGTCCTTGTGGCCACCTCATTAATGATGGGATCCGTCTCTCTATGAATCTTTATAGCTGTGGTGAATGTGGGCATCTCATCAATGACAGAGTTCGTAGTGTTTGCTGATATGTCCTCGCACAACGAAGAGTCAGTAGGCATGCAAGCCGTAGCAAGAGAAGTGAGGACCGTAACAAGAAAAGGTATTTGTTAAGAAAAAGTATTGCTAGACAAATAGTAACAAGTGGAATAGTTCATTGCATTGCACAGCTAGATTTGGACCTGCAACTTTATTAATGATACTGACAAAGTCCTACAAGAGCAAGAGTGGACATCTAGACTACGCCTACTTGCAAGGTCCAACTTCAGTCATCATTTACACATACTTACCCCCTGAGATAGTGTACATAAGCATAATTTGTGGCAACTTTTGGCATGCACAGCATGATCATGTACTGAAGTAGTGAACTGAAGTACTGAACTGCTCTAGAATTCAGAAACTCACTTTGTGACCAACCACATCGCAGAATTCAGAAACAAACTGAAGTACTGAATTGCTCCAGAATCAAAATAGAGACATAAAGAACTACAAATATAGTATATCAAAATAACATGAATAACTGAGGGGAACTAGCTTTGCTCTGAACTACCTTAGCTGAGAGTGAGATACTGGACCATTCACCTCACCAGTTTGATTTGTAAAAACTCTACTGGTCGACCTAGTAGTTTGGTTGACAGTTCAAGTCCTTCCCTTAAATAATCCTAGAACTAGTAGGCACACAGCTGCATATAACTCCTGCTCCTGTTATATTCATGCAACCGGCTATAGAGGTGATAATTGAGTATTTGAAATAACTTTACTACTGCAGTCATACTACTCGGTAACTGGCTTCCATAACAACAATGTTACCGGTTTGTAAGTAACCAAATAACAAAGGAACTGAGAAGAGACAAGCATATATCATAAACCAAGTCCACGCCTGAAATTCAAAGTTTTTATTAAGACTAACACACATGTTAGAAAAATAGAATATTCAGATGTTGCAATCAGCAGCATAAGCTTATGCCCACCCCATTATCCTGATAAAAAGACAATTGGCAAGATTTCAGGGTTTTAGACTGATTTGAGCATTTCAAAGTTATTCACCCCATTATCACAAAGAAAACTGTTTTTTTTACGAGAAACTACGGAGGGGAGAGCTTTCCCTCTTGGATTATATTAAGAATAAACGAAGGAGTTTTGGTTACAACACAAGGCGATGTCGATCGCCTGAAATAGGGATTACACAGGAACGAAGGAAGAAATGCCAACGGCGAAGACCGGAGTTCATGGACGCAGATCTAAACCTGCCTTCCCAGATGGTTAAATCATCCCGAATGCGATTAATTACATCACAGGGTAAATGCCTTTCATTCCGGAAGATAGCTCCATTCCTTGCATCCCAAAGCCGCCACAGTATGGTTAGCAAGACCGATGGCCAGGTCGCTGCATCCAGCTCACAACTTGAAGGTATCGCCCAAACATCAATGTCATCAGTGGTGGAGAGGAAACGTAAACCCAGCATGTTCCAGACTTCTTTACTCAGGTGGCAGCCGAAGAAGACGTGTTGCCGGTCTTCTGATTGATGATTACACCGGCCACAGATGGCATCCTCCATCACGTGTTTGTCTAGCAAATTTGCTTTCATGATTAACCTATTCTTGAAATATAGCCACGCAAAGATCTTCACCTTATTTGGCACCTTAGTGCCCCAAATCCATCTGCCATGGAAGTCTTGTGTAGAAGGTGAAGGAGCCAAGATGGTGTATGCGTCTCTGGACTTGAACGGCTTCCTGGTGGAGGTCAATCTCCTGACGTCCTGTCCTTCCTGAAGATACACGTCCTGCAACACAGCCATAAGAGAGGCAAGCTCGCTAGCAGCGGCTGTAGTTAGTCTGGGTCGCAAACGCAAATCAAACCTGTCCTGAAAAAATTGTTGCACCGACACGTTAGGCCTAAAGGAATGAGAAAACAAGGTAGGGTGAGAGAGGGCAAGGGGATCATCCTCAAGCTAACGATCATGCCAGAAGGAAGTGGAAAAACCATCCCGAACGTCAACAAAGGTGATGTCACGGTAGGTGGAAAGCTCATCGCTAATAATTTTCCAAAGGTAGGAGGGGGAATTAGAAGGATTGTCAGAGAAGATGGGGTCATTGCGGAGAAGCCATTCTTTCCAGGGAGCTTGGGTACCAGCGAACAGCTTGTCAACAAATTTCAGAAGCAGACATTTATTCTGGGTCTGCAAATCTTTTAGGCCAAGCCCCCCCGTCCTCCTTACTCGAGCAAACATGCTCCCAGGCCACCAGACATTTAGAGCCGTGGCAGCCATGTAATGGAGAGGGAGAGCACTAAGCACAGAAGAAGCAAGGGTAAGCCGGCCAGCTCTGTTGAGAAGAGAAGCACGCCAGCCAGCAAGGTAGCGATCACAAGAGGCAATGATTGGTTGACAATCCAACACAGAAAGTTTGTTCGGAGAGAGGGGGAGGCCAAGGTAGGTCTGAGGGAAGGAGGAGACAGTGGCACCGAAGAGTGAAGCAAGGTCATTGGCATCCATAGAAGGAACAGCAATGGGAAGGAAAGTTGTTTTGTGGAAATTGATCGAGAGACCAGTGGCGAGCTCAAAGTCATTTAGGGCACCCTTGACAGCAAGGATTCCATCAGGAGTAGCACGGAGGAAAATAAGGGTGTCATCCGCATACTGTAAGATAGGGCAAGGAGCGTTGTCTAGGAGAGGGTGACAGACAGCCGGCAACAAGGTAGTCTGGTGGAGAAGACGCTTAAGAACATCAGCAACAATAATAAAGAGGTAGGGGGAGAGAGGGTCACCTTGCCGCAGGCCGTTGCGGCAAGTAATCCACTTTCCAGGGAACACCATTAAGGAGGATGGAAGATTTTCCAGATTGCAAGAGGTCAAGGATCCAGCCACACCACTTGGAGGAGAAGCCACGGCAGCTCAGGATCTTGTGGAGGCTGTCCCAATTGACAGAGTCAAAAGCCTTGTGAAAATCCAATTTGAGGACAATAGTGGGAGCATCTCTCCGGTAGCAGCAATTGAGCAGATCAGCTGCGTAAACAAAATTGTCAGCGATGTTCCTACCAAGAACAAACCCAGTCTGATCATTGCTAACTAGAAAAGGAATAAACGGTTGAAGGCGCCACTGCACATCATCTTGCGGCTTAATGGATCTAAGCTCTTGTAGAAACCTCTGCCTCGCATGGTGCCTGGTTGGGCCATAAACCACCGTTAGCCTAAATTTTGTGGAGCACTCCAGGACAACCACATCAGCTGATATGTGGAATTCTCCTAGCTCAAAATTGTTGCAGCTGTTCATGTCGTCATTCCAGAGGACGATGATTCCTCCACGAGTTCCTAGGACACCCGTCGCTGGCTTGTAGGCAAAGTTGCGCAAGCAATTGCCTCCGAGGTAGGTTGCTGTGAATTGGTCAAGGGAGCTCAGCTTGGATTCTTGCAAGCATGCTAGGTGACACATAGTGGAAGCCACTGTTTGATGCACCACATCTCTCCTATTTTGCCTGTTCAATCCACGAACATTCCAACATAATACGTTAATATTTGGTCCGACCATTGGTTGATGGAACACTCAAGCTGTCATGTTTAGGCATCTGCCAGAAACGCCTCCTCTTGAAGGTCAGCAACGCCATCTCCAGCCATGTCGATGAGGGCCTCATCCATCTCGGCAGCAGTGTCGTCACTGAGGTTAAATATTTCAGTAAGGGCAGCGATCACATCAGCAGGCAGGGGGCCATTGAACATGGCAACAAATTCCTGTAAGGCAGCTTCAACAGGTTGGACGTCCTCATGAAGAAGCCAAGCTTACGACATAGGCTGTGTTTAGTTCCTCCAAAAAAACACTATGCAAAAAAAGATTCCCCGTCACATCAAACTTGCGATACATGCATGAAGTACTAAATATAAATGAAATAAAAACTAATTGTACAGCTTGGTTGTACTTTGCGAGACGAACGTTTTGAACCTAATTAGTTAACGGTTGGACACTATTTGTCAAATAAAGCCAAAACGTGCTACAATACATTTTTTACCCTTTTCAGGGGAACTAAACACAGCCATAAGTTTTGTTGTGCACGTTGCATCTGTGTCATTGGCCGTGCAGTAGCAAGTCGGGCGCTGCGACGTACCGAAGACATGTCAAAAACTCTCCGCTGGCGCCTGCGAGGAGCTGGAGCAGGTGTAGGGGCGGTCTGTGGTGGTGTTGGCTCTTGCAGGACAGGCGGTGTCGGATTGACAAAGAAGGCTGCAGCGTTGCAGGTTGTCGCATCCTTCAGGCTAGAAGGCAAGACAACAACATCACCCATGGGATCCAGGTCCTGGTTCTGGTCCACCGCTGCTGCTGATGCAGAAAGCTCGAGGCCTTCAAGAAGTTTTCTGAAATGTGCAGCCTCAGCGTTGACGATTGGTGACGTAGGAAGTGAATGCTCGGCGGGAGGTTCTGCAGCCAACGCTAATTCAATCTGCTGTAGTGCTTGTTCCACCGCCAGAGAGCTGTCAGAGGGAGTAGTTGCCTTCATCTTGTTGCAATTTGGTGGCAGTGCGTTGAGAATGCGAGAGAGAACACCGTGCCCACCGGCACCAACGATGGAGGTTTAGTTGCCTTCTGGATGTCATGGCCGGACAAGGCTTCGTTCCCTTGGCCATCTTTCATGGACGGTAGAGGGGTTTCTAGAAGCTCTAGGTTGGATGCCAGTGTGCAAGCTTTGTCAATGTAGTTGTATAGAAGAGCACGTAGAGCAGAGACTCCCCAAGTATTCCGCCCTGCTGTCCAAGTATTCCACCCTGCCGTCATTCCCACACCCTCCTATGGGCGTCTCGGCCCCCACGACCGTAGAAGTCATAGTCATCATCGTGGTGATGCCTGCGTTCGTGCCCATGGTTGTTCGGCTTGAGCTTGACGTATCCAGCGCTCGGGGTCGGGTGCTGGAGTTCGACGTTCCGACGGCACGTGGTGGTGTTGCGTGGCCTTCTATCCTCGTGCAGCCTGCAGTCACGCTCACGGTGCCCTGAACGGCGACATCGGAAGCAGCGCACAGGGTCGCGGCAGGAGGCAGCACGGTGGTCGGAGGCGAGGCACACAAAGCATCTCCCTTTTGTTTTGGAACGGAAGGCACGGAGGGCTGGAGCGATGAAGCCGGAGCTGGTGCGGGATCGTTGTGGAAGAGCTCTTTTGACTGAACCAAACAATACATCGGTTCCGTAGGAGCAAGTTAGAAAGGTTGAGAAATAGAATCATCTAATTTGATTCATCAATTTTCAATAGCTATTTTTTTTCAAAATACAGCAAAAAGCTTTTGCCAGATTTTTATTAGACGGGAAAAAAAGAAAAAATTACAAGAGCCCAGACTCCACTCCACTTTGTACAACACTACTATACTAACCCGGTGACCAAACTAACCAAACTCAGGCTCCACTACTGCTCACAACTCCACTATACGACTGAACAAAACTGAAAAACTGAGAAAATCCTATGAGATGATCATCTTAGGGTTTCTTTTTGTCAACGGATGCTCATATTACACTCATATAGTCTCTGAAGGATGAGAAGATCCTATGTAGCATTTACACTCGTAGGCGTCGCCCGTTCTCTTTATACCACATCTCGGTCCTCTTTTGCAGGATCTGGGTCGAACGTCGCCAGGGGTCAGTTACCTCAAAAAAAGCCAGCAGGGGAAGGAGGTGTTACATTGCCTCAAAGAGCAGGCACCAGTGGTCAGTTACCCAGCGAATTTGACGTGGGAGACGACATTTCTAGGCAGCTTCCGGAGGAGGGGGGGGGTGTGGGGTGGGGGGGGGGGGGAGGGGGGAGATGGGGCTGGGCTTGGGGCATTCTTGTATGGAGCTTGCCCGGGGGAGATTGTTACTTGCTAACTTGAAAGGGCAACCTACCTATTCCAAACATTTCGTCTACAAGAAACTGTGTGCTCTCACCAATTTCTCACATAGGACAAGCCTCCTGAAAGGCTGCTATTAGGGATGGTTTACACCATCAGGGTCGGAGATGGGTATGGATCAATTTCTATAATGAAATCCTTAGTTTGGTTTTGAACTGCTTTGGGAATGAAATCCTTAGTTTTTTTTTTCTCGAATACGCAAAAGATTTGTGTATCATTGTATTAAGAAGAGGTCAACACAGCCGTAGCTGGACCATCCTAACGGGGAAACTCTAGGTCGATATTACATAAAGAAACAACCGAAGTTGACGCCAAAGCACGACCTAGGAGGCGGCCTTGCGCCTTCGCGGCTGAGCGGCCGGGAGGAGCGCGTCCAGTGCCTCGGCCTCTTCCGCAGTCATGTCGCCACCAAGGAGCTTTTCGTACTTCTCAATCCCCGACGCGGAAGGAGCTTCACCCGGCTTGATGTAGCCCATTCTTTCCTTGTGTCACGCCCCTGCGTGTATCATTACATCTAATTAATTGAACACAAAAGGCGTCTTCCGATTCTTATCTTCTGTCACGCCTCTTGGTATGTCTGATCTGATCAAACTGAACACGAAAAGCATTCTTGCAGTCCTGTCCATCTTTGTTTGATGAAAAGCACTCCTGTCCCTTGTGTACAAAGCGCGACTTCCGATTCTTTTCTTCTGTCATGTCACTTCTCTGGCTACTAGTAGTACTATAATATCTCGTTATCAAACTGATTAACTGAAGATCAAAAGCTTCCTTGGCCGCCTCCTCTTCTTTTTTCTTGCGATGATCACTCCGGCCATGTCTCCATGCGTAGAGTTGTAAAGAAGAGAACTTGGCACCAGTAAGTACTCTTGCGAACCTACCTAGCTACAGACCTGATGGAGGTGGAGGTGGTGTCTGAGAATGCCGCTAGTCGTCCTAGCAGCAGCTGGGTAGTGGATATGGAGACGATGCTTGAGCACACCGACGACGACCCGTCGGCGGCGGAGAGGGTGAGGTGGAACAGGCGCTCCATCTACCGAGTGCCGGAGGGGATGAAGCAGCAGACCAAGAGCGAGGCGTACCGGCCGCTGTTCGTGTCGCTTGGCCCCTTCCACCACGGCGACCCACGGCTGGTGTCGATGGAGGAGCACAAGCGCAGGGCGGTGCTGCACCTGGTGAAGGGGGCCAGGAGGCCGCTCAGGGACTTCGTCGCCGCGATGGAAGAGGTGGCGGACGAGCTGTTGGACGCCTATGGCGACGACCTGGGCGAACAATGGCACGGCGGCAGGGACCGCTTCCTGGAGGTCATGCTCGCCGACGGATGCTTCCTCCTGGAGATGATGAGGACGCACGACCGCGTGCACCAGGGCAAAAAGGTGAAGGACTACGCGCCCAACGACCCCGTCTTCAGCATCCATGGCTTCTATTTTCTGCGTCCGCACATCCAGTCCGATCTTCTCCTGATGGAGAACCAGCTGCCTCTGCTCGTCCTGCAGAGGATTTTGGTTGTCCAGCACGGCATCTCAGCGCCGGTATGTGCATCATCCAACCTTTGTTTAATTTATATATGTATAAGTAGGGTTCCAAATTGCCCGTGTAGCTAATGATGTTATAGCTCCGTTAAATACCGCTATTTGATGTAGCTACGAAATACGTTTAGCACTGCTAATATTAATCAATGCATATATTCATTTCTTGCTCTTGATTACTGTAATCTATATATCTTCATTATGATCTTTAATTAATAAATGATATAATGAACTATTGAATAGTTTTTTAGTTGTTTGATTTTGAGCGTTAAAGGAATATGATTGCTGATTCTGGCCACGAGTATGTCAATCATTATAGTGAATATGGATCTAGAAATCTGTTCCCTAGATCCATATACATGTATGTGAATATTTGTGTTCATAAAATTTCCTTAGCGACATGTGTTTTCTGTATAATTAATTAAGAAATTTTCATGTTTTATAAAAAAACAACTAAATGAAATAGCTTTATATTTCGCTATAGCAGTTTATAGCTTCTGGAGGAGGCTATTGCTAAATGAAATAGCTCCCGTTATATTTTACTATAGCATTTTATAGCTTTTAGACAGCTAAATGTCATAGCCCTCGATTTGAAACCTTGACCTACATAATTCACTACCAAAGACTAGTGATGTGTTTACATTTCAATCATATGCATGAGCACAGAGCGGTGAAGATATCAACAAAATGGTGCTCCATTTTCTGGGTTGGCCGCTCCACGGAGACATGGACACTCTGGCTCTCCACCCCTTGGACTTGGTTCACAAGAGCTACCGTAAACCTCCGGTCCTGAGCGGTCTGCATCAGTGGGAGGCGGACACCGTGCTTTGCGCCGCGGAGCTCAGAGACGCAGGGATCCATTTCAAGGAGAGCAAGACCAAGAGCATCGACTTCGGAAATGGCGTGCTAAGAATGCCGATGGTCAGGGTCTACGACGGAACCGAGAAGACCTTCCTCAACCTAATGGCGTTCGAGCGGCTGCACGTCTTCGCCGGCCACGACGTGACAGACTACCTCATCTTCATGGACAGCATCATCAACTCCGAACGAGACGTGGCGCTGCTGAGGTCCAAAGGGCTCGTCAAGAGTGGGCTCGGCAGCGACAGAGAGGTGGCGGACCTTTTCAATACGATCTCCAAGGGAGCGGTGATGAGCCCGTTCTGCAGGCTGTTGGATGTGCAGCGGAAGATGAGCGACCACTGCAGGAAGCCATGGAACAGGTGGCGTGCGACCTTCGAACACACCTACCTGAGCAACCCCTTCGTGTTCATCTCGCTACTCGCTGCTGTTATTCTGGTCGTAGGCACCGTGCTGCAAGTTGTCTATGCTGTTGTGCCCTACTACGACAAGAGATAGCAATAACCGACTAGCGCCTAGTTAACGTTGGGAAGCTGCATGTATGCAGAAAGCATTGGATTTTCTTGTGTCTGCTTGTGTGAATTATTTTATTTCTACGTCTTCGTCGCCGCTGTTGGTGTGCAAGCGACTGCTTCCTCCTAAATAGAAGAATTCTTTTAAGAACGTGCTGAGCATGTAATTCATTAGGCACGTGATTCGTTTGAGATGAACAAATCATTAGCTTTTGCTTGTGAGGAATAAGATGGTGATAGATCTAAGCTCATTCCATTCTATAAACTAAACAAAAAAAAGGTGAAAGAGTGAGAAGATGGAATGAACTATTTCATACCACAAATCAAACAGTACGCTGCCCAGATCAGACATACCAAATAACAATTATATTCAAATCAATAATTCAACAAATAAATGGCGTGGACGAAGATTGAAGATGATTACCTCTCGCATAAAAAAACATATAAGGATAATTTTTCCGTGGTCCATATCTATACCTTAATTAATAATAAATAGGCAAAATTTCAGGCTCGTTTTTTCGTCAATCCATTTTTTAGTTTGTCTTCCTCTAATACTGAACAATAGAGAGCTTCTTCTGTCCGGACTTATATATATACAACCCATGCTCATAGGAGTTAGAGCTCTTGACTAGCACGATACGGAGTCGGTTTCAAAACGTATTGGGTTGTGTATGGTCTATATTTAACCAAAAAGTCCATATTTCTATGAAAAAAGTTCATACCCAATATAATTACTATATATAGTAAATTCGGTTTTTTCCTTTTCCGATTCCGTCATCTGTTTAGCCTTTTCTCGTTTTTTAGACTACCTCCGATCATTTACTATATCTTATCCTTTTTCATTTTTATATTCGTTCCACTTCTTTTTTTGATTTCCTCTTTTATTTTTTTTCTTCTTCTTACGATTACTATAGTAAATTCGGTCTTTTTCCTTTTCCTATTCTGTCATCTGTTCAACCTTTTCTCGTTTTTAGACTATCTCCGATCATTTACTGTATCTGATCCTTTTTTATTTTCATATTCGTTCCACTTCTTTTTCTGATTTCCTCTTTTTGTTTTTCTTCTTCTATTCTTTTTTTCTTTTCTGGACTATCAGTCCGTTCATGCCCTTTCCCTTATTATTTTGCATGTCATCTTTGTTTTCCTGGTTCTCTCATGATTTTTCTATAAATAAATAATAATAATAAACACAATATTATGGTTCTTTGGATCCTTCGTCCTTCCCTAATCCTTAATAATCAAATATTCCTACTACTAAATTATTGATGTAATTTGATTAAGAATAAAAAATATTTTTATTATAATCTAGATCAGATAATAGTCTAATTAATTAAATCATGAACAGAAAACTTGGGTAGTTTATTCTCCAATCTAGTCGAGAAGCGGCAGCGGGGGTTGTGCCTCTAACGGATGTGGCGCCGCAGGATGCGATGGCGCTCGGGCGGCAAGGCGGCCAAGACAACCTGTTGAGGTGGGGAGGCAAGTAGAGAAGGCGCATGAGGTGGGGAGGAGGTGGCGGACGCCGGCGAGGTAGCTGCCACTGATGGTGGGCTGCCTGTAGGGATTCCTCTTTTCCACTTAACTTTTCCGCTCTCTCATGGATAATTAAGTATATTTATATATTTCTACTGATTTTGTAGGACATAAGAAATTTTCTAATTTGGCTTGGTATTATTCTAAATTGCACTTTTATAGACGATCAATGTCCTAATGCAATTATTGCTTCATTACCGATGGATGAAATGCAAAATATACATATTAGTAACTAAGTAGAGATTTAGGTTTTGATTTTCTCCCGTTGCAACGTACGGATATGTTTGCTAGTAATTTATCATACATCAAAATAGAACAAAAAAACCTTTCATGGTCCATATAATTTATCATACATCAAAACAGAACAAAAAAGCATAGACATGCTGAAAATAAAATAAAGTTAGTAAGTACTAACTGAATGAAATGTAATAAAAAAAATATCGGACATAGACACATAGTGAAGTTGTACTTCTAAACAAGCTTTTCAAGTCTGCATAAGCATAATTGTTCCTAACAAGTCATCAATCTCTATCTAATTAACTAACAAGTAACTTCTTGCTCGGTAGAGTCGAAGTTGGAGCTACCGGCCTACTCACGGTGCCTCCGTCGGACCCAGCGCTGGCTACAGCATTGTCTCCACCCACGCCTGTGGCTTCATCTCCTATCACTAATTTACTAACTCAGCATTGACAAAAAAAACACAAAAAAGAGAGCAGGCCAGCAGTGGCACAAAAAAACACAAAAAAAGAGGGAGGACGTGGAGGAGGCGACCGGGAGCAGTCGTGCGGACTGCGGAGCCACGAGGCACGAGCGGGCCTCGGGGGGCGAGGAGTCGCGCGAGTCGCGACTCTCGAGCGTGAGCGCGAGAACCAAGCAGTAACCGCTTCTACAAAACCGATGCTATAAATCACAGATTTGCAGGGGGCGATTGGCCAGCCGGCCGTCCCTATAAATCGATTTGTAGGGACAGCTTAATTTCCAGAAATCACACAAAAAATAGAGGTGGCTTAATTTCCAGAAATCACAGAAAAAATAGCAAAAAAGATTTAATCCGAGAAGGGCCCCACTGTACAGTAGCAGCATTTTTCATTATTTTTGCACACTTTGCATCGCTTAGGATTCGAACCCACAGCCTCTTTCTCACTCGTAACCTCCTCTACCACTATACCTCATAACCACTCGTGCCTATAATTCATTTTGGTTCCCCATATATTATACTAAACCGAGTATAAATTGATTGTTTGAGGCCTTAACGAATTCAAATGAAAAAGTTGTCAACTACAAAGTTGTATAACTTTTCGAGATCTACAACTTTTATTTTAGTAGTTTCTCCATCTGAGGTCGTTTATAAAATTTGAATTTCAAATTTGAGAAATTCGAACGTAGTTTTATATGACAAGATGATTTCAAATGAAAAAGGTGTCAACTATAAAGTTTCATAACTTTTCAAGATCTACAACTTTTATTTTTGCTGTTTGTCCATCCGAGGTCGTTTAAAAAATTCAAATTTTAAATTTTTAGAAATTCAAACCTAGTTTTCCTTGACAAGATGATTTTAAATCAAAAGGTTGTCAACTACAAAGTTTCATAACTTTTCGAGATCTACAACTTTCATTTTTGTTGTTTCTTCATCCGAGGTCGTTTACAAAATTTGAATTTCAAATTTGAGAAATTCAAACGTAGTTTTCCATGACAAAATGAATTCAAATGAAAAAGTTGTCAACTACAAAATACTATAACTTTTCGAGATCTATAACTTTTATTTCAATCATTTGATCATTTGGTAATCCGATACAGTGGCAGTAATATTGTTCATAAATTTTACATATCCCTCTTATAGTTTATGAAACTATAGGAGGGATATGTAAAATTTATGAACAATGTTACTTTAATTTTGTCGGATGAAGAAATGATCAAAATAGAAGTTGTAGATCTTGATGAGTTCTATAACTTTTATGTTTATGACTTTTTTAGCTGAAATCATTTAATGTTTTAAAGTGACGTTTAAAGTTGCCATTTTTTAAATTCAAAATTCAAATAGATAAAACACAGTCACATGAAAAGATAGATAAAAAGATAGCTGTAAGAACATAATAAATTGATAGAGCATAATTTTATAAATTTTTAGAAAAAAAATCATCAAATTTGAAGTTAGTACGAGAGAGAAAGACTAGTTACAGGTTTTAGCTAGAGATTAAAAAGAGAAATCAGAGTTCTTCAACAATTTTAAAATTAAATTTTAAACAACATTTTGAAGCAGTAAATAATTTTAAATGAAAAATTTATAAACAACAAAGTTATTTAACTTTTTAAGATCTACAACTTTTATTTTGGTCATTTCTCCGTCCAAGATCATTTAAAAAAATTCAAATTTTAGTGTTTAATTTTTAATACTCGGCGTCTATTTGTTGGGACGGTTCAATATTGAGCCGCCCCTACAAATCGAGCCATTTGTAGGGGCGGCTGATAACACCAGTCGTCCCTATAAATCCATTTGTAAGGGCGGATCATTGGACAACCATTTGTAGAGGTAGCTCAATATGGAGCCGCCCCTATAAAAAAGAGAGACGTTGCTACAAATCGTTTCGGTAGTACTGGGGAAGGGGAAAGCAAGTAGAGTTAGAATTAGCAGGGGCATTTTCTTAGTACGGAAACGAAGTTGGGCTCTTAGCAAGCCGTCAGACCGCTGTAGTCATCGGGCAGACATTGTGCCTACCTATAAATGTCGGGCCGGGCTGTGCCGCCACCGTGCCTGAGTAGCGGCCCAAGCACGGCCCTACACATCGGGCCGGGCTGGCCCGGGCCCGAGAAACGCCGTGCCATGCCGTGCTCGTGTCGGGCTAAAATAGCGGGCTTCGTGCCGCGCCAACGGGCTGCGGGCTGCATGGACATCTATAGGCACAAGCGCACTGCGCACAGGCCCTGAGGCCCTAGCCAGCAGCTACCCAGGCCGCCAGGCCGCACCAACTGCCAGGGGCAGACCACAGGTGATAGGCAGCAGGGCGTAGCACCTAGGCCTCTAGGGGAAGGCCGCAACCGGGCAGTCGCCCACTGGCTGGCTGCTGTGCAGAGGGTGAGAGTCTGGAGCGGCGGAGGCAGGGAGCGCATCCGTGCAAGAGGGGCCGAGGGGGAGCCTCTGCTGCGCCGTGTTCTTGTGGAGAGGAGAGTGCTGCCACTTGACGCCCTAACTACGAGCGTGACTACATCCGAGCGACCGAGCGAGGAGGAGCAACCTAGCTGCCTACAGCTGTGCCCTAACTAGCTTGATGGGCCATTGGACCAAACCAGAAGTCGGCACAATAATGAGCCTCAGTGGCCTTCTCCCCTCGTGGCCTCATTTGTGCCATCTTCAACCTCCACTCGTTGTTGCGGTCATGAACTCATGCTCTAGCGTCGCCGCCTCGCCGACTGAGGTACAGGGACTACAAGTGATGTAAGATTCTATGACAATTAATTTAAGTCATAATATAATGAATTTATGTCACATCAACATTTGTGACGCCAACAAATGATGAAAACCTGTGTCAAAAACCATGCGCCTAAAACCATGTTTTATGTCGTTTATATGTTCATGTTTGTCGATGCGGGACCCACAGGGTTCCCCAACAATGTGACTACGAGTTGTGGGCCCTGGCCTGGCCCATCAACTGGAGCTAGGAGAGGTGTAGCATCCACTACATTGAATCCAAGTAGAATAGGTCAGACTAGCCGGATTTCTATGGAAAGTAACTTTTGTATCTAGTTCAGGACACCTTCTTTGGATCCGACTAGGGTTATAACCGCACCATAGCCGTCTTTACCGATATAAAGAGAGGCTGTGGGCACCCCTATAACAAGAGACAAGATAACACAATCAATTCAACGCAAAGGCTAATGCCGACTAGACGTAAGGTTATTACTCGATCACGATCGAGGGCTCGAACTAGTATAAATCGATTGTCTCTGCGTTCACCGACGAGTTCTAGCACGCGCCGAAGCCTAAACAATTGTATCGGGTACCCCCATGACAGGCTATCGGTGGTCAAACACCGACAGCTAGCTTGCCCGGTAGGGGCTTTTGGCGCAATTGCGATCAACAGCTCTACGGATTTCAACAACATGATCTTCCCAAAGGGATCAATCTTCACCTTCGGATTGTGGGTTTGCGAGGCGGATGATGAGGGCAACCTCCAAGGACGTCTTGTTGAAACTCTAGGAGCCTGCGAGGAAGTCACTCTTCTGGCGAAGCTCACCAAAGATCTCGTCGAAAGGCTTACGGAGTCCGAATCAACTCGGGCCCTGATGACAACTAGTCTCGACTTGACATCCGAGTCAGATTCCCCCTCGGAGTCTTATCCAGGTTCTATTAAAGACAAGCCGAGTCCTTTTCCGATTGGACTCCAGAACACAACATCAACTCTACAAGAGATCAATTCGAATCTACTTCAGGTTTCTTCCAAGAAGCTGGGTCGCCTCCCAACTGGACTCAACAACATGGCAAAGACGTATCAAGACTTACTCCGAAATACGACTGGTCGAGTGCGGAGGCTACATCTCACCGGGGCAGAAGGTCTCGTATTAACTGTGACATCTAAAGATTGCCTAGTCCACTGGTCGGGTACTTGTCCCCAGAATAACGATGCTCGACTAGTTGAAGAAGATATCACTCTACCCTACCAAGAAGGTAGTGCGCTCCGTGATGCCAACACTTCAACTGAAGTCGTCAGCAACTACAGTAAGGCAAGCCCAGTGCTAGGCCGAGAAGCCTTCATGATTCGGCGGCCACTACCAATGCCGCCTGCTGCACTCGATGTCAGATCTTCAGATGAATCAGAATCAAACATATCGCCCAACGCTCCTGAATACGATGGCAGATCTGAGGTCCAAAGACGAGCTAGGGAAAGAAGGAACAAACTAAAAGAAGGCCACAGACGCCATTCCAGGCAACGAAAAGAAGCACAAGACACGTACAAGATGGAGCTGGCCGAATACCACATGAGGAAATCAGAAAAAGAAGCGGAAGAAAGGCGTGCAACCAGAGTACATGAAGCTTCTTACGACAAGATACGGGAAGCACTAGAAGAACTCAAAGCAATCTCGCATCCCAACAAGGAACAAGAACAACTCCGAGAAGTTCTCCGGACAACAGCTCTGAGGGCGCATGGCGGAAGAACTCATTCCAGGCTTCAAGCTAGAATAGCATCGCATGAACAAGACGCGCAAAGTCAAAGGAGGTCTGCTTTTGAAAGACTAGGACCAAATAGGAGCCAGAATCGAGAGAAAAGAAGAGACCACGCCCAGAGTAATCAAGTCGAGTGTCCGAGAGAAGAAAGGAGCAGAGCATCTCACTACTTGTCCCCACGATTTATTCCTAGACTAAATAACAGCTGGCAGGAAGAGGGAGCTAAGTCAGAACACAGAGAAGTCGGAACGCACGATAGGTTTCCCTATTTTTCAAGGTGACTTGCTTCGGTACAGCTACCTCACAAGTTCAAGCCGTTAAACCACTCCAAATATGACGGGAAGACCGAACCAAACCAGTGGCTCAGGATCTACTTGCAATCAATCAAACTATCCGGCGGAGATGACGATATCAAGGCATTATTCTTTCCCATAGCCCAAGAGAACATGCCCCTCTAATGGTTCGATAAATTGAATCTGGGGTCAATCAGAGGCTGGGAAGACTTGCAAAGAGCCTTCTACGAAAACTTCGCGGGCATCATAACGCACCCCATCACACATGCAGGGCTAAAAGGACTCAAGCAAAAGGGAGGCGAAAGCCTCAGAGATTATTATCGACGTTTTGGTGAATTACATGCCTAGGTACATGACGTCACCAAACGAGAAGCGATTGAAGCATTTTCTCATGGAATCATGGCTAAATGGCAATTTCAAGATTTTTGCAAAGAAAACCCAAGGAACAACGATGAATTCAGACGCGCGGTAGAAAAAATAATTATGGCTAAAGAAAAGACGCGGGAAATATTTTCGGACAAAAACAACCGCGAAAACTACAGAGACATCTCGTACCGGAGAAATTTTCCAAACATGGGACATCCAGACAGGAAGCATGAACCAGACAACACTGTCACCATGCCCGACAAGATGAAAAAATTCTCAAAATTCAGGAGGTTCGAAGACATCAAGAATATGCACTGTATATGGCACCCACAAAGAAACCACACTATAGGAGATTGCCAAATTTTCATTGATCGGTACACAAGAAAAGGAAAAAACAAGGATAAACAAGAGGATAACAAAAAGAAAGACGAAAACAACACGAAAGACAAAGGATTCCAGCAGCCAAAGGGGATAGTTGCAGTAATCTTCTCTAGAGTTCCAGATTCCAGAAGCAAACACCAAGACAAGCTGGCTCCCCGCAGCATCATGGAAGCCGAACCAGCCGTCCCAAGGTACCTAAATTGATCACAGTACCCAATCTAGTTTTCAAGAGAAGATCAATGAACTAGCATTTGAAATGTCAATTAGTCCTAGATCCAACTATAGCAGGGATGACAGTCACCAAAGTTTTAATCGATGGAGGAATTGGACTCAACATCATATTTTTAGAAACACTAAGGAATACCTTTGCCGGGTTGTTTACCCCAATAGGAATACCTTTGCCGGGTTGTTTACCCCAATAGGAATACCTTTCGATGGAATAGTACACAACAAAGCTGCCATACCGCTTGGACAAATCACTCTACCAGTAACGTTTGGAACACAAGCAAATTACCGAACCGAATTCATTCGGTTCGAAGTTACGGACTTTGAGACAGCATATCATGCCATCCTTGGAAGACCAGCACTTGCAAAGTTCATGGCTATACCTCACTACCCATACCTACTGCTCAAGATGCCAGGACCTCATGGAATACTCTCCCTCCGGGGTGACCTAAAGCGCGCTTTCGATTGTGACATTGAAGCAATCCAAATCATAGCCAAAGCACAGGCAGCCGACGGTAGAGAAGAAATTATCACAGTCACTGCACAAATGAACCCGGAAGAGCTAGAGATCCAACAAGGAAACCTTGCATCCTTGCACCACAAAAAGAAGCCGATGTAAAGAAAATTGACCAGGATACTGGTGACCCTGAGAAGACAGCGACCATCAGTTCTCACCTCTCGACTAAATAGGAATTTGCGCTCAGCAACTTTCTTCAGGACAACAAAGATATCTTCGCTTGGATGTCGGCCGACATGCCAAGTGTCCCAAGAGAGTTGGCTGAGCACAAAATCAATGTCAATGAAGGCTCCAAACCAATCAAGCAACAGCTGAGAAGATTTTCACTAGACAAAAAGGAAGCAATCAAGAAGGAGATTTTGAAATTAATGGCAGTCGGATTTATAAGAGAAATTCTTCATCCAGATTGGCTAGCGAATCCCGTTCTAGTACAGAAAAAGAACATGGCAGAATGGCGCATGTGCGTCGATTATACGGATCTCAACAAACATTGCCCAAAAGACCCATTCGGGTTACTGTGAATTGATCAAATTGTCGATTCAATGGCGGGATCCGCCCTGCTATCTTTCCTCGATTGTTATTCAGGCTATCATCAGATTGCATTAAGAGAAGAAGACCAAAGCAAGACATCTTTCATCACTCTGTTTGGCGCCTATTGCTATAAAACCATGTCCTTTGGACACAAGAACGCCGGCTCCACCTATCAAAGAGCTATTCAAACATGTCTCGGTGAACAGATTGGTGACACCACGGAAGCTTATGTCGATGACGTAGTAGTAAAGACAAAAAAACCAGACATGCTAATCGAAGACTTGAAGCAAACTTTTGAAAATTTAAATAAGTGAAAGTGGAATTTGAACCCAAACAAGTGTGTTTTCGGGGTACCATCAGGACAACTACTTAGATTCCTGGCCAGTAATCAAGGAATAGAAGCAAGCACTAAGCAAATTCGAGCCATAACAGAAATGGTACCCCCACGCTGTGCAAAAGATGTGCAAAAACTCATAGGAAGCATGACAGCCCTCAATCGCTTCATCTCATGACTCGGTGAGAAAGGACTCTCTTTCTTCAAGCTGTTAAAAAAGACAGGCAAGTTTGAGTGGACAGAGGAAGCCAAGGAGGCTTTTGAAAGCCTTAAGGTGTACCTCACCTCATCACCCATACTCACGCCACCTAAGAAGAACGAAGACATAATGTTATACATATCAGCAACATCTACTGTAGTCAGTGCAGCAATTATGGTGAAAAGAGAATAAGAAGGGCATGTACACAAAGTACAGCGGCCAGTATACTACATCAGCGAGGTTCTAACAGACTCAAAAATACGGTACCCGCATGTACAAAAACTACTCTACGCCCTCCTAATCACTTCCCGCAAGCTACGACACTACTTCGAAGGCCACAAGATTACAATAATAACAGATTTTTCTCTCGAAGACATCCTGCACAATAGAGATATGACAGCATATCAAAATGGGCAGTGGAACTCGGAGCTCTAAATATCGATTTCTCTCCTCGAAAAGCAATAAAATCACAAGCACTCACAGACTTCATGGCCGAATGGACAGAAATTCAACAACCCGCACCAGATGCCTTCCTAGACCATTGGAAGATGTACTTCAATGGATCACTCATGTTAGGCGGAGCTGGAGCAGGTGTTATTTTCATATCCCCAGAAGGAAAACAATTTAAATACGTATTCCAGATACTATGACAAGCCACAAACAACGAAGCAGAATATGAAGCACTCATCCATGGGCTAAGGATTGCGACTTCTCTTGGAATCAAACGATTACTTGTCTATGGTGATTTAGCTGTGGTCATCTATCAAGTCAACAAAGATTGGGACTGCACCAAAAACAACATGGACGCCTATTGTGTCAAAGTACAAAAATTAGAGAAAAATTTTTAAGGACTAGAAATCCTGCATGTTCTACGAGATTCAAACATTACAGCAGATGTTCTCACCAAGCTGGGATTGGACAGAGTGAAGGTCCCACCAGGTGTGTTTGTAGAGGAGTTGCCATCACCCTCCATAAAACAACGCAGTGGGATAACCTCTGAGCCACCAGCACCAACAACCCAGATCATGGTAATCACCATATCATGGACTCAAGACTTCATCGACTACATTAAAGAAAACAAGCTACCATCTAATAAGTAAGAGGCCACCAGGATAATGAGGAGAAGCAAGAATTATGTCCTTGTAGGCGACAACCTGTATAGAAGAGCCACGTCATCAGGAATACTTCTTAAATATATCTCAAGAGAAGAAGGAAAAGAAATCCTAGAAGAAATCCACGCAGCCTCAAGGACTCTGGTGGGTAAAACTTTTTGCACCGGTTTCTACTGGCCAATAGCTTTGAAAGATGCAGAAGAACTAGTCAGACAGTGCAAAGGGTGCCAAATGTTCGCGAGGCAAGCTCACGTACCAGCTCACGAGCTAATTTGCATCCCTCCTGCCTAGCCGTTCGCATGCTGGGGGCTGGACCAAGTAGGACCACTCAAAAAGGCCAATGGTGGATTTGAGTACATCTTCGTCGCAATCGATAAATTCACCAAGTGGATGGAGTACAAGCCGCTCGTAAAATACAGTGTAGCAAAAGTAGTTGAGTTCATCCAAGACATTATGCACTGCTTCGGAATATCCAACCGCGTCATCACAGATTTGGGTTTCACTTTTACAGCTATCGAGTTCAGAAATTGGGCACAAGATTGCGGCATTAGTATAGATTATGCATCAGTTGCACACCCTAAAGCCAACGGATACGTAGAAAGAGCAAATGGACTTATACTAGTTGGATTGAAGCCAAGATTATATGAAGAACTAGAATATTATGACTCCAAATGGATTGAAGAATTACCCAAAGTAGTATGGAGGCTACGCACTCAAGTAAGCAGAGCAACTGGATACTTACCTTTCTTTCTAGTATATGGATCAGAAGCCGTGCTACCAGCAGATTTGATCTGGACATCCCCAAAAATCGAGCAATACAAGGAGGGAGAAGCAGAACACACCCAAAGATTAGAACTTGACAGTGCAGAAGAAGTCAGGGTAAACACTACCCTTCAGTTAGCTCGATACCTCCAAGGTCTAAGGCGCCACTACAACAAAAGTACTAGACCTAGTACTACGAAGAATACAAAAACCTGACAGACGCCATAAACTACTCAGCCCATGGGAAGGTCCTTTTATTGTCGCAAAAGTCTCTGGACTAGGCACATATAAGTTAATGACTGAAGATGGAGTAGGAGTAAGGAATACGTGGCACATCAGCCAGCTTAGAAGATTCTACGCTTGAAGAACTCAAGACAAAATTTATGTAGCAACAAAGCAATGTGTAATCAGGATTCACAGCCAATGAAATAAAGATGATATTCCTCGTCATCATTTGTCTTATTCTGATATATCATGAGTTGTTTTCACAACTGGATGAGAGCAAAAGAGCTGAAAAGATACTTGAGCTCGCAATCCCAAGTCTTTTCAGGCTTGGATGAGAGTAAGGCAGACAAATTGACACTCAAACCTATCCTAGGCTGTCTTCATGGCCCGAATGAGAGCCAAAGGTGCTCGCCCTATCTCGGGTTGTTTTCACAACTGGATGAGAGCAAAAGAGCTGAAAAGATGCTTGAGCTCGCAATCCCAAGTCTTTTCAGGCTTGGATGAGAATAAGGCAGACAAGCTGACATTCGAACCTATCCAGGGTTGTTTTCATAGCCTGGATGAGAGCCAGAGGTGCTCGCCCGATCCTGAGTTATTTTCACAACCGGATGAGAGTAAAAGAGCTGAAAAGATGCTTGAGCTCACAATCCCAAGTCTTTTCAGGCCTAGATGAGAGTAAGGTAGACAAGCTGACACTCGAACCTATCCTGTGCTGTTTTCATGGCCTGGATGAGAGCCAAAGAGTTGAAAAGACGCTTGAGCTCAAAATTCACAAAAAAGAGCAAAAGAGTTGAAAATACACTTGAGCTCATTTTATCTAGAACCATTTAGACGTGAATGGAAATTAAAAGCCCATACAAGACTACGATGAGAAAGAAAGTATAAAAGAAGCCTGAGCCCACCAAGACTACTCCTGATATGAGCAAAAGCGCCAGCGCTCGCCAAGGTTCATGATCAACAAACAATACAGAAAGAAGTCACTAAAAGAAAACTTTCTTACAAAACAAGGAGAAGGCCTAATTCTCAGAATCATCATCAGAAGAAGAAAAAGACACCTTTTTTAGAGCAGAGGCAATCTTTGACAACAGAAAACGGACTACACCACAAGAAACTACTCAGATTTAAGGAAGAACAAAATATTTACATGACGAACAGAACTACTGGATATATCAACAACCTAACAAGACAAATCTATTACTGGATAGTCCATTCTTCGATCTCTTTTACGCCAACATCAAAGCGAGGGCTAATAGCAGCATACCCAAGCCACCATCAGATCCTCGACGGAGACCAGCTACCCACAGACTCGACATCGTCATCTTCTGTGGCAAGAACTTCCCAGTCGACTTCATCCTCGGCAATGAGCGCTTCTCAGTCAACTTCGTCCTCGCTACCGCTGCTAAGGACGATCAAATCCACCCCCATCAAGTCAGCATCAACAGGCGGAATGGAGACAGGATTGACCGCAGGAGTGAAAGTCCCTAGTTTGGTTTTGGCTAATTGATGAAACCTAGGACTAACCTTTGTATCTAAGTGGATGATTTAGATAAAGGTGGTCATTGAATATGAGACATGACATTGACTCATGTGACCAAGATGGTGAAGACCAAGATGAGGCTTGGCTCGATGGACTGATTGTGAAGGTGAAGGGCAAGTCGAGGCTTCGAAGTGAAGGACCATGCGATGGTGAAGCTTGAGCAAGACTTGGCGCCGACGGACCGATGCAACAGTGAAGAGCAAGTAAAAGTCAAGGTCGATGGATCGAGACGGTCATGTGATGATATGAAGTGGATCATATCATTTGGAGAAACAAAATGGGCTCAAGGCAAAGGTATAACCATAGGGCTATTTTGTTTTGCACTCAAGACACCATAGAGGGTGTGAGTGGTTTAGGATCGATAGCCGAACTATTAAGAGGGGAAGTCTTATCAGTTATTCGATGCACGGGTGCCACTAGGTGAATTCATGAAGTGCATTGCATGTAGGACCTAGTGAGCTAACTGGAAAACCTTTGAAAATGATTGAGAAAAAGCTAACACACAAGCACATGGAGATGTATACTTGATGGTGTTGGCACATTTGCAAAGGTGGCGTTGGTCGCGCTATGGTTTGAGGGTAGAGAGGGGTTTGGGTTCCTCTCACCCTCCCGCCGAGCTTGCGATTTCGGGGAAATGAAATGCCTATTTTCCACTACGCCGGAAGTCGGAAAAGAAACGGAGGCGAACGGAGGTCACAAAGGTGACCGGACGCTGCACCGGACGCGTCCGGTCAGTTCAGCGCAGCAGTCAGGCGTGCGGGCTAGGGTTTGCAACCGGCGCGTCCGGTCACTCGCGGGACCGGAGCGTCCGGTCGGACACCCAGAGGAACAGTGCGTGGCGAAGGGCTGAGCGGACGCGCGGCGCGTCTGGTCACACGCGATCGGACGCGTCCGGTCGCGAAGGGAGCTTACTGGACTCCAACCGGACGCTGGCACTGTCGTGTCCGGTCGTTGCGTGGAGCGCGTCCGGTCGATGTGTCGCGTGCGCAGTCGCTGTGCGATCGGCGCGTCCAGTCATTTGAGCGGCGCGTCCGGTCATCGCGTTTGACCGTTGGCGCACAATGACCGTTGGAAGATCTGGCAGCCGCGTTTGATTCCAAGGGACACGTGGACGGCGCAGGGCGACCGGACACGGTGAAGCGCGTCCGGTCAGTTTCGACTGGCGCGTCTGGTCGCTTGCGAAAAATGCCAGTGAGTTGCTAATGGCTCTATTTGTTTGGGGTGCTTATAAATACGTGTTGGCCGGCCCTTGGGGAGGTCTCTTGGCTTTTCTAACAGTCTTGTGCATCCTTTGAGCTAAAGCTTCTTCTCCCACTCATCTCTCTTGCTTGATTGCAAATCAAAAGTGAGATTGAGTGATCCCAAAGTGCATTGCATAGCTTGAGGGCATCTAGTGGCACTTGTGGGTGGTTTAGCCGGTGGATTTCTTGTTACTCTTGGAGAGTACCGCTCCTAGTCAGCTTGGAGATTGTTGGAGGCGTTGGCAAGAGAAGGTGATTGTTCTTGGCCAACTCCAGTTGATTGTGAGAGGTTCTTGTGCTTTCCTTGGCGGGACGCCAAAAGCAACTCTAGTGGAATGCGCGTGTCATTGAGTTACCTCACTTGAGAGTGGTGTCTTGTGGTGCCTTGCGGGGCGTGCCTTGAGGGGCAAGAGACTTGAGGGTCACACCAGGAAACCATCTAAGTGTTGGTCGACACAACCGGTGACGTAGCTTGTCGGTGCACAAGTGAACACCGGGTGAACAAAAATATTGTGTCTCTTGTCTCCCGGTGATTGGTCTTCATATTGTGTTGTTGTCAATATTGATTGATTGTATATCATCTTGGTGATTGGCAACATCTTCACTCCACCGTCGGTATAAGAATCACAATCCTCTCTCTTGCACTTTTTTTACTAGTTTATCTTGTGTAGCTCTAGTGGTAGCTTTGCTAGTAGTGTTGTTAGCTTGCTCTCTAGTGTTTAATTAGTGACATAGCTCTTGTGTGAACTAGAGATCTTAATCTACTAGACTTGTGGATAGGAGGCTTGCATCACAACCCTTGGCTAAGCAAAACTCGCTTTACGCCGTTTGTTATTCTAACAAGTTTGCTTAGTGTCATTTGTAGAATTTTTATAGGCTATTCACCCCCCTCTAGCCATCTAGGACCTTACAAGGAGCAGCCACTGGATCCTCCTCCTCCCGCAAAGACGAAACCTGTTTTGATGTCCCGGCAGGCGAAGCCTCCTCCACCGTCGGAGCCTCACGAGCACCAAGAGCCGACGACACCGGCGACGAAGATACTGACGACGAAGAACCCCCGCTCAACGGTGCCGTCATAACCATAGCTCTTGAAGGGTGAGCGAGCGACGAGCGCGGCACCTTACAGACGCAACACCTTTGGATAAACTTTTTCTTCACCATCTTGGTTGTGGTAAGACTGAAAAGATAAGAGTGCCAAAACAATTGTGAAAGGGGCAGTTAAATAGGGTTAAGCCGTCTCCTCACGCAGTCCAACAACCTCCTCGAGATAAAGACAGAGTTAATTTCTCCTCCTAAAATTAAGGACAGAGTCAATCCCTTCACCAAAGCCAACATGGTGCTTCGGTTTCTAACATTAACTGCGCAACGCAACCGGCATGAAAGTGGTGCACCTTTTCATGCAGAGCAGCTCAACGAATAGAACAACTGAATTATTCTTGTTACAAAGGAGAAGACAAAACACTTGAATAATTTTCAGGCTTGGATGAAAGCAAGAAGGCTGATAATCCTGCACTCGAACCCATCCTGGGTTGTTTTCATAGCTTAGATGAGAGCCAGAGATGCTTGCCCAATCCCGAGTTGTTTTTCACAACTGGATGAGAGCAAAAGAGCTGAAAAGATGCTTGAGCTCACAAGCCCAAGTCTTTTCAGGCTTGGATGAGAGTAAGGCGGATAAGCTGATACTCAAACCTATCCTGGGTTGTTTTCATAGCCTAGATGAGCACCAGAGGCGCTCGCCCTATCCCAGGTTGTTTTCACAGCCGGATGAGAGCAAAAGAGCTGAAAAGACGCTTGAGCTCGCAATTCACAAATTAAAAGTAAAAGAGCCGAAAAGATGCTTGAGCTCACCTTGTCCCAAGTCTTTTCAGGCTTGGATGAGAGTAAGAAGGCTGAAAAGCCAACACTCGACCTATCCTACGTTGTTATCACGGCCTGGATGGGAGCCAGATAGCACTCGCCCTATCCCGGAGTTATTCTACACCAGACGAGAGAAAAAACCCGACTGACCCAGCACCTACGCTCAACAAGACTCATGAAGATGCAAAAAAAACAAGAGCAAGGCTAGTTGGAGGGACACAACACAAAGGTATCTAGATACGCCTACAATGATTAAGGCTCACATCCAGCACGCATTCAAGGAAAATTTCAAAAGTCTGGGAAAACAACTCGGAAAGATTCACTCGAATGATTCAAGCAAGATAGTAAAGATGTATCCAAAGAACTAGAATTTCTTTACAAAAGCACAATACAAAGTATATCTTTACAAAGAAGAAAGATGTGCCCAGATACTATAGAACCTAATTGTCGGCTTCGTCATTAGAAGGGGGGAGATGAATATCAAGCTTCTCAGCGATGAAGTTGGCCAGGTCTTCAACCTCAAACTCAGCATTCTCAATAGACTCTAGGTAGTGGTCAGCATCGATGTCCTCCCTACGTTTTTCCAGAGGAACCGACAGCGCAAGAACACGGATATGAGCCAAAACGTTCTTGACACACGTCCGGACCCCATCCTTCACGAAGCCCTGAAGGTGCTCAGGAATCAGAGTGATGAACTCGCCCCAGGTCCTCCCATCATCTTCAGAAGTCCGAAGAAGCTTCGCAACATTCTTGAAAGATTTCCACAAAGTCACAAACTGTTGGTCTGATGTCGCCAGCTTCTTGGACAAATCCTCAATGGTTTTCATCACCTGCACAAGATCTCGGTCAGCACCAAGCCTAATCAACTGGGTACGAGCGAGCTCTTCTTCGACACGAGCCTTTACCTCTTCGACCCTATTGTGATAAGACTGAACCGATATCTTCATATCTTCAATATCAGTCAATAGCGTCTGCTTATCTTTCCGAAGGGCTGATCAAGACAATAAAAGAAAATTAGGCAAAAAAGGAGTAAAAAATAAGAAAAAGAGGGAACAAAGTATAAAAGAACTCAGAATACCATCACACTCTTTCTTCATGGCCTCCACCTTCTTCAAGGCTTCCTGGACTGCAGCATCCCTCTGCTCCTCTACCTCAATCACCTGAGCACAGAGAGTTTTTTCTCCCTCTAGTGTGTCTGACGCTCAATCTCCACCTCGGCCCAGCAAAGGTCTAGATCCGTCTTCAGAACACTAATTTTGAAGGTTAACTTTCTCTCGGTCTCAGTCGAGAAAAAGAAGTTGACATGGTCCCGAGAGAAAGACTGATCAAACAAGATGAAGGGAAAGAGATGGAAGGCGTAAGAACCCAAGAGGTCCAGCAAAAATAATAAATTAAGGAAAACTTACCTAGAGTTTTTCCCCAAAAGAAGCAGCACCGGCTGCCAGAATTCACCAGTCCGTAATCAGCTCTGACAAGCGACGGGTGGCGTCGAATTCCTGCAAGACATCGTCATCTAGACGCTGACTACTAGTACCAAGGGTAGCATGAGGAGAAACTGACTGACGCGAAGACGACAAGACCAAGGCCACAACCTGGGCAGTAGAAGCCCCAGCTACCTCCTCAGATGGACTTGCCGCCATAGTCACCACCATCTCTGGAGTTGGTGACTCTGCGGCAACATGTTCATCAGGGGCCACTGTCTCTCTCACAGCCGCCTCACTGACCGTGCATTTCGAGTCTTGAGACTCAGTACGCATGGGCACACCAGCGGACTAAAAAGAAGCCAATCGAGGGTTGAGGGAAGGCGAGGGTGAAGACCTGCAAGACAATGGACAACCTCAATGATACAGGAAAAAGAGAAAATAGAAGCAAACAACTTAACTAGGATTCACTTACTTGGCCGCCTTCTTCTTCAATCTAAAACCCCTAAGCCGAGCTGAAGGTTTTGGCGGAGGCATGGCGGCAGAAAAGACATCATCACCACCCCACGCCAGGGATGGCGTGATTGACACCTGAGCCCTAGGAGAACTTAGACTCGATGACCGCTTACCGCAAAAGGACAAGTCAAAAGAAGCGATCAAGAATAATAGCGAGAAAACAAAAATACAATGACAACTCACCGATGAGTATTGAGGGTCACATCATCTTCCTCATCCTCCTCGCCCTCAAGCAACTCAACCACAGTACCATCTAAGAAAAGAGAAAGTACTCGGTTATGCATGCAAACAAACAACAAAGGGGATAAAACAAACTGATGTGCTCACCTAGGAGCATGCTACCTACAACTTGAGTACCTAGAAGAGTACCCGGTTGAAGAGGCTTCTTGGTGACAGATGCGCTGGCGGAAGCATCATCCGCCCACACCCTCTTATTGATGGAATGAGGAGCTCAAGGAACTAGGTGTGGCATATATTCAACGTATTAGACTGGTTCATTGCAAGAAGCACTAGGAAGAACTGTGGATACTAGAGACTTACTAGCCAGAGCCGCTACGGCTAGACTTCCTCCAGCCTCCTCACCAGCTGGGTTGTTATCAGCAGGAACTAAATCAACAAAGGTACGCCCCAATTCCTACAAGATGACCAAAGAAGAAGGAATAAGCAGAAAATTGAAGACAGAAAGTACCAACAACAAAAGATATATAAAAGAAAGTACTCACGAAAAGTAAAATAACTCACAGCAGGGGGCGGATTATCTCCACAATACTCAGGAACTGCGGGGGGGACAATGGTCACCTCCTTTAGAACCTTCCTCAGGCGCTCGAGTACCTCCTTTTCAGTCAACTCAAGGGCAGGAACCATCCGAGATGGGTCCTCAGCCCCAGAATACTCAAAGCCGAGATGCTCCCTCTCCTTCAGGGGTTGAACTCGGTGACGCATGTAGCTAGCGATGATTCCAAAACCGGTCAAACCTTGCTGCTTCAGAGTCCGGATTCTCTCAAGAAGTGGCTTGATGGCCTGGAGCCCATCGCTTGTCAAGGGGTTCTTCTCCCAACGATCATTAACCGAGGGACCAGAACCAGAATGAACAGCAAGGGAGGAATCATGTTCGTAGTATAAAACCACTCGGAACGCTAGTCCCGAATAGAATCAATAAGATCATAATAGGAAAAGAGGGCTTTCTTCCCCTGACGGAATTAGATGCCACAACCACCCAACAGAGAAGTACTATCACTTCGAGGATGCGGCTTCAAACAAAAAAGAAACGAAACAAAGAGATTGAAGGAACGATGCCAATAAAAGCTTCACAGAGATGGACGAACACTGACAGATGAAGGACAACGTTCAGAGTCAGGTGGTTCAGAGAAATACCAAAATAATGAAGGAAACAATGAAGAAAAGCGAAAGCAGGCAAGCAGAGGCTAGCTCGAACGAAAGAGATAAAAAGGACGATCTCACCAGGACTAGGAGTAGGAACTTGATACTGGCTTGGAACCTTCCAATCAGCAAAATCCTTTTCCTGCATTCGGCCGTCTCTGACCAAATCACACAACTGATCCTCCGTTGTAGTCGGAACCGGCCAGAGCTTCTCTGTAGCCCTCATGGCAATGAATTCTCGATTCTCGATGATCGAGAGCGATGCCTCCTCGTCCACCAAGACCTCCTTCAACTTGCTCGATGACTTCTTGCCCATACAATGGCGAGGATCTGAGGTTGGCGGCAAAAGTTCGACGGCGACGACAACGGCGGTGGTGGAACTCTAGAGGTTAGGGTTTTTGCGAAGGCCAAATGCTAAAGGGCAAGGACAGGGTAAGAAAGAAGAAGAAGGAGGGCCCTTAAATAGATTTACAAATGGTAAAAATGCGACCCATCAGGCCCGCTTAACGTGGCATGGAAACGCAATGGTTCATTTTTTTGCCATAACTGACACAACCAAAATGACGGGCGACACAACCTTTCACAACGGTACTGTGCAACAGGCAGATTTCATACTTATCCGGTCACACTGCGCCATTGCCAAATTGTTACAGATTGCACAACTCAGAAAGAACTCACCATCCACAAGATTCACAGAAGACGTTACAGTACGCCTTTAGAGAGCCCGGATACTTCAGAAACAACCCAGATCATACTCAAAGGTACTCATATAACAAAAAAGGAGACAACTAAGAAAGAAAGATTTCTTATTACAAATATCATCAAAGGACATAAAGTTACAGATCTTACAAGACCCAACGAACTCGGTACTACAACGAGCAAGGTAGCAACAAAGAGCCCAGGTAGAACTCGGCTCTGGAAACGACTACGTGCTCCTGGCTACAACACGGTAGAAGACAACCAACTCGGATACACTGTTTTCTTCAAAGGAAGGACGCAGTGCATCCAAGACGGATATCAGTAGCACAGCGGGACAACCCGGACCAGGCGAGGCTCACAGACATCAGTCTACCCAAGCCCAATGTGATCCTAGAACAGACGCTGATCTGCACCGGACAGTCGCAAGGCTGTGTGGAAGGATCAACTCGAAGTTACTGGATGATGGAACGCATCCCACATCACAAGACTTCTTCCACCTGCCACCACGTACTACCTGGTACAATGCTGCCGTGAGATTAGTCTACCTCTAATCTTGGTCACAAGACTTCTTCCACTTGCTACAAGACTTACAAGACTCACAACTCACACCCGGGGGCTGCTCTACTTCACAAACTATCATAATCATGGCTACGAAGGCTCCGGACTATACAACAAGACACTTGATGAATCAAAATAGCACACTAGGAGGGTATTTATAGGCCAAAGAGCGGCGTACATAGACTGGGAGCACCAACAGAACAAGCCTAACAAAGGTATCAGTGAAAAGACAGAAAACAGTAAGAAGAGGACACATGCGTGAAGGAACCGTATTCAAGGATAAGCATATTCGAAGGAATATACCAACATTGTACACCTCGTGACTACAGAGAATTCAATTCAACTGCCAACCACCACCAACATTGGATATAAATCTGACTACCTAAGAAGACAATAGAAGACCCTCTATCCGAGTTCTTAATGATCGAAAAGAACTCGGAAAGATGCTCGGGGGCTGCAGGGTACATATCCTGAGAAGAGATTTTTAGTTTTTTCAACAACCAAAGTTCCAGACCCTTCAACTTTTTGTTCCAAATAGCAAGAGGCTCAGGGGCTACACTCAGTGAGTGCGCTTTTTCTTCGAAAAATCGCACGTCACTTGGAAGACTTCTTTAAAACAGGACCACTTCAAGGCTTCACGTCAAAAGAACCCGAAACGAAGGAAGTCTTCGAGTTCAACCATGAAATGCTCGGGGGCTTGTCGATGCGAGACCCACAGGGTTCCCCAACAATGTGACTACGAGTCGTGGGCCCTGGCCTGGCCCACAAACTAGAGCTAGGAGAGGTGTAGCATTCACTACACCGAATCCGAGTAGAATAGGCCAGACTAGCCGGATTCTTATGAAAAGTAACTTCTGTATCTAGTTCAGGACACCTTCTTTGGATCTAACTAGGATTATAACCGCACCACAGCCGTCTCTACTGATATAAAGAGAGGATGTGGGCACCCCTGTAACAAGAGACAAGATAACACAATCAATCCAACACAAAGGCTAACGTCAACTGGACGTAAGGTTATTACTCGATCACGATCGAGGGCCCGAACCAGTATAAATCGACTATCTCTGCCTTCACCGTCGAGTTCTAGCACGCGCTGAAGCCCGAACAACTGTCCCGGGTACCCCCGTGACAGGCTATCGGTGGTCAAACACCGACAATGTCATAAATCTATGACATTGGGTTTAAAGTCACAAAGCTTTATGACATTTGATTTTAAGTCACAACTTACACCATACCACATAACAAGATCATTCCAATTTGCATTTGATCTTTTAGCCCAAATTTTTAATTTGCATATCTCATCTACATTCAGATTACACAATCTTGAGAAAATCCCTTGTAGTAAAAACATTATAATATCAAACTCATAACCTAGGTAGCAATATACATCATACATCATGCTACATCTAAGTCACAATCCAAAATGACACCAACAACATAGCCATTTCTTCTTGAACATTCATCAAACTAACAAAAAGAGTTGTAGCTGCACCTAATCATACATTACAAAAGCTTTTCACTTCACTGAGATACCCTCCAGGCCACACTATTAATCTCTAAGGCAGCACCCTGCAACCACAAACTACAAACATTAGTCAAAGATATAAAGATTAGAGTCAGCTCTAGGTTCATGCATATGTATTGGACGACATCAAGCTCCTAGTTTAGCATATATCAGCATACATTATAATTGCATTTTTTCTAGTTGAAGGAAATTTAGATATGAGCATGGGAAAAATTTAGATCTCAATCATACCACAACTTCTAAAAGTCATCCCAAGATCTGAGCATGGGAAAACATTTAGTTTGCAAATTAACTTTTTAGAAGTGCATTTTGAAATGAAAAGCTAAGAAATAGTACATGAAATCAATATGTGGATGGAAATAGTACATTTTTATGAGCACGAAAGTTCATAACTGCATAGTATGCAGTGCAGTGCACTATCATGCATCCACACTTGTTACTTAAAATAGCCATCTTTACCCATGTGTAACAGAAGTCACCTCTATTATTAACTTAAAGAGACGAAAGCAGTTCATGAAAATCTAAAAATTGTCATAATTCATATACAAATGTGAATTAGGACATTATGTGATTTAAATCATCTAACATGTGGCTTTTACTAAAAATATGTGCTTCAATTACTTGAGCCAAATATATCATAATAAGCTGCTATTCAAACTAAATCTGAACTCAAAGCAATTACAAATGAGAACAGTAAACATAGCTCAAGATGCTTCTGCAACCTTTATGAAATAAAACATTAGGAATCTTACATGCAAGCCTCCAAATTTTGCCTCCAAACTAATGCACGAGAGCACAGAGAAGCATACCTGTTTTGGAGGGGCTACAGCAGGCACAACAGAGTAGTGCACACAACCAGAAGCCTGCATAAAAGAGCAAACACACACCAGCTTGTATCAAGAGCCCAGAAGTTGCATAAATTGCAATTAAATAGTTGACTTGCATGGTACTTCTGCATTTTTAAAAGATTATAACAAGCTACATTTTCAAATTTCTACTAATTTGTCATATACAGAATATATAGAATAAGCGCTCTACTCGCTCGCGCCACCGCTGCCGCCGCCTTGCCTTAGGGTTACGGAGTTGGTGCGACTGGCCGACAGCGCTGCGTACTGGCACTGCCGAGTGCCGAGTGTGGGATGGGGTTGGGGTCAGGGAGATGAGGCACAGGCCATGGTGGCTTGGTGGCTGAGTGGCTAGGAGTTGATTGGTTGCTGTGATTCTAGCTTCTGCACGTGATACGGGTGTTTTTTTTCTTTATACGATTTTCCGTCTAGGCAGGCGCCAAAAAAGCGTTGCAACGAAATTTTTGTGCGCCAAAACTTGTCGGCTGCTAATATTTCAGCGCCATCTCTACAACTAAAACGTTTAGACTCCAATCGTTCACAGGCGTGTGATGGCTGCCTCCACTTCCGCCTTTCTTACCGCTCCCGCACCCTTCCACTAGGGCCAGAACCCCACGTCATCGATCCACGGCATCCCGACGTCCCCAATCGGCACTCGGCCTGCCCGTCCCTCCTTCCCAATCAGCAGTGGTGGTGCCACCCTAGCTTCCAATCGTCAGCGATGGCCTCGCCCTTATCCCGGTGCCACAACCGCACGACGCCGAAGTTGCAGCTCCCGTCCACCCTGCGCCTCTCCGCCCCAACCTGCTCCAACGACGCACCTACCGGCCGCCGCCGCCCGCCCTCATCAACGCCGCTGCCGGGATCAGGGCACCGGGCCGCCACCGCCGCTCGACGCCGACGCTGCAGCACCCCTCCGCTTACCGCCCTCACCAACACCTGCAGCCCAGGTCAGGACACCAGGCCGACGCCGACGCCGACCAGCAAGGGCGTGGTGCCCTGTGGCCTACTAGCCTCTTGTGAGTGCTTGTTCTTCATTCCACTGCTTTCCCCCAATTCCCAAATCTCATTCTCAATGTTAGGGTTCGGACATCATTAGAGAAGAAGGGAGATTGAACTGAACTGGAGTATTGCTTCCATATCTTTTGATTGCAAATATGCGACTGTAGAGGTGTAACCACAAGCAGGATAAAAAAAATCCAAATCCAGAATTCTGTCTATCAAGTACATAATAGAGTGCAAATGCCACCCAACTGCTCATTTGTATTGCATTTCTTATGTGAATCAAAGAAATAACACTTAGTGATGCGCTAAGGTATCAAATTCAAGTCCAAAGGAAACTACAAGAACAAATTGAGGTAAAAAAGATTTACATCTGGCAATAAAGTTGTTAACCATTTTCATATCAACAATCTGAATGTCTGGACCTTTCTCTGCAATGTGGATCTGATCCAATTACAGGGGTATACATGTATTATTGCTTGGGGATTATGTCATGTCAAAAATAATACCATGATAATACGAATTTAAATGTGCTATATTATTAACAAACAAAAAACTTCAAGATATGAAGGGTTCATCATAGTCCTTATTCAAGATCCCGTGCAAGTGATGTTATTCTGTATATGGTCTATCTAGATGTATGGATTTTGATATACTGCAAATCATTTGAAAGCGCTAAGAGGCATTTGAATGATGCACCACAGCCACATAGGGTCATGGTCATGGTCTTGTTCAGCTATTGATGGTATAAGATTTTTGGTAGTAATTATTCTTATAGAGGGTGTGAGTGGTTTAAGATAGATAGCCGTACTATTAAGAGTGGTAATCTCAAAGAAAATATGGTTATATAAGTGCCACTAGGTGAATTAACTCCATGCATTTGCATTAGGACCTAGTGAGTGCTAACATCCCTTGGAAAACATGTTTGTGAAATGCTAACTCACGTGCAAGAGTGATGGAACTTGTTGGAGTCAACACATTTGCACAAGGGATGAAAGAGGAGAAGAGGAGAAGGGTCACTGCCATGACCGGACACTGTCCTCGGTTAGACCAGAGTAGTAGACCCTAAGCTCGGCAGGGTGGCTGGCGCGACCGGACTATGCGACCGGACACACTGGGCGAGTCCAGTCAAGTGACCCTAGTCTCGGTCAGCAGCGCTAGCTTGACCGGACGCTAGCGCAGGGCCGCGATTGGACGTGTCCTAGCACTGTTCATGGGACGACACCGCGCATAGAGAGGGACTGGACGCGGTAGTGGATCCGGTCACCCTTGATCGGACGCTTCCGATCGCATTTTTCATGTTCTAGAGCTCTCCGGAACGTGATCGGACTCTGCCGTGCAACGAGTCCGATCAGTCGAGCAGCGCGTCCGGTCAGGTGGCATGTACGCGCGTGAGAAGAGTCGTTGGGCAGCAAGGGTCATTTTCAAACGGCTAGTACATGTGTCAACAGATGGTTGACCGGACGCGTCCGGTGCACCCTGCATCATGTCTAGTCAACGCATAGACAGCCGGTTAAGAGGGCCAATGGGTATGTTGAGTGTTGGAGCTCTATAAATAGATGTTGGCTGTCTTAGGCTCACTCTCCTGGATATTTTGATCATTAATACATCTTTGTGAGCTAAGCCAAACACCTCCCACTCATTTCCTTCATAGATTCATCATCCTTGTGAGATTAGGAGTGATTCTAGTGCATTTGCTTAGAGTTTGAGTATCTAGGGGCACTAGTGATCGTGTGAGCTGCGGGATTGCTTGTTACTCTTGGTGGTTGCCACCACCTAGACGACTTGGAGCAGCTTGTGGTGATTGGCATGAGGTGGAGATTGTTCATGGCCATCCCGATCGTGATTGTGAGGGGTTCTTGATCTTTCCTCGCGGGAGATCACAAAAGGTACTTTAGTAAATTACTCGTGTCATTGAGTACCCTCATTTGTGTTTGGTTCTTGCGGAGCACTTGTGTAGGGCTAGGCTTATGAATGGCTATTAGCTCGCCGAACCACCAAGTGAACGGTCGACACAATGGAGACTAACGTGCCAGCATGCACGTGAAGCTCGGGAGAAAAATTGTGTGTCATTGTCTCTTTGGATTTCACTTGGCTTTCATTATTATTGATCAATTGTCTCTTGCCACGATTGGTATATCATTCTTCATCTCATCTCTTGTATTTGCTTTAGTTGACAATTGTGTAGTAGCTTGTTGTTTAGTTGCTAAGTTAGTTGAGTAGCTAGTTAGTTGTTTAGTTTCTTTAGTCTCTAGCTAGCTCAATTAGAGTAGCACTAGCAACTTAGCCTTGTGTGTGAAATAAAGATCATAGAGAAACTAGAATTGTGGTATAGGTGGCTTGCAACCCTATTAGAGCTAGAGCAAAACTTGCTATCGCCTTTTGTTATACTAATCCATTGCTCTAGTGATTTTTAGAAAAAAAAATATAGGTTATTCACCCCTAGCCATTTAGGACCTTTTACTGCCGAGGCACGGTATGATGAGGCTGTTCAGCTACATCAGTAACACACCGCAAGAGAGAGTTAGCGATTTGATTGGCCTAGTCATGAAAACTTGAGATCAACAGGCACTAAAGATGAATTTCATTCCCATGGACTAGGAACAGATACTAAACATTCCGCTTACTACCTGTCGGTGTCTAGAAAACGGGGGCCTAGACAGAGCGATGAGTGAATTTGTATCTGCGCGTCTAGGCCTGGATGGTGTGCAAAGCAGACACAAGGGTTTGTACTGGTTCGGGCAAGAATGGCCCTACGTCCGGTGGATTCTACTGTTGCTCGTGCTGCCTTGCACTGGAGTGCTCGTAGTAGGGGTTACAAGCTTTCGAGAGAGGAAACGGATCCCAAGTCTCATGGGGTGTGTTGTCTTAGCGAGGTGTGTCCCGTCGTTAGATGTGGCCCCTGCCTCCCCTTTTATAGTTTTCAAGGGTAGGGCTCGGGTTACATTTATGGTAAAAAGATAAAATAGGGAAAAGATGAAAGAGAAAAATAAAAAAGGTGGCCTTGGGTGCGGCCGTCTTCCTCCTTAACCGCCGTGAGCAGTTTCCCCCTGTAGCGCAGAAATATAATGGCCGTTGATCTTTTGGCCTCTCCATCCGCTGGTGCAACATGCTATGGCCATGCTTCGTCCTGTGTGCTTCTGTGTCGTCGAGGATGGGGCGGTACGTGCGCCCAGATTTGAGTAGAGAGGAGGGTAGGTGGTATAGTTGCCGTTACCCTCGTCGCTATAGAGGTATGGACGTCGTGGTGGTGGAATGGCCGGGGTCATGTTGGGTCAGAGCGCGGTTCCTGTGTTCCTGTTTACTGTGCACGGTCATGTCCGTCCCATCAGCGGGAATGGGCGCCGCGGTGAGGGCCCCCATGGCTTCCCACATTGCTAGAGGGCTCCACGTGTCCCTCGGGCAAGGTAGAAGTACGCCAAGAGGGTCGGGCGCTCCCGTGCTTATGTTGCAGGGGTCGGCGAGGCGAAAATTGTTCCCGACAGGGCACAGAGGTCGGGCGCTTTGATGATGTCATGGGGGCTTGGGCGAGGTGGAAGGCGTCCCTAAGCCTCGGGCGATTTAGTAGCTGACACGCTATTAACGCCCTTGGTTAGGTATGCCTACTATTGATACTCGACACTACCAGGAGAGACAACACGACTTTTGAGCGTGGCACTATGAGAAGAACGGGATGTTTTCAGTTAGATCGGCATACCGGATGTTGATCAACAATCGAGAAAACAGAACAAATTGGGTTGAACATAATCCAGGCAGGTCTGATGTATGGGCAGATCAAAAAGACTAGACGGATTTGTGGAAGGTTAAAGTCCCGTCCAAAGTCTGTGTCTTTCTGTGGCAACTCGCAAAGCATTCATTACCTACGGGAGATGTACGACACTGAAGGAACATGGCACACAAACCAACAGTTGTTCTTTCTGTGGCCGCCAAGATTCATGGCGTCATTCCTTGCTGGAGTGCAATATGGTCAAATGTGTTTGGACATTACAAGGCAGAGAGAACTTGGAGTTTATCAGTCAGACCGAGCATAGTGATGCTTGTGGTTGGCTTCATGAGGCAGTCGCAGCTCTCCGGCATGAGGATCTTGTGCGGGTGATAGTCATGATGTGGTCGGTTTGGTATGCAAGACGACAAGCTATACATGAAAATATTTTTCAGAGCCCATTGTTGATTCATAATTTTGTGGAACGCTTCATTGTGGACTTGGAATCGGCTACACCAAATGTGAAGAAGATAGGGGTACCGGCCCAGAACCCTAGCTGGATACCACCGCCCTTAGGACGCGACGAAGATAAATGTGGATGTTGCATTATCTAAGAATTCTTGCATTGCGACAGTGGCAGCGATTGCAAGGGATGAGGCAGGCACATTTTTGGGAGTGTCTGCAATTGTGATGGAAGGATTTTCAGATCCAGAGATGGCGGAAGCGTTGGCCTGCAGATAAGGTCTAGCTCTCACGAGTGACCTTATGCTTCAGAAGGTCGGGATTGCTACCAACTGTGCGAACATAGTGAAGAATATGTGTGGCGCAGGGATGAGTCCCTATGGCCACATGATCAGGGAGATTAAGGTAGGTATGGCAAGCTTTGTGTCGGTGGAGGTCGTGAAAGTAGGAACATGATTGATGATGCTTATAGATTAGCTAAAAGCTCAATTTATGAATATGTAGGGCAGGGCGGCATGTTTGGCTGATTTTTCCTCCCAACGAAGTTTGTGCTGATACTCTGATTCTTAAAAAAGAAAAAAAATCTTCATTAAGGCCTTGTTTGGATGCACATGTATTTATCTCAGTCCACACACGTGGATTAGAGTAAAATTAAACTAAGTTTTATTCCATTCTATTCCAATACATATGTATTGAAATGAATAAGACCTAAGAGATATCTCGTACGAGACTAGAGGTGGGCTCCTAGGCCGCCGCTGCAAATGACTTTTGTCCGTCTGAGAAGTTAAATCCTATAGTTGTGTTTGGACATCGATAAATCGGATCATGCATCTCAGATGGGCTTTACTTATTATATATAGGGTCCCGCAAAGAAAAAAAGAGAGTAGTTGGTCACGAAAAAGGAGAACAGCGGCAGCTAAGGTACGTGCTGTACAGGCACGGAGTTGGAGTTGTTACCGGCGTGCTTCTTCTCCTGCTCTACCTCATCGCGACGGGGCTGATCGCTTCGGCTTCCGACGCACTCGCCCTGTCGTATACACCAGATCCAGATCAGCTTACAGAGGCGTCCACGTTATTATTATAAAAGAAAGAAAAAAAGCATAGGTCTGGTTTAGTTCTAGGACGTAAAGTTTTAAAGTATTATATCGGGTGTGATATGAGGGTGTTGCAAGGAGTGTTCGGATACTAATAAAAAAATAAATTATAGAATCCGTTAGTAAACTCTGAGACGAATTTATTAAGTCTAATTAATTCGTCATTAGCACATATGTTACTGTAGCACTTTATTGTCAAATCATGGACTGATTAGGCTTAAAAGATTTGTCTCGCAAAGAAACTAATCAAGGCCTAATGCACCCTACCACCTGGTCATATACTAGCTAGGACTTTCGCATGTGCAGTGCCAGTGCTAGTGGTTGTTGGTTGTAGAGGTAGCCAGTCAAGGACTTTGTTAGACCAAGCCACAGGTATGAGTTTTCCAGAAATTATTAAGGAAGACACAATAGCTGAGAGTAGCCAAAAAGACTAACTAAATTTACTGATTTAGTTATTCTCTAAAATAAATCCCACCTCAAAAAACTAGACTAATCCAACAGACTATCTAAATTGGGACTGTCTGAATTCAAACATGCCACGTCAACAGATCTTTTTCGGATTGACAAGCCTCTTGTGTTAACTCTGATTGCTGCCTCGAAGGCCCTTTTATTAGTTCAGTGTGTCTCTTTGCGTTGCCTTTATATTTATATTTTTCTTTAGTTGATTGATTATGATTAAAGAGCAGCTAAAATGGCCAGAGCTGGCTGCACAGGTTCAGTTCAGGCAAAGAACGGTGATGCGCCTACACCTGCAGAAGCAAAAATCAATCTAAACAGAAGTTCCATGAACTCCAATGCACCGCCGTCGTCGTCATCATGGGCAGCCTCACCTTCACATTCCTCCTCGTTGTTAGTTTCCGTGTCCTCCTCAGCCGGCACCATGAAGCAGCAGAACGGGCAGAGGCGGCTGACACGGAACCAACAGGAGATGCAGCGCTAATGGAAGCCGTGCGCGCACGGCATTGTCCTCAGCGCGTCGCCGGCCTCGTACCGCTCGATGCACACCGCGCACTTGTATCTTCTTCTGTCCCTATCAGCAGACCCAGATGAGATCCGCCTGGATCTTCGGCGCCTGCGCAGGTCATCGGCGCCGCCTAGTCTTGTGCGCACGGGGCAGGGAGACAGAAAATGAGCGGGAGGGCAGTACGCGGGAAAGGAAGATGGCGCCCGGGACTCGGTAATTGCGCGCGCGGGACACACCGTTGCCGCGCGATTCACGCGACTTGGCGAGCGAGCCCGCTGGCTTTCTATGGCGAGCGAAAAATCGGGGATAGCTCGTGGCCATCTTCAGACAATGATATAGAAAGCCCGTTGGAGATCAATTTTGCATCAGACTCTCCAAACCTGAATATACAGGGGCTGTTTAGATGATGAAAAAGTTTGGGTTCGGCTACTGTAGCACTTTTCGTTGTTATTTGGCAAAATTTATCCAATCATAGACTAACTAGACTCAAAAGATTCGTCTCGACATTTACAGACAAACTGTGTAATTAGTTTTTTCTTTCGTCTACATTTAGTACTCCATGCATGTGTCGCAAGATTTGATGTGACAGGTACTGTAGTACTTTTTGGATTTGCTTTTTGGGTGGAAGTGGCAACTAAACAGGCTCACAATATGAAATAGAAAGTTTGTTGGAGTTGCTGCAGAGAGCGGTTCCAGAAGGTGCTAGCAAAAGATTCTCTGGTGCTGAGCACTGAAGTCTATGGCGCTGAGCACCGAAGATTCTCTAGTAAATAGAAGCTTTTACAGGTGGTGCCTCATCTTAAGGCTATGTTTGGAACCTCTCCGTGCATTGCGCTACCAGTCAGATAAAAAATATGATATTTTTTTAATCTTGTTTAGTCTTTGAGGTGTGACTTTGATTACTCGCTCTGTCCTTGCATAAATAGATTTCTAGACTTGTTTTAAGTCAAAATTTTAAAACTTTGACCAAATTTCTAGAAAAATCCATCAACATTTATGACATTAAATTATTATCATTAGATATAACATAGAATATATTTTCATAATATGCTCATTTTATATCATAAATGTTGTTACTCTTTCTGATAAATTTAGTCATAAAAATGATAGTTTGACTTGCACGAATTCTAGAAATTGATTTATTTGGGGACGGAGGTAGTATATCTTTTCTTCTATAATTATGATGCCTAATAAATGTATGTGATTATATGAAGGTTTATTGAAGACAATCTATCCATATCTTATCTGTATCTTCAAGCTAAATATTTTGAGAGAGAGAGCTTTTGGTGGTCAAAGTTTCACCTATTTGACCGGGTTTTAGTTAAAGCATGATATATTTGTGACTAGTTCGTTCAGAAAAATATGTGTATTTGTAACTAGCTAGAGAAAGTAATATACTTTGTCACGTTAGCCCATATGGAGCTAGCTAATATAGCTTTTTAATAACTAGGTGGTTGGATAGTTCAATCATAGACTATACTCGCTAGGATGTTTGGATTGGAGCTTTTTTAAGTAGATTTATTATATATATATATTAGAACTGTCTAAGTAGTCCAGACATAGAATAAATCTAGTTAATCGTATATCTATCTCACCTGGTTCATGCTGTTGAGGCTTTTTAAGTAGGCCTCCTTCTGCTTGTGCAGCCGCGGGTCCCCAGCACTAGCAGCAGGTGCTGTTGCTTCGTCGTCATAGCGAGGGGAGTGAGGGTATTGTGTGGGTACAGCCTGCAAGGGTACATCCTGCATGTATGTGGGTACAGCCCTCTTAATTGCAGCAGCAACTGTTGCTTCGTCGTCATAGTCATAGCCAGGGGAGTGAGGGTATTGTGTGGGTGCAGCCCATAAAGCTTTTGCTTCGTCGTCATAGTCATAGCGAGGGGAGCGAGGGTATTGTGTGGCTACAGCCCTCGGAGTAGCAGCAGGTGCTGCTGCTTCGTTGTCATAGCGAGGGTATTGAGGGTATTGTGTGCGTACAGCGCTCGCATTTGGCGGTTCTGAAATCATATCGTGCTCAACTTCATCCATGCATGCCTGCCTTTTAAACCATATTTAGGTCTTGTTTGGAAACATCGGATTATTCTTCACCTGCAAATGAATTACACCTGTAAACCATGGAAACTGTCGTTTGGGTAAGGAGAAAGACAGCTGCACAAAATTGCAAATTAATAATTGAGTACAAAGCTTTTTGCTGATTGGGAGCGTGACCTCCGTAGATAATATGCGAGTCGCGGCTTTCTGAAGATTGGGAGCGTGACCTTCCCGATAAACGTCCGAAAACTAGTAGGACCTCCAAAGACAATTATTTTTTTCTGTGGAATGGAAATGCAGGTGAGGATTTATTTGATCCCCCGAATTTGACCTCAAAAAACAATTATTTTTTCGGGTATTTTAGACAAAAGCGGCTGTAAAAAAATTATCGCCACTAGCCATCCAAGCAGAGCTTTTGCGTTACATTCGGAAAAAAAAAATTATCCCCCAGTAATTTACACCGGTTTTAGATACAATACTTGTCTTCCAAACATGTCCTTACACAAAATGATTCTTGTAATTAGTAGCCTAAATCAATGAAATGCATGCATGTCTTTTTAAACTATGCATTACTAGAAAACTAAAAAAAATTAACAATCAAACTAACTAGATACATTCCATCCTTGCCTTTGCGTGTGAAGCCAACTCTCTCCTCGGCTGGTAGCTAGCTAGCCTGTGGTGGCACTCATTTGTCTCACGGCTGCTGGTGGTGTCTGGTCACTTCAAGCATGCATGCTTTGCAGTGTCTATGCATGTCCTTGCTGGGTCGGTGCAGTGGGTCTGTCTGGATTTATAGGCGCGCGTCATGGGAGCGTTGTTTTAAACTTTTAACACTTGAGCTGGAATCAACAATGCTAGTTACTCGTAGGCGGAGCAACAGGTAATAAAGAATCTGTGCTGTCTTGCTTTATTTTGGTTATTAATTAATTAGTACTAGCTCGTATCTTCCGCGAATTGTGTTACCTAGAGCAACTCCAAAAGATTTTCCATATATCCTTCCTAATTTGTAGGAATAGAGATTTTGATGAAAAAAATACCCTTAAACAGCTTATCTAAATGGTTATCTAAATATAGTAATATTCTATTCTGGATTTATCTCTAGGCAAAGATAGAAAACGAGAATGACTCTCTAAAGTGCAAACAAGATATAGAAAAGCTGTTGGAGAGTAAAAAAAATAGAAAACGATTTTTATGCAAATGACTCTTCAAATGATAATTTAGAGAGTAAGATTTAAAAAAACTCATAGAGATGCTCTAATAATTGAACTAAACACGGGAGCGTTGTAGATATCTCCGAGTTTTTATATTCATTCAGAATCGGACTATACGCTCACCCAACCGAATGAAAAAGCAAATATTCTATATTCGCGTGCAACATTTGATGGCCTCTTTATTACGAAGGATGCCCACCCAACACGCGATGCTTCAAAGAATCTTCGATGCCCGCCACTAAAAAAAAGGTTTTTGGAGATGCTGCTTTTTTTTCAGAGTGGCGGTTTAAAATTAAAGTGCATCCACGGCAAAACTGTATTTAAAGGAGACCCATGGCCATGGTCAGCCTCTACAAAAATGCTTTTCTTTAGATTTAGAAATATGTCTATAATTTCTAGAGGTGATCGTGTTGAGTAACTGCCACTAGAAATGATACTTGATACTTTTAGAGATGGTTGTCTTAAGCGAATAAATTGATTATTTTGTAATCTTTAAATTCAGATTAAGGTAAACTTTATATTGAAAAATCATATATCTCAATGAGATATTGATAGCTATTTCATAATTTAGGAATCCAAATATTAACCATAAATTCTTAAATTTTGAAATTAAAAGCTCTAAATTTTTTAGACAACCTCAGATGCAGACATGCACTATATTGGAGTTGTAATGGTCCAAGAGATATGCAACTTTCAAGAAGACAAAGTCACAAAAAGAGCTTTCAAGAAGACAACTTTTTTTATTCAAGGTGGTTTATTAGAGTGCCAAATATAGAATACAATGTTAGGAGAGGTGAACACAACATATAACTCATACCGGCATCCACCCCAGCCGTTGGCGACTTCTGAAATGGTTATTTCAATAACATTTCCTAGAAGAGTTTTTTAATAACTTCTAGAAAATAAAAGTAATATTGTTTACTTATTTCTGGAAATTATTTGGATAATTTATCTAAAATATTTCTGAGAAAGAAAAGGGGGAAAGAGTTTATTGAAATTAACACAATTCGTCTCTTGATTTTTTACTGCAACTCGTCTCTTGTTTTATTTTGAGAGGAACTCCTCTCTTGGTTGATCCTGTGCATTTTTGAGCGAACTAGGAAGCCCGTAGCAATTTCTCCTATCAATGGGCTCCAAAACAAAGCAATGCAACCTGGTCCAACATTCTTGAGACCCAATTCAATTAATAATGTCCTGTAACCGGGTACTTTGTCCCATACCCGCATCCGCTAGAAAAAATTTTACCCATCGGGTTACCCATATCCGCACGCGGGTATAAAAGTTTACCCATATCAGCACCCGTGCGGGTAATACTACCCGGCGGGTAACCCGTACCAGATGATACACCCGCGAAGACTAAACGAAGTCGTGAATATATTGCAGAAACCAACAAAGGAAAAAGTCACGTAATGACATAATGACATAATGCTCAGATTTCAAAGCTGGACACCATCACATTTCAATGTTCCAAAATTGCAACGACCATTGACGAAAAAGAGCAAAATTCACCGCCGGTCCCTGAACTTGGCCGGTGCTGTCATCCAGGTCCTTGAACTTCTAAAGTGATATATGTGGGTCCCTAAACTTGGCAGATGGTGTCATCCAGGTCCCTAAACTTTCAACATGATCACTGCAGGTCCCTAAACTTGGTTGGCGGTGTCATCTCAGTCTTTGAACTTTCAAAGTGATCACCGCAGGTCCCTAAACTTGGCAAACGGTGTCATCTCTGTCAAATGTATTAAAAGTTTTCTCTATTAAAAGCTACTTCTAATTTTAGTATTATTTTAAAAGTTTTAATAGTAATATTATAGAAGTAACTTTTCTATGTTATTAATACTATAACATTATTATTAAAACTTTTAATACCATAATATTATTATTAAAAGTTCTAATACTATAGTGCTACTATTAAAAGTAGTATAATATTATAGTATTAATAATAGAGGAAAGTTACCTCTATAATACTACTATTAAAACCTTTAAAATAATACAAAAATTAGAAGTAACTTTTAATAGAGAAAACTTTTAATACTATAGGAATTTTAATAGTATTTTAATACTATTAAAGACGGCAGCGCTATTCTACAACCTAGGTGTAGAATAATATTCTAGACCACAAGCCAAAACTGATCAGAAAAAACACTGAATACTACTGAACTACGTTCAGTATCATTCAGTACTACACCCAGTATCCCGAAATACTGAATAATACTGAAACGCGACTACTAAACAGTACTGAATTTTGTTCAGTATAACAGCTTGGTGTAGAATAGTATTCTCTACCTAAGGTGCAGAATAGCGTGTGTACTATTAAAGATACATAAATATTGAATTAATTTTAGTATTTATCTATTTTAGTTTAAACCTAATATATTTGTTGTTGTAAATTATTTTAATATTTTAATTTAATTTTTCTATGTAAATTATTTTATATAATTTATATTTTTATGATAAATATTATATAAATAATGATTAATTAATTGACATATGTTGGATCCACGTCTAACGTCGCCACGCCAGCTTAGAATCCAACAATTCTTACCTTTTCAAGTTTTTGCATTTTATGGATGTCCTGCGTACATATACTAGGCGGTGGCCCAAAAGGGCTTAGTTCAACTAAACGCCACCATTAGGCTCCAAACATACAAAACCGTACTATGAACAGACATGATATTGGCACAGAGATCGAAATTTTGTACGTCTCCACACTATGTAAAAAAAGAATATTACAGACGCACCTTTAGTGTTATCACAGACGTGCTATGGCCCGTCTGCAATAAGTCGTCTGTGATAAGAAAATTACAGACGCTCTTAAGTCCGTCTGTAATAAGAATATACCACCGACGCGTGTTCATGTGGAAGCGTCTGTGACTAAAAGAAGACGCGTCTGCAGTAAGGATTTACCTACAGACACGCAACAATTACGAGCGTCTGAAGTAGAGATTACGAGCGTCTGAAGTAAGGATTACGCTTTGGCTCCTGAGCGTATGAAGTATCGATTACGAGCGTCTGAAGTAGTGATTATGTTACAGACGCGCGTTCAATAGAGTGTCTGTCGTAATATTTAAGCTACAACTTCCAAACGCGTCTACAGTGTCAAGCTGCACAACTCCGTCATCACGCCGGCGTCAGCAATGATACAATACACATCGGCACCATATATATCACATTACACAAAAACAACACACATCAAAGTTTAATTACTCAGTGTAGCTCCATAAACGTACATGCACATTTAATCCAAACTAGCCCACACTGCCTTAATACAAGGGATTAAAGTTCAATTATTCAAAATGTGTATATCCAAAAGCTACGGCATATATAATCCAAACTGCATAGCCACATTTAATGCAAACTAGCCCACACTGCTTTAATACAAGGGATTAAAGTTCAACTATTCAAATGTGTACCTCCAAAAGCTCATTGGCATATATAATCCAAACTGCATGCATGGCTGATCTCAAGCTGCTTGACAAATATATATGCATGCTTCCAATGGCATCAAAACCATTCATCATCATTGGTTAGTTTGTAGGGTCATGAAACTCACCATTTTGGTCCACGATCTCCGACAGAATGAACATGGCGATATTCTCTCTAATCTCCTCCAAGCTGATTGGCACGTTCTGCATGTCCAATTCCTGTAAAACACAACAGTAGCCAAAGATATAAAGCTGCATAGAATAAGTTTACTTAATTTCAGTTATGCATTGCTCTAAGTCTAGACAAGTATACTACTGAATAATAAGTTGAGACCTCGATTGCGCAAAATTGAAAGAAATTACTATCTGATCAAGGCAGGAGGGTACCAAATTTTCTAAAACCAGCACCTATTAATTGTTGTTATCATTATGTCCTTTCACCATTCAACTGAAAAACACCAATCATAAACCAAGAATAATATACGCACAGAGACTCAATCAACATTTTCGAGCTCGCTTTCGCAAGCGGCGTCGCAAAGCTTGTACTCTATTATGCATTTGTATGTTCCCTTGCTTTAGGGAACAACCCTCCTAATCCTAATGGAAAAAAAAGCATGATCTTGCAGTGAAAAAAAGGTAATGGGGATGGTGAGGAGGAGAAATCAAAGAAAGCATCTCTGGGATGGATGCATTATTGTTCACAGTTCACATACGAGATAGCTAGGGTGGTGCTTTTAGATGCGATGCAAACTAACCCTTTGATGGCAGGCACTAGGCATTTTGTCCTACTCACCAATCACCCACAAGGGGCCATTAGTATAATGCTCCCTCTGATTCTGTTGCTCCTTGAGGCCCCTACACCATCACAACCCTCTGCACTTCTATATTTGGAGGGCACATCCCGTAACTATCCCAAAGTTCAAATGTGGCAGATCAGAATATAGGTGGATGGATGATGCTAATATTCCATGATTCCATTTCAGCAGCTCACCGGTATCCCAGTTATATATATGTATGTCTCAAGATATATATATGCACATGACATATACAAGCAGAGGCATGAATGAATGATGCACAAGTAAAATATTCATCAGACAGCTCCAATAAATATAGAAATCCATGCATCACAGTGATGAGTCACCTTTCATCAACTGACTAGAGGATCCTTCACTTGTGCAGAATTCAGCTAACAGAATATAGAAAAATATGTTTCCTTATGAAGGCTGTCAGTAATTCTAGGGGTACACAAATCTTAGCTTCCTTCTGCCTTCTGAGATGGCAGTGCCAGTGCCATCCTCATCACAACATCAAGGAGGCAAGGCAAGCAGCATTTGACTCCCAAGATATTTATAAGCAACATAACCGGCAAGGCAGCATGTGCAATTAGGGAGTTAGTTGTCTTGAGCACATTCTTTTTTTCAGTTGTAACTTACTAACTTCCAGTGTAATCATCTTCAGAAGCAAGTTTTGATGCATATGCAGAAATTGGAGGTTGACCCCCTATGCTCAAGCTTTGATTTGGTAGTTACTAGAACATGTTGAGCTGGAAATGCATCAACCAGAGACAAATATTCATTTACTAAGGTCGACAGAAAGTTTATTTAAATTTATTTGCTACATTTGATTTCAAGGGAGAAGTGGAGTGGGAAGTGTAACACTTCTTTTACATTACTATAGGTTAAAAGAAGAAATCCATTTTGTACGTACGCCATTGCTTACCACCAGAGAAGGCCACATTGGCATTTTGTCGAGCAGCTGGTGGACACGGCTGCTCGCACCCCTGCTGCTGCTGCTTGAGCAGCTCGTGTCGCCTCTGCTGCTCGCAGTGGCCGCTCGTGCCACCCTGGCGTGCGCGGTGACCACCCCGACGGTGTCCAGCGAGTCGTGCAGCACCAGCCCACGCGCGGCGAGCACGGAGACACCCACGCGCGTCGGCTTCCTCAGCTCATCGGCCTCCTCAGCTCGTCGGCCTTAGCCTGCTCGAGCACCACCCGGCGGCGTGTTCCTGATGGACGACTTGAGCAGCAGCGTGAACGAAGGCGAGGCCACGTCCGCGAACTCCGGTGAGTCCGCGTCCACCGGCCCCACTCGCGTGAGCTCGGAGAACCCCGCGCCGGCATGGATCCCTGCCCCGCCGTCCCGATTGGTTGGCCGGGAGCACACCTCCTCCGCCGCCTGCTCCAACCCACCCGCCACCGGCCGGATTCCTGCCCGCCTTGGTCTCGGAGAGCTGCGCGCGCCCGGGGGAAGGGGCGGCGCTGCGCACGAGCTCTGTCACCAAGGACGTCTAGGTGGTGGGGGCGACGCCATGGATGGTCCGGCCGTTGTCGCTGGCCGTGAACCGAGGCGCGCACATAATAGATGAACCTGCGCCTGACGGGGAGAGTTCGGACGCGTCTAGCAACAGGCGTCAGAAGAAATAACACTCGTCTGTACTATGAAGTTGGTACAGACGACTCTTCCCAGGACATCTCTGTGATAGTGCCAATTTCTACACGCGTCTGTGTTAGTTCTTATTACAGACGGGCGTTAACCGTTGGCTTACTACAGAGGCTTGTCAGAGAAAGCATGTCTGCAATATTTTACTACAGACATGTTTTAGTCTGTCATCTGTATTGTGCGTGTTAGATTTAACCCTTTTTTACATAGTGGCATGCCGGGGCATTTCCGCCCGGTGAGGCGCGCCACGGCCACCCTCACGGAGTCCATGGAGCGCTCGCTGAGTCATTGTTTGCCGGCCACCCGTCGCATATGATGGTATGAATCCATAGATCCATTTGTCATTGGGTCCACATGAAAATATTGTTTTTTGGGATTGGGCCTTCTACGACAATTCTCATATGACAAAGTACTTTTTTCTCTCTTTGTCCCAGAGGTATGTGCTTTGGACTAGTACTCGGTTTTGCTTAAGTATAAAATCATGACTAAAAGATTCTACAAATACTTAATTAGGAATATTAACATGTTTTATTTCATTCGTATTTAGAGCGTATGATCTGAAAAAAAAGAGATGTTATAATCGTTCTTTTAGTTATAGGGTATTCTTTCTGTACCTCTAGTAGAAGAATGGATATCTCTAGTAACTCAAGTGAAATGTTTAGACTTTTGAGCTTGCTTCTCCAGAACAATGTCTTAAACCTGTAAGACATGCTGATCACACATTTGGTTTGCTTCAGCTGTTATTGTCCTTTAAGTTAGTGTTAGATTGCTAGTATTAGTATGCGTGTCATGCCAATGTTCCTTTAATTTGGGTTCCTTGTTGAAATTTCCAATGTTTTCAGTCTACTTTAATATTCTTTGATTCATTCCTTTCTAATTTTGTTTGAAGGTGATGCTGCTAGTGGTGGTATGTGGGTACAGTGCCATGACTGTCGTTCAATTGAGAAGCAGCAGTCAGTGACAGGGGACGGATAGCGTGGGTACAAGCTTCATCTCGCACCTTGGGATTTCAGAGCTAGCATGATCTATAACAAAGCAGTGCAAGACTTTCCACAGATGCTGCTGCCTGGAGTGTGCATGGCCACAGGGATTGTTGAAATCAGAGTTTGCAGCACAGACTGGAATGAATCTTCCTGCCATGGATCTGTTGTCTGCATGTTGGGAAAGAGAGGAGAAAAAAAGAGCAATGTTTTGTGAGAGGTGCAAATCGCGGGAGCAATGATTGAGCTTCTGTTTGGTTCAGGGGGATTACTGCTGGATGCTGACACAGATACATGAACGAGCGGGCCATGTTTAGTTGCCGAAAGTTGGTGCCGTCAAAATCACTGTGCAGTACTATAGCATACTGTAGTATTTCGTTTGTATCTGGTAAAAATTATCCAAACATTGACGCTCAAAATATTCGTCTTGCAAAGTACAACAAAACTGTGCAATTAGTTTTTGATTTCATCTATATTTAGTACTCCATGCATGTGCCGGTATTTTGATGTGATGGAAATGTTCTTTTTGCATAGTGAAATTTGGGGGCAAATTTTAGTGGAAATGTTGTTGTCTTCTCCCACATCGGCTTCACCCGTCACCACCCTCCTTGCCGTGTTTTCCTGCCTCCTTCCTACCTTCCCTGTATGATTGCCCCGCTAGTACTTCCTCTCAAATAGAAAAGAGTAATGTAAGGTTTGTCCCTTGTCTCCTCTAAGCGCAGTTTGTACTTGTTTGGAAGGATGCATAATATTTGTATGTACTCCATTTATTTAACTATTAGTAGGCAAAAGTACAATTGTTTGTGCAGAGCATACGTGTTTAAGTTGGAAAGTAATCTGATGATGGATGCTGTTGTACCTGACTACACTACTCCAGTCCCTAGTGAGGTATTGTGGAACAGTTTGGTTCAGAAATTTTGTTCTTTAAGAATTTAAAAGATCACTTGGTAAATGCCCGTGCGCTGCAATGGGAACATATTGTGGGGGGCGATTGCATGAAGCCGGGGTGGACATTGCGCGTGGGCACTACGATATGTTTTAGTTGTAGAGACAGAGATAGAGATTTTAGAAAGATAAGCAATAATTTTTTACATGTTTGTCTTTTTACCATACATGTTATCTGGTATTTTTTCCCATTGCAACACATGAGCATTCACCTTAATCATAATAAGTTTGTATTTCACAATACATGTTTTACAATAGACTGCACAATTAAGAATCTAATCAGTCAATAGTTTGACCAAGAGAGCGTGCTTTGCATGGACACCAAGTTGCAGCTGATCAGCAATAAAAAATGATCCAGAAGATTTTAAAGTCCAAGATGCGGCATCTGACTTCTTGCAGCTGAAGCATGCAGATAACTCAAGCTGTAGTTAGAAGTATCCTGCATATAAGTTCTTTGTTAATGTTTAAAGTTAAAGTATTATTGATATTGTATCCACGTGTGATGCATTACCTCTTTCATAGAGTTAGAACCTCTTTATATACGATATTCCTTGTGAATATATCCTTTGTCGGTTTCTTCTTCCCCTTCTCTTTCCCTTTCCCCTTGTTCACGTCCTTCTCAGCAGCCGGCACGGCTAGGATTCTGATGTTCGATCTTGCCGTAGCTCTTGATAGCGCCACATACAATTAGCCGTGCGAGAACACTGGTTCCGGCAAGTATACCCCGACGTTAGGGATAGTCTGCCCTTGTGCCTTGTTAACGGTCATCGCGAAGCTGAGTCGAATAGGGAATTGCTTTCTTTTAAATTGGAAAAGGAACATCTCATCGTCCGACGAGCATAAGGGTATGTGAGGTAGAAAAACCTGCTTTCCAGTGTGTTGTCCCAACACAATTTATGCGTCTATGATATTCTCTTAGAACCCTCGTATGATAAGCTTGGTATCATTACAAAGTTCGTTCACAGGGTCAATGTTCCTAAGCAATATGACCGGACAACCAATCTTCAGCTTCAACACATGTGGAGGTAGACCATTGGGTGTCAAAGTGTTAAGGAATTCCTCTGGGTAGTAGTTGTGTGGATCATCCACCGCACAGTCAAAGCTATGGTACACCATCTTGTCCCCGTGGAAATGACCTATCATCTTCATATTAATCATATCAACCCAGTCGTTTCACGTAGATAAGATAGCTCGAGAGGTAATATAATCTTTGCTCATCATATTCACATTGAGGTTAGGGAATATGCAATCAATTAGAGTATCAAGGTCACTATCTTGCCCGCTGTGCGGTATGCATATATCATGAGGAAGAAGGATTTCATCATTAACAGTCGCCTCCTAAAATCCCCCACCGACGCGCAACAAGTATTCTGCAAACCACGGGTCGCTCTTTGCCCTCACGTTGCGCACCAGTTTTAGATGTTGCATGGAATCCCAAAGGTACGACATACGCAGCGAGGCACTGACCACCTGAGCCCTCGACCCTCTCCGAACAACGGGAGGAACCTGTCTGAAATCTCCACCGAACGCCACAGTCTTCCCACCGAACGGCAGCTCTGGTTGGTCCACTATATCACGGAGACTGTTGTCCAGCGCCTCGACAGACTGCCTCTTTGTCATGCTAGCCTCGTCCCAAATAATAAGAGATCATGCTCGAAGTAGCTTGGCAGTACCACTCTGTTTCGTAAAGGTGCAAAAGGCTCCATTATCAATGGTGAGGGGAATCTTGAAGCGCAAGTGGGCGGTTCTACCACCAAGCATTATTGAGGTTGCGACACCAGATGTAGCTGTTGCCACAGCAATCTTTTTCTGACTGTGTATAGTAGCGAGAAGTGCTCTGTACATATAAGTCTTTCCGGTCCCGCCAAGACCATCCACAAAGAAAAGACCCCCGTCCTCGGTATCAACCGAGGACATGATCTCATCGTATGTAGCCCGCTGCTCCTCGTTAAGGGTGTCTGATAGAGCCACATCATCCTCGTTAGCCTCAATGCTAGCCTCCTCACTCAAAAATCTCTCTAGGAATATCACGAGAGGCGTCATATGTGTCGTCGATACCAGGAAGTGGGTACATTTTTATATCCTTCTGCATTGATTGTAGCAATTTTCGAATATCCATGAGAACCATCTGCTCCACCATGAAGATGGATTGATTATTGCGCCTGTAGTCCTATGACATTGCCTCCTCATGTTTCTCCCATAGTCCAAACACATCACTGGGCTCACAAAATACCAATATTGTTACAAAGAGCTTTCGCAGTGCATATGGCATCATCCACCCGGTTGCCTCAGTGAGACTCTCGTTCAGCATGTTGTCCTCTTCGATTAAGCCCCTTCTTTCTGCAGCTTCACGAAAGGTCGGTAGGATTTTGCCGTCCACGATCCTTAGACACTCAAAAGAGGTTGCACCAGCCACGTGGTTCAGGAGAACCCTAAGATAGTAACGCTCCCCCTCGGCTAGATTGGTAGACACGATTCTTCCAATCTGTCGTAATGTATCACGACGTACCCTATTTTGCCAAACTTTGCCATGTGCTTGCCACGTATAAAACTCAGGAAAGTCCCGATACAATATACCTTGAGTTGTTTCATCTGTCCTGTTCTTCTTGAAGTACGCGGTAAGCATTGACTTGTCAGCACCTGGACGATCAAGCACTCGTCGAATCCCCTAGCACCGGTGAAATGATACCATGTGCATGTCTGGAAGATGTAGCTATAAGGATAAAACAGAAGGGTACCTAGCACTCAAATCAAACCCGTATATCCTCCACAATGCTTCTGGGGGGGTTACCCATCTAGCATCTCTGTATTGCTTGATCTCATCAACGTGCCCTTCACTATCCTCCTTGCCAGCCTCTCTCATAGCCACAGACGCCCGGTCATGACCCTTGTAAATGTACTTAAACAGATACTTGACTACCTTGATGCTCCCACATGCCTCAACATTGATGTGGCAGTTGAATAGACGGAGGAGATATGGGTTGTAAGGCACAACCCATCTGTTGTCAAGCTCGTGTCCGCAAACTTTTTCTTTTCAACCATCTTCATGCCGTTTGCAAATAGGATATGAATCCTTGCCTTGTACTGTGACATCGCAGAAAATTCTAGGGTAACGGTTCTTGCAGGAATCACGACCCTTTGTGCATGGACAATCGCGATTAAGCACTCCGCAAGGGCCATGCATCATATGTTTTGTAACCATCTTGTACAAGACTGGGTACTTCTTCTTGTTTGGGAGCTCAGCTGAGATGAGGCAATCATACTGCTCTAGGCACGTGATCTTGTACTTCCTATCCATGATTAGCAAAAAAGGTGCATGCGGCAGACCCCTCTTCTGGAACTCCACAACATAAACATGTGCCCGCACCTTTTCAAGGACATCCTTTTTTAGTAGTCTATCCTTCAGCTCTTGTAGTTTTCCTCTAAAGACTCGAACAACGAGATCTAGACGATCCTGTGGTGTCTGGCTAGGGTAGAGTTCACGCTTGATCTCATCCTAGTTTGGGTTACATGTCATAGTTAGGAAGATGTCTGGTTTACCAAACCTCTGTACTAGAGCCATGGCATCCATGTACTGACGCCTCATGTCACATGGGCCTCCAATAAATGATAAAGGCATCACTGACCGCTTTCCAATAACTTATGCTCTACCTTCACCAGCATGTAGGCTATCAACCAATCCTTGGTAGAGGTCATCCCTAATATCATTTTGATGGTTGTGTATATAATCTAATCGAGAACTCTCATTCTTGATGTAAGTGTCGACTGCAAATTGCTGGAATATACGCTTGCCATACAATATGGGGTTAAATAATCCTGGACGCATCTAAAACTTGTAGCAGTAGTAGTCACGCACAGACACGCATAGTCTACCAGGGGAGTCTACAAAAAATAGCTATGAATTAGAGTTGTTTGTAGAATAATCACTAAGGTACATGTATGCGAAGGATTTCAATAAGAAGAATAACAAACCTGCTTCTTCTGACCCACTACGAGCCTTCTATAGGGCACGATACTCGATGACTTCTTCCATACTAACTTATTTCTTCGAAATATCCATGTGCCACCCAAGCTCACCCTTAGGGAAGAATAGAGGGTATGAAAGAGCATCGTAACATCCATGATATGAGCAGATGTCGTGTCTACTTCTATCTTTCCCATGCAAGACAATACTATTCTGGAACTGACCAAGGAGTTTGCTTCCCTCGATCCAAACAGCAGCCACCTCTGAAGTTGACGGTACATTGTATGTTCTCTGGTATAGCCTCTAGTCAAGGTTTAGTGTGACATGATAGTCCTCGAGGTGGTTAGCCTGGCCCACACTCCTAAGATGTTGTGAGTATGGGTTATCACGAAGGATGGACACAAGCCTCTCAATGACTTCCTTGTCTTTTTGGCACTTCTCTTCACGACATCGTCGATAGCGGTGCTCAAGGCTTCGATCATCATCATAGAAGTAAAGCTCAAGATGTCTTGGCTTATTACCCTCTTCTCTGCCAAATGAACTTATGTTGTGATAGATCTGGCCATGTGCATGAAAGGTGTATATGCCACTGTTTTTCTAGCTTGCAGTAGCGCTATCGAGGCAACAATATAGAGAAGTGAAAGAGAAATGGCCATTGAAAAACCTAATGTTGTTACGAAAGTGCCTAGCATCTGCGTCATTACTTGACCAAAACCTCACAAGCTCATGAGGTACGTTCAGTTCATTGAGCTCGACTTTTCCATCGCGACAACAGAACCCACATGGTTCATGCTCAAACCTTTTCGCATCGCAGTGCTCGCAATTTGCAACAGGTTTTAACATATGGGTATCTATAGGCATGTTACTATACACCTCATCGTATCGGTCAGGTACTTCAAGGACAGAAGTCGTGTCTTCCTCAAGGTCATTGTCTTGGACATCATCATCATCATCTTCCTCTTCTGAAATAACATTTAAGCCGTAATAGTTTAGATAAAGTAGTGGAAGATTTAAATTATATTTGGTCTTTCGTACAAATACCTTGCCCAGCAAACAGGTATCCCTCATCCTCTTCAAATATATCTCCCTCATCATCATCTATGGCCATCAAAGATACGTGAGTTAGTAGAACTACGGGTAAAAATAAACAAAGGAGTTCAAATAGTTTATAGAATGTTACAAAATAGTGTAAATTACCACTATCATCAAATAGTGGTGTCATCGGTGCATTTGATGCAGGCTGAGGGGTAGGTCCTGTCCTTTCTAATAATCATGTAATGACCATGGTTGAGTTAGGTATAATATGGTATACAATATAGGTCACCTAAATGGGGTCATGAGGCATTAGTATTTACCGTTGTTGGTTAGGACTGATTGAGGCAAGGGTGTGTTATCATTTGGGTATTCTTCAGCTATGCATTCACAATCATCAAACAGTGGTGTCGTCAGTGTGGATGATGTAGCCTGAATGTTGGGTCCTGCCCTTTCTGTTAATCACGGAATTACCATGGATCGGTTAGGTATAATATGGTATATATGTCCCCTAAATGGGATAATGAGGCATCAATATATACCGCGTCTGATTGAGGCAAGGGTGTGTTAGCACCCACCCGATCTTCAGCCATGCAATCACCATCTTTATTAGATGCCCTTGTGTTCGAACCAAGGCGACGCTCAAACATCGTGTTACGACGCATTAACAACGCATGTCTTTGTCTAGATAGAACATGTGATCTTTGTGTCATATGGCTAGACAACAACTCATCACATCCATCATCATTGGCCTCCTCATGAGGTGGAGGAATATAAAGAGATGTTGCACTAGACTCTGGGATAACCCAATCACTAGATTTCACCATGGATCCATGAGCTCCAGATGCGCCTACAGTGGGCCACACAAGCTTAGGAATAAATAACGGGTTCTCCATGGCGATAGAATCCCTGTGTAGGTTGTTCTTTTGCACCTCCCTTCATCTTTTATTACCGGCTACTTTGACCTCCTTTCGCCTAGGCACCCTATAACTCTTTTGTTGTTGTTCACGTCTAGCCTCCCTCTCTTCTGGTGTCATATTTACATATCGTTCCCTAAAGTACTGTTGACATGGTTTATCAAAAGTAGCAGGGGTACCACAATCATGACTCAGATTGGTGTCCACATAGTCTTTTGTACATGGTGTTTTATTTAAGTCAATGATGCTATTGTTATCTACACTCATCACTGAGCATTCACCTACATAAGCAATTTTGTTCATTATTATGAGTGACACCACAGGGAAATTCCTTTTCTACACGCGCGTGTAACTACTCCCATGTGTATATCTCTAGATTCAGGGTATGTATGACTCGATGAAGTGTATATAGACGAAGTATACGATCATACTAGACCATCTACGGTAGTATGTATGTCAAGTAGGCAAGTATACGTAGAGTATATAGTTATACTTATTTTATATATATTATAGTGGCATTTCAGTAATATATTAAAAAGTATGGGCTCTTATGAAAAAAATTTCGTATAGTAAGAGTTGAAGTATCTTAAATTGAGTATATAAACATACTCGAACTGATAAATTAGTATGCACACATACGCAATATGGTTTATTAAATATGGGAGTAAGTACACGCGCGTGTAGGAAAAATTATATATATATATATATATATATATATATATATATATATATATATATATATATATATATATATATATATATATATATATATATATATATATATATAGTTCTCCTTACCAATTCGCACAGGTTGGTATGACTGGTTACTATAGAGCCAATCATTATTCTCGGTGTCAACTGTGTTTTCAATGTCGGTTGCAACGTCACCATCTACAAACAAGTTGTATGTTATTTTAGCTTGTTAATATTAAACACACAGGCATTACAGGTAGTGCGACATAATAAAGCTAAGAATGTCACCTATAGATAGTTTATCGTTTTTAGAATTGGCTTTTTCTTGTGATATGCTTCACGTCGCTTTCTATTAATTTCGCTCCGTTGTTCTTCAGTCATTGCCGCACGACGCTTCGCAAGCCTTGCTCTGTCCCTTTGCCTTTTAAGTTCCCGAGGATCAGAGACTTGTGTAACTGGATTAGATCCACTTTCACCGCCTGCTTTTTTTAGAAGACAGACTTGACATCATTAATTATCAGATGTTAAAATTTTCGTATACATATACACATCGGCATCAGTATTTACCTTCATTTATCTAGTTTGACAAGTCTCTCAATGGCATGCGACAACTGTGATTTTCATTAGGCTCCATGTAGGAAAGAGGTCTAAAAATACATGAAGACAGTTTTAAAAAAAGAAAATAGCCTTTTAGTTATAGAAATAACGATCTTCTAAAAATGTGGTTATTCTTATAGTTGTAAACGATAAACTGTGAAACCAAAGCGGCTATAAATTATTTCATGCTAGCAAGTTAAACAAAATGATGACATATTTTCTCAAACGATAAATAAAATGATGATATACCCTATTGATGATATACCCTATTTTGCTAAATTAGAAATAATATTTTATGCATGTACCTGTGCACTCATATGTACATGTGATCAGTCTGAGAATTGTCTAATATTCATAGGTTTAATACTGTACCTCTATACATTTGAAACACGCAATTTCTGATTCCGATTAGATGAAAGAAAGCAGGTAAAAGTATAAATATGTGCAATTATTACATTAAAATGGTCAAAAGACGAATGGATCATATATTGAGAACCTTTTTTATCTTAAGTACAAACTCCCTCTGTTTCTTAGCTTTAGGAGGGTTAGGGGCAGAGAATCGAACTCCCTTGTCTTCGAAACAAAGTAACTTTAGTACCTGAAAAAGTTGACAAAAATTTGAGGATCTAAACAACACCATAAATTTCGAACCTACCCATCCCCAACCAAAGAAAAGCATGGCTGAATCTTTTGTTTTTTAGAGGTGGTCGCAACAGCCGGGGCAGATGAGTTATATTAACAACTACTAATTTGCCCGTGATCACAACTTTGGATTAAAATCAATTTCAGCAAGAAGACTTATTGTAGTCGTCGGAGCCTTTCCCTAAGGGGAGGCCGCAACAACCAGTTTTCTATCGTGCTTCGATCATTAGGTGCTATTTGTGGCCGCTGTCCCAAGGGACCTATTAAGATGACATGAGCGATCCATATTTGCGTAGCATCAAGGCAACTCTATGAACTTGCAATTAAATAGCAACAAGTGTTCAGGAAAAAAGTTTTGTTCCACTTAGTTTTTTCATGCCCAATACCTAGGTATGAGCAAATTTTGTGGGCAAAAGAAATGAAATGTGGCATTGCTATGATTCTATTTAGCCAATTATTATCAAACACTAATACAACTTCTTGAAGAAAAATTAAACAAGGTTATGACATGCATAATTGGAAAGAATGTATTAACGAAGTAACATAAGAAGCTTGCCACTCATGTAACAGAAGGTTGCTTATTTCTAACCTTCAGAATGAAAGGATAACCTACTTGTCATTATTTATCACAACATCAAACAGACTTTAACAGTTATTTATGTCTGCATTTCTTGTCGTAGAGCTTACTATAGCAGCAAACGATCACAAATCACTCTGAACTATCCAAAACACACTAAATCTAAAGCACTGCCATATTGCAGAGATAGAAAAAAAGGAATACAGGAGCACATTTAGCTTCCAGTTGAGTAGTTGACCATGCTGTAATGAAAAATGTAATTATGAACATTATGGTCTCGATAACCAACTAACAGGATGTTTATTAGAATGTCCCCATAAAAAAAAACACCGAACCCAGCTATGGCAATGCAAATGTATGGAAGAAAAATACAGATCATTTTTTAAAGCTCCAGAGAAGCTCTAACAGAGAAGCTCCGGCTAGTATATGTTAGAATCAATATTAAAACTCTAGCATGATCATCTGCTAGTGAAGTACGTAGCAACTTAGATACATATAGAAGCGATAATGGTCCTATTGCACTCTTAGCAAGGTATCTTGAAACAAAAGGTACAAGAACCACATCTGTCAATATGCCAAATGATTTTGCTAAATAAATCAACAAAAAAGCTAATAAATCCAGTCCTTTTCTATAGTGTCGAGCTGACATAATTAGTTAACGTGATGTAACTTGGGATTTCTCGTGGACAAATAGACTATGGTTTTGATAAATGCATTAGTTAATTCAGCAGTACAATAGATCCATTTTAACGAAAACAAGAAAAGCTAATAGGAATTTTGCATTAGAAACCCTAAACTATTTCTGAATCAATCCAGTCCTTTTGTATTTTTCTTTCTCTCTAGAATTTTTTTCAACTGGAACCCTCCCTTGCTATCTATTGTTGTCAGCAGGTCCTTCTAGGTTTTTCTCAGTTCACGTTATGACGTAAAGACACAGCTCTCGACTCTGCGTGCATGCTGCCTCTCGGCTTCAACTCCGGGAGGACACGAGGGAGGGGGTTCTGGAGGGAGTGGAGGTAGGGCATTGCACTTACATTGATTGCGGGCGTGGGCAGCGCTGATTATTTGAGCAAATAAAATCATGAGGTTATTGAATGACCATCATTTGCAGCTGCTAGTGTGATAATAGCAAGAAAAAAATATTGCATGCTCGGGGCTTGAGGCAATAATGCACAGATCAATTTGAAGTTCAGGTTATAGATCGTATGTAATATATAGAAGCTTCACGGGATATATGAGAAGAATATCAGTAGGCTGCAGATTGAAATAAAGAGAATCTTAAGAAAAGAGCTACACTCCTTCAACAATTTTTTTTGCCTTAATGAACCACAATGCTTAAGTTATAGCAACTCACAAAATGAAATGACATTGCACTAATAGAGATTTACAAATCAAAAGGACAGTATGATATGGAGGTTATATTCCATGTCAACATTTCACTGAAGTAAAGAACTGAAGCCCAAATGTATGAGCTTATATTTCCAAGCAAAGCATATCATACATGAAACCAAATCCAAGGGCCAAGGCTATCTAATACGTTACCAAGAGAAACAAGAATGAACTATATATAGAAGCAAATGTGAAGTCACTGGCCGGACCAACTACCACAATTGTGATTTTGTTAATTTGTAGGTCTTGTTTGATCTGTGAAGTTCAGTGCTAAATATGCTGGAAAAAATGGCACACTTTGCTCTAGTGTGTCTGATATTTGTAACTGAAAGAAGTTTATTTATATGCAAAACAATCTCTAATGCAAACTGAAATAAATCGATGTATCACTGCAGTTACTGTGTGATTGCTAGCCAAGCAAAATCCCTCAATTATTTTCCAAGCTCTGAATTATAACTACAATCAGAATTTGTGGCAGTACATATGCAGAAACTCATGTGCAATTGAAAGCTAATTCCTGCAAAAATCCATGCCCAGGCAGGACAGTGGGTCAAAATTCAATTAAGGAACATTACCGACTTGCAAGCATCAGGAGAAATCAATCCGTGGCTTCATGCACCCCTCTCCACCAGCTGATCGCAAAGGTGACAACGTGACGAGGTCCAGAATGCAGTAGGTAGTGGCGAACGCCTTAAAGGGACATTTTATCAAACACCATGGGGGCGTCCCTCAAACAGCTGCAGTGGATGAGGAAACTGCTATGGTGGGCGCCACCCTATGCCTTACCTCAATCAGTTCTATGCCGATGTAATGGTTGCCCCACACGCAACAACTTCTCTAAGGACCAGGATGTTTGACGTCGATTTAGTGCATGTCATCGCGTCTTCCATGCCGGATTGGAGCAAACTCCTGCAGAGGGTCTATGCCAGCATGGACGAGGCGCCTATGTGGGTGAAGTTGGCGTCGCAGCTGCTTAGAATCGCTCGATCTGTAGTGAGGCTGGGGGCATGTGGCTGGGGAGGAGGTAGGGGCTTGTCATGCGCTCAACAGTCACCACTTTGCCAGAAGAGAGGAAGATGGTGGAGGTGTCATCGCGGGGATGTGCGAGGGCTCTGGGTCATCCTGCCTGGGCATGGGCTTGGTGCAAGTGTCCGACGGCACATGTGAGATAGTTGGAGGGGAGGCAAAGCGGGGATGGCGTCAGATCTTCTTGCTGGGGAGGGGAAGACGGATTTTGTCACCGGGAGGAAAGAGGGAGGGAGGGAGCACGATGGTTATGGGATCCCTATTATGGGAAGGTAGCGTCGATGGTTATAGGATCCCTGATTTCTAGCGGTGATTTGGTCGCATGGGCGATGCGACGCGACATTCCTTGGACGGAATCGCACGGGGATGCATGGGAGCGAGCGGCTTTGGTGTCACACCTGTGGACGGAATAGTTATGAATGTTTTAGTTGTAGAGATAATGCTGGGACAAGCACCTACGTTATTGGTGTTTAATCATGGTCATTGAGAGCGTGCACAACACCCTTTTTGGAAACGATTCAGGCAGAAGAGCTACCGATTATATATTAATAAGAAGAAGGCCCAGATAGGGCAAACAACGACGCTTCAAGAGTTTACAACGTAAAAACAACAACTACAAGGCTAAGACAACTCTATTAAGATGACGAATTGCTTTCAACAAGAGGAAACAACAAGACACCCCCAATGAAGATAAACAACTTACTTAAGTGCAACTAACTTAAGTGCAAGGAGACCTCTACCATCATGTCCCAAAAAGCACGGCCCTTTAAACCCATCAATGGATTGAGAAGGTCCAGCGGCAACAGTTGTTGTAGGCGGTCTGCGTAGTCTTCAATTGCGCTCTCATTGAGTTTCCCATCATTCCAAACAATACCCAAATCTTTTAACACACTGCGTTGCGCAAGGCGGGCACTTCGACGAAGTGATGATCTGTCATAGGCCTTGCATCGACGTCTTGTTGTCGTGGTCGGTGATGATGAGGAGGGACACATAGGGGGGCATGCAAGATCCTCACCCTTTGAAACAATTGTCGCCGAAGAAGGCACAATCAATGGATCCTCTATTAATGGTGGCTCTTCCACCTTGACCTCAGTCGTAGGCAAGGTAGAGGCATCTTCGATTGTGATAAGAAAGATAGGGTTTTCAACTGTCACTTATGCATCTGGGCCAGCTTCCTCATCATCAGATGCATCCTCCACAAGAACAACATCCTCAATAGAGGTGGCAACTTGTATCAGCGTTTGTTTTACCTAAAACTTGAAGGTCTCTACTTTATCAGACGTCCTTGTGGCCACCTCGTTAATGATGGGATCTGTCTCTCTATGAATCTCTGTAGCTGTGATGAATGTGGGCATCTCATCAATGACGGAGTCCGTAGTGTTTGTTGATATGTCCTCGCACAACGAAGAGTCGATAGGCGTGCAAGCCGTAGAAAGAGAAGTGCGGACCAACAGTGTTGGAGAGCGCCGAACTAGAGAACATGGTTCGCAGAGCTCAGCCCATGTTGGAAACTGAAGTATGATCTTCCAGAGGATCCGCCCCCTCCAATTGGTTGGTCATACGTGCTAACCACAACTTGATGTTAGAAATCTCGTCTCTAAGAGGGCGCAACACTTCCTCCAAGCGACTTGCAAACAACAGTTGCAATTCTGATCACAAAGATTCCACCAAAGGTGTAATCATGGACTAAAGGTTCAAAGTCATCGAAGCAGAAGCGGCACAACAACAACTCTGATGAGTAGGAACAGGACATGACTCTGATGACTGATTGCAAACATTTTGTGACAAAGAAGATGAAGACCCCACCGCAGTCTTCAGTGGAGGCATGGCCACGACATTTGCCCAACTCTGAGTTTGTTGAGGCTGTTAAGGTTGGGGTTGCACGAAGGAGGAGCGGGCTCTCGGGGATGGAGATGGGGATCGAAAGCGACAATCCCTCTCTCGATGTCCCGGATGACGACATCGAATGCAACGGAAGGAATCTCGGCACGAGCTGACTTGGTGATCACGTGCAAGGCAACGGTAACACCTGCCTCGAGCCCATCTTTTGAAGGCCAAACTGCGCTCTGACTTTGGTACATCTTGTTTGCATTCTCCACTCATGTTTCGCATGCACAACACCCTGTCTCTGCGGTTTTCCATTCTCCGCGTCCCAGTGTGTCCTTTTATTCCTTTTGTTCATCTTGTTTGCATTGCACATGGATGGCCATCTAGACACATCTTGAACAGTCGGGCTCATGATTTATTCTCATCAAATGGTTTCTGTCAGCTGAGCTCTGTATCAGCTGAGCTCCTGCTGGACCTAACTTGTTACAGTAGTAGTTTCAGCTGTCAAGGGCACTAGCGCAGAGAAGCATCTATGCATAGAATTATATATTATATACAGGTGGTGGATGTAATGTATATATGTTTTGTATGTATGTATGAGTGCAAGCTGAAGTTGCGCTAACGTCAGATCGGGGGGTCATATATATTCAGGGATTTCAGAGAGCCAAGGGTGGGAGGTGCAAGGAGGATATATATGATGGGCCATGCATCCAGGAGGTGGAGGCCCAATTCGGGACTTGCTCGGCTGCCGGCTGATGGTTTTCAGGAATCAGGGAGATGGAATGGAGTAGCCATCGTCGTTGCATTGGTTGGTCGCCGCTTTCCCTGCCTCCAAAAGCCCAGGGGCAACTTGCCCAACATGCAAAAAAAAATATAGATTGCCATGGAATGGAAGCAGCATCAGCAACGGCCATGGATCATCCATGGAGGTCATGATCGGCGCCGCGTACCTTTCGACCTACCTAGGGCGGCGATACTTATATCACCATATGCATTGATGCTGTGACTGTCATACTAGTATTATATCTTGGCACTATATAGGAGAGTCCTATTTATGAATTTATCCCGGCCGACCAGTTCTTGTGTAAGCGGGATTAGGAGCATGATTTTCGTGTAAAGAAGAGAATTAATTGATTAGGAATCAAGATTACACGGTGCGATGAGCATGCATCATGAGCGTAATATATAACCTATAAGCGTCGTTCTTGCATTGGACCAAAGCTGACATCCATAGTTGCTCAAACTAGCACTAGTCATACTAAAAATGATTAGTAACTAATTTATTCCTGCATTATATAAAAAAACTAGTTTATCGATGCATGCTTGGCTCATCTGAAACTTTGTTTTTTTTTCTTGCGAGAGACATGCTCTCGGAAATACGTACTGTTGTGTACATCATCGATGGATGGAGGCACTGTGACTGTGTGCTGCGTACATGGGCTCGGCCCATGTTATAATCTCTGTAAGTCAGAAAGGCCCATGTGTGCAAAAGGCGGTTACTGGAAAGCATTTCTGGATAAGTTATTGAATTAACCTTTCCCCAAAAAAGTCATAATATATGGAGCAGACTAGAAGATTTGTTTGAATAGCTTCTTGTAAAAGTAACTGTTTCAAAATTATTTCTGGAAATTATTTTGATAAAGTTTCTGACTAACCAAGTGAGCAAGGAAGGGGGGTTTCTTGGTTCTCGTCAATGGCCTCCAAAACATGGCACTATGCAACTTGGTCCAACATGCTTCAGGCCCAATTAATAGTGTCAACGGGCTCTCCCAAATCGACCCTGGAGTGGCCTTTTCACTCCAATACGCTAAAATGCTATTGGTAAGTTCCGATCATTCGATGTGTACACAGGCAGCAGCTCACTGGCAACACCGGCGTTAGACCGACTAGTTCCAATGCCGAATCAATCGATGGGGAACAGATACTCAGCAGAGCCCAAAGATCGAAAGCCTGATACCAATTGTGAGCCGCAGCAGAGATGGGGAAGGAGGAAGAAGAAGGAAGGGAAAAGAAGAAGCCGTGGGCGACAAGAAGTTAGCGAGGACAGGATTGCATTGATAGCAATGTTCATTTCATAAACACCGTTCAGAGATCAAAGCGATTCTTGATGACGTGGAGGAGATGGCCTCTAACTTAAGTTCGTTTCAGCTGCTTCACACCAGAAGAGAGGCGAATTTTGCAACATACATGCCCAACATGCTTCCTCTACTTTAGCCTCTTTTGTTTGGTCTAGTCCTCCTAGATTCCTGTAACATTGCTTGCAATTTGATTGTAACAACGCTGTCTAATCCATGAAGCGGAGTTCCAAAAACAAGTTCATTCATGTCTTCAAGAAACAGCTATCTCCTATATACTCCATTCGTATCGCAAATAGCGGTCGTTCTGGCCACGGCGTCGTTCGAGCATTTAAAAGTCATTCTGGCCTCCAACACAAAAATTGGACCATGCTGCCCCTTGCGCTTCGCAGTGGCGGACCTAGGATTTTAGCACAGGGTATGCCCATACAAAAAATCTCTTATACAATTTGATAAAATCATTTCTAATTTGTAAAACCATATTCCAATTCGGTAAAAAACCACATGTATTAAATAACATGATAAGCCTTAAATTCGAGGATTTATGATTTATTATGATATTAGTAAACATGCCCATTTCATGGCGTATCTCACATGGCACGACAAGATGTGATGAAAAAATTGCAAAATAAAGGACAAAACATATTGTTATTTATAGTTATAATATCTAAGGGGATAAAAAATTGAAAAAATAAAACAAAGAAACATTTGAGATCTCCTGGGACAAATCAAGAGGGGATGAAAATAGAAAACTAAAGGACGAAGTATATTATATATAGTTAATTTTAAAGGAGACAAAATTAAATAGATATTAAATTTAAAACGACATTGTACATAACTATTGATAAGTATAATGAAATGATGCTGAAGTGGTATCACTTTCATCTGTCATTCCATTTCATGACATGTCTCACGGGACACAATAACATGGGTCAAAAAGTTAGAAAATAAAGGAAGGAATATATCATATATAGTTATTAGTATAGAGACAGGATAAAAGATCGGAAATTAAAAACTACTCTCAACTAAGGTTTCACAAGACACAACAAAGATGGTATAAAAATAGGAAGACTAAAACGGACACAAAAATGAAAAATAAAAACAAAAATGTGGCTGCAATGGATTGAACCAGCGACCATAAAATGAAAAACAAAAAACAAAATTGAGGCTGACCATAAAATGGAAAATGAAAACTAAAACGAGCCTGTGGAGGATTGAACCAGCGACCTCTTGCTAAACATGCAAGATGCTTACCACCAGGCCAACAAGGGACTTTCGTTTCATAGGTTCCAAACAATTTTATCTAAAATTAAAATACACTGTTAAGTACATGGCTTTCCCACAGGGTATGCCGTGGCCCACCTGGCATACCCTGTGGGTCCGCCCCTGGCGCTTCGTATCCGTCCAACGCAAAATGCATGGCAGCCAGCAAAAATAATCGAGGGTCTAGGGTCTTGAACCCGCGACCTCCTGCCTCGAGCCACGCAGGACTAACCACTTAGGTTATGGATCTTTGTTGTAAAGATAGCAGCCGCAGCCATATTTAATAAGAGTATACATGGAAAAATACTAATCACTCTTTGGCACTCCTTGGTAAGCGTAATTCTGTCCTAAACGACTTCTAATTGTGATATGGAGGGAGTACTATATATATATATATATATATATATATATATATATATATATATATATATATATATATATATATATATATATATATATATAAAGCACAGCTCGTCAGGCTTGGCAGCGACACACCAATTGAACGATCTGCTGGGCTGGGCCCTTAGCCGGTTCCTGTTCCGAATCCAACTACGCGGGAACGCCAGATGCCGATGGAGTAGCCTTCACATCGGCCCTGGGAGAAGACATGGGTAACTTAGGAAGTCCCAGTAGGAAAAACTTTGGATGTCGTTTGGGGCTTTTTTTTTTTGCGCCGTAACAGTTCACAGCAATAGTCGATCACACTGATTTCTTTTTGGTTTTGCTTCGACGTAACAGGTAGTCAAAGGAACTGTAATCAGTAGCCAAAGGAACTGACTGGCTTCGACGTAATCGGTAGCCAAAGGAACTGATACGTCCGTGTGCAAAATCGTTACCGCCCACCTATTCATGCCACAACCAAACAAATAGACGTAATCAGTTAGCCCAGCTATTCATGCAACAACCAAATAATGTTTTCTGTTAAATGGTAACAGGTAGCACCAGCATATTATCTCATTACTGTTTTTTTTAAATTGAACCGGCAGGAGAGCTGCCTTTATATTAAAAAGAGGAAGGTCCGGACGGATAAGTACAAATTAAAGAACACTGTATAAGTCTAGTTACACACGCAGGATGGATGATTTCAAAAACGTTGTACAAGTCTACTAAGTGTTTTGCACCCACCAAGATCTACAATTGTGTGTCAGCTTTGCTCTTTGATTTTCCAACCTCTTTGATTTTCTGCAAGCGGAGATGATTCGGCTTTCCCATATGCTCGAAGATCCTCGCATTTCTTTTCTTCCAAACTTCCTAGCACACCAATATTATGAGAGATCTCAGCCCTGTTTGGCCACATAGATGGTGTGGTCTAGGGGGACCACCAATCTGCGACCGAGTCGCTCACCGCCCAAGCATCCGGATGAAGGTTTATATTGCCAAGCCAACATGCTATTTCCACCCAAATCCGCCTTGTAAATCTGCAGTCTTTGAAATGGTGGATGCCAGATTCCGGCCGAAGATGACACAAAGGGCAGATTTGTGGGTTTGGCCATCCGCGCGCCTGTAGTCTATCATATGTCCAAATTCTATTCTGGATAGCAAGCCAGCTAGAAAATTTACATTTCGGTGGTGCCCAAACTTTCCAGACGAGGAGGTTGAAGTTGGCTGGCGTTGATCCCAAGAATTGAGCATGGTAGGCCGACCCAGTTGTGTACTTCCGATCATTTGATAGCTTCCAGGAGATGGTGTCAGGGGTGTTCGGATGGAGCTGCACTTGGCTAATCTCCCGCCAGAGGTGGATGTATTCAATGAAATGTTGGGTGCTGAAATTGCGGTGCTGGAGATTGATGTCTCTAATCCATTCATTGTTTTCCAAAGCTTCATGCAAGGAACGTTTCTTCTTCCTAGAGACCGTGAAAAGGTTTGGGGCAAGGTCACAAGGTCGCTGGCCGCGAAGCCACGCAATGCCCCAGAATGAAGTTTTCTTGTTGTCGCCTATACCAATGGAGGTTGTTGCTGCAAAGAGTAGTCTGTCAGTCGTGTGGCACGGAATGTCAGGGCCAGCCCACCATTTATGCTCTTCATCCCACTCAAGCCACAACCATCTTAATCTCAGTGCTCTTGCGAATCTTCCGAGGTGCAAAATTCCAAGCCCCCCAAGTCAGTTGGTCTTGTCGACCTTGGCCAATTAACATTGCATTTGCCTCCTGTCAATGCCTCTGAACTAGCCCACAAGAATTGCTTCCTCTTACCATCGATTTCCCTTAATGTTGCTTTTGGGGCCCTTAGAGAAGTAAGACAGTACACAGCTTGAGAGGTGAGCACTGCTTTAACGAGCGTTAGCCGTCCAGCATGGTTGATATGACGTCCATTCCAATTTGTGAGCTTGGTGACAGCCTTATCGACAAGAGGTTGGAAGTCCACCTATCTTAGCCGCGTGTTGGATAATGGCAGCCCCAAGTATTTAATCGGGAAGTGCGATCTTGCAGCCAGGAGGTCTTGAAGGATGCCATCCAAGTCCACGCCCTCACAACGGATTGGGACAACAATGGACTTTTGGAAATTGGTTTTTAGTCCGGAGACGTCACCAAATTTTTTGGGGATGTCTACAAGCATAGCAATGTCTTGTCGTGTTGGCTTGATGAAGATTGCCGTATCATCAGCGTACATTGAAACTCTCATAGTCACTGCACGCCCTCTTAGCTTTGCAAGGAATCCCAAATCAGTCACGAGGTCAAGAAGCTTTTGCAGGGGATCAATTGCTAGGACGAAGAGGAGTGGAGATAGTGGGTCGCCCTGTCGTAGCCCTCTTCCATGTTTTATTGGTGCGGAAGGCACCCCCATTGAGTAAGACATGAGAGGACGAAGTGAACAACAGGGTTGCAATCCAATCCCTCCACCTTGTTGGGAAGCCAAGCTTTGCCATGAGGTTTAAGAGATACTCCCAACGGACCGAGTCAAACGCTTTGGTTCTGTCCAATTTGATGAAAAGAGTTCAAAATTTGTTTCTGTGCATTCGCCTGACTATGTTGCGTACTGCCATGAAGTTGTCGTGGATGTTGCGCGTCTTAATGAAAGCACTTTGAACAGTGCTAAGCGCATTGCCAGTACTTTTGTAATGATTTTGGTGAAGGAGTGGATTAGACTGATAGGATGAAAATTAGTGACCGAGTCAGCGCCTTCTTTTTTTTTTGGAGTAGCACAATGTTGCCTGAGTTTAGTAAAGGTAAGCTAGCAGTTCGTAGGAGGTAGAAGGCATTTGCCGCACCCATGATGTCTGCTTTAATGATCTCCCAGCAAGCTTTGAAAAATGCCCCTGTGAAGCCGTCTGGCCCTGGTGCTTTGTCAACAGACATTTCATTGATCGCTCCTTTTATTTCTTCTTCCGTGAAAGGTTGGTCAAGTGTACTCAGATCATGAGAAGGAAGTTGCAAGAGATTCCAGTTGATGTCAGCTTCCCTAGGTGGTGGGCGGCTCATGACCATGCTGAAGTGGTCCTGGATTAGCACCATTTTATCCTCGTGTGTGACTGCCCAACCATTACTGTTGTGTAGAAGTTGGATGTGGTTCTTTTGTCTACGGCCCAATCATAACTAGAGAAGGAGTAAACGGTTGAAGGCGCCTGGTAAGCACTTTAGAGAGGCCCTTCACAGGACAATTTTGAAGACAGATTGGGCGGAAATCTGCCAGGGAGCGGGCAGTCTCTTTCTTCGGGAGCAGAACAATATAGGATCTGTTGATGCACTCAAGCTCAACGGAGTGGTTGTGGAAAGACTCAAAAATGGAGGAAATAGCAGGGGCGGTGGTGCTCCAAGTCGATACAAAGAAAACTATTTTCATTTGCTAAATGACTGGAGCAGATCTCAGCTTTCAACCTCACTGTGAAAGGACAGCAATTTTCAAGTTAAATGACAGGAGCAGATCTCAGCTTTCAACCTCACTCTAAAAGGACAGCAAAATTGGCTAACAACAAACATGGTTCAAGAAGCTGCAGCCCGGGGTTGCTTTAGAGCAATTGACCGTCTCACAAAGATCATCAATTTGGATCTAACCAATCAGCCGGGTCAAAATGAACGAGGCCTAAATGTCCTTGGACGTCTTGGCCCACTTTGGTTGGAGAGCAGCAATGGGATATGATCAGACAAGGAAGATGATAAGGCATGCAAAACATGTCCGGAGAATGTCGCATCCCAGCTTGCGTTACCAAAAACTTGGTCCAACTTAGGTCGGATCATGGCGCTCGTTACTCCATGTGAATTTGCGGTTTTGCAGGTGGATTTCCGTGAGGTCGCACTCGTTTAGGGATTCCCGAAATTGTCTCATTAAGCGATGGTTGAGTCTTCTGTTATTTTTGTCGGAGGCTTCATAGATGAGATTGAAATCACCCAAGACAAGCCACTGCACATCATCTTGCGGCTTAATGGATCTAAGCTCTTGTAGAAACCTCTGCCTCGCATGGTGCCTGGTTGGGCCATAAACCACCGTTAGCCTAAATTTTGTGGAGCACTCCAGGACAACCACATCAGCTGATATGTGGAATTCTCCTAGCTCAAAATTGTTGCAGCTGTTAATGTCGTCATTCCAGAGGACGATGATTCCTCCACGAGTTCCTAGGACACCCGTCGCTGGCTTGTAGGCAAAGTTGCGCAAGCAATTGCCTCCGAGGTAGGTTGCTGTGAATTGGTCAAGGGAGCTCAGCTTGGATTCTTGCAAGCATGCTAGGTGACACATAGTGGAAGCCACTGTTTGATGCACCACATCTCTCCTATTTTGCCTGTTCAATCCACGAACATTCCAACATAATACGTTAATATTTGGTCCGACCATTGGTTGATGGAACACTCAAGCTGTCATGTTTAGGCATCTGCCAGAAACGCCTCCTCTTGAAGGTCAGCAACGCCATCTCCAGCCATGTCGATGAGGGCCTCATCCATCTCGGCAGCAGTGTCGTCACTGAGGTTAAATATTTCAGTAAGGACAGCGATCACATCAGCAGGCAGGGGGTCATTGAACATGGCAACAAATTCCTGTAAGGCAGCTTCAATAGGTTGGACGTCCTCATGAAGAAGCCCAAGCTTACGACATAAGTTTTGTTGTGCACGTTGCATCTGTGTCATTGGCCGTGCAGTAGCAAGTCGGGCGCTGCGACGTACCGAAGACATGTCAAAAACTCTCCGCTGGCGCCTGCGAGGAGCTGGAGCAGTTTTTTTTTAGAAAGATCTGTTACCGGCTTTCATTGGATTAAGAAAAGAGCAATGTACAAGTTACAACAATTAGCTGCACAAGCTGCGCAACTACAACTTTAGCTTAGGACTGGACACAAGTCCTTCGCCACCCCTGAAGAAAATAAAGGCTAATTTACATAGTAGGTATATGACTACTGTTAGAAATTGCTTGCAGCAGCAAATCTAGTCCCCTGTTGCCAGCAAGCACCCAGTTTCTGGCTTCATCTTGGATCAAAGACACAACCTGCTAGGCAGATCTCTCCTTCTTCATGAACACACGGGCATTCCTTTCTAACCAGATTTCCCAGATTGTCAAGATGGTCAGTGACCGTAGCCCAGGTCGCGCCGAGGGGGCAGCCGGCGCCTTGTAGGGGCGGTCTGTGGTGGTGTTGGCTCTTGCAGGATAGGCGGCGTCGGATTGACAAAGAAGGCTGGAGCGTTGCAGGTTGTTGCATCCTTTAGGCTAGAAGGCAAGACAACAGCATCACCCATGGGATCCCGGTCCTGGTTCTGGTCCACCGCTGCTGCTGATGCAGAAAGCTCGAGGCCTTCAAGAAGTTTTCTGAAATGTGCAGCCTCAGCGTTGACGATTGGTGACGTAGGGAGTGAATGCTCGGCGGGAGGTTCTGCAGCCGACGCTAATTCAATCTGCTGTAGTGCTAGCTTGTTCCACCGCCAGAGAGCTATCAGAGGGAGTAGTTGCCTTCATCTTGTTGCAATTTGGTGGCAGTGCGTTGAGATTTGAGAATGCGAGAGAGAACACCGTGCCCACCGGCACCAACGACGGAGGTTTAGTTGCCTTGTGGATGTCATGGCCGGACAAGGCTTCATTCCCTTGGCCATCTTTCATGGACGGTAGAGGGGTTTCTAGAAGCTCTAGGTTGGAATTGGATGCCAGTGTGCAAGCTTTGTCAATGTAGTCGTATAGAAGAGCACGTAGAGCAGAGACTCCCCAAGTATTCCGCCCTGCTGTCCAAGTATTCCGCCCTGCCGTCATTCCCACACCTCCTATGGGCGTCTCGGCCCCCACGACCGTAGAAGTCATAGTCATCATCGTGGTGATGCTTGCGTTCGTGCCCATGGTTGTTCGGCTTGAGCTTGATGTATCCAGCGCTCAGGGTCGGGTGCTGGAGTTCGACGTTCCGACGGCACGTGGTGGTGTTGCGTGGCCTTCTATCCTCGTGCCGCCTGCAGTCACGCTCACGGTGCCCTGAACGGCGACATCGGAAGCAGCGCACAGGGTCGCGGCAGGAGGCAGCACGGTGGTCGGAGGCGAGGCACACAAAGCATCTCCCTTTTGTTTTGGAACGGAAGGCACGGAGGGCTGGAGAGATGAAGCCGGAGCTGGTGCGGGATCGTTGTGGAAGAGCTCTTTTGACTGAACCAAACAATACATCGGTTCCGTAGGAGCAAGTTAGAAAGGTTGAGAAATAGAATCATCTAATTTGATTCATCAATTTTCAATAGCCATTTTTTTCAAAAGACAGCAAAAAGTTTTTGCCAGATTTTTATTAGACGGGAAAAAAAGTAAAAAGAAAAAATTACAAGAGCCCAGACTCCACTCCACTTTGTACAACACTACTATACTAACCCGGTGACCAAACTAACCAAACCCAGGCTCCACTACTGCTCACAACTCCACTATACGACTGAACAAAACTGAAAAACTGAGAAAATCCTATGAGATGATCCTCTTAGGGTGATTCTTTTTGTCAACGGATGCTCATATTACACTCAGTCTCTGAAGGATGAGAATATCCTATGTAGCATTTACACTCGTAGGCGTCGCCCGTTCTCTTTATACCACATCTCGGTCTTCTTTTGCAGGATCTGGGTCAAACGTCGCCAGGGGTCAGTTACCTCAAAACAAAGCCAGCAGGGGAAGGAGGTGTTAGGCCTCGTTTAGATTGCGGAATAGGGGTGAAAAACACTGTATCAGAATTCCTGTAGCATTTCGTTTGTATTTGGTAAAAATTATCCAAATTTTGACTAACTAGACTTAAAATGTTCGTCTCGCAAAGTACAACAAAACTATACAATTAGTTTTTGATTTCATCAACATTTAGTACTCCATGCATTTGTCGACATTTTGATGTGACGGAGAATCTTCTTTTTGCATAGTGGAATTTGGGGGGAGAATTGGGAAACTAAACATGGCCTTACATTGCCTCAAAGAGCAGGCACCACCAGTGGTCAGTTACCCAGCGAATTTGACGTGGGAGACGACATTTCTAGGCAGCTTCTGGGGGGGGTGTGGGATGTGGCTGGGCTTGGGGCAGTCTTGTATGGAGCTTGTCCGGGGGAGATTGTTACTTGCTAACTTGAAAGGGCAACCGTATATTCCAAACATTTCGTCTACAAGAAACTGTGTGCTCTCACCAATTTCTCACAGAGGACAAGCCTCCTGAAAGGCTGCTATTAGGGATGGTTTACACCATCAGGGTCGGAGATGGGTATGGATCAATTTCTATAATGAAATCCTTAGTTTGGTTTTGAACTGCTTTGGGAATGAAATCCTTAGTTTCGATTCTTTCCTTGTGTCACGCCCCTGCGTGTATCATTACATGTAATTAATTGAACACAAAAGGCGTCTTCCGATTCTTATCTTCTGTCACGCCTCTTGGTATGTCTGATCTGATCAAACTGAACACGAAAAGCATTCTTGCAGTCCTGTCCATCTTTGTTTGATGAAAAGCACTCCTGTCCCTTGTGTACAAAGCGCGACTTCCGATTCTTTTCTTCTGTCATGTCACTTCTCTGGCTACTAGTAGTACTATAATATCTCGTTATCAAACTGATTAACTGAAGATCAAAAGCTTCCTTGGCCGCCTCCTCTTCTTTTTTTCTTGCGATGATCACTCCGGCCATGTCTCCATGCGTAGAGTTGTAAAGAAGAGAACTTGGCACCAGTAAGTACTCTTGCGAACCTACCTAGCTACAGACCTGATGGAGGTGGAGGTGGTGTCTGAGAATGCCGCTAGTCGTCCTAGCAGCAGCTGGGTGGTGGATATGGAGACGATGCTTGAGCACACCGACGACGACCCGTCGGCGGCGGAGAGGGTGAGGTGGAACAGGCGCTCCATCTACCGAGTGCCGGAGGGGATGAAGCAGCAGACCAAGAGCGAGGCGTACCGGCCGCTGTTCGTGTCGCTTGGCCCCTTCCACCACGGCGACCCACGGCTGGTGCCGATGGAGGAGCACAAGCGCAGGGCGGTGCTGCACCTGGTGAAGGGGGCCAGGAGGCCGCTCAGGGACTTCGTCGCCGCGATGGAGGAGGTGGCGGACGAGCTGTTGGACGCCTATGGCGACGACCTGGGCGAACAATGGCACTGCGGCAGGGACCGCTTCCTGGAGGTCATGCTCGCCGACGGATGCTTCCTCCTGGAGATGATGAGGACGCACGACCGCGTGCAACAGGGCAAAAAGGTGAAGGACTACGCGCCCAACGACCCCGTCTTCAGCATCCATGGCTTCTATTTTCTGCGTCCGCACATCCAGTCCGATCTTCTCCTGATGGAGAACCAGCTGCCTCTGCTCGTCCTGCAGAGGATTTTGGTTGTCCAGCACGGCATCTCAGCGCCGGTATGTGCATCATCCAACCTTTGTTTAATTTATATATGTATAAGTAGGGTTCCAAATTGCCCGTGTAGCTAGCATTACTATAGTTTTTCCTAGGATCTACAGTTCCACTATTATCGCTAATGATGTTATAGCTCTGTTAAATACCGCTATTTGATGTAGCTACGAAATACATTTAGCACTGCTAATATTAATCAATGCATATATTCATTTCTTGCTCTTGATTACTGTAATCTATATATCTTCATTATGATCTTTAATTAATAAATGATATAATGAACTATTGAATAGTTTTTTAGTTGTTTGATTTTGAGCGTTAAAGGAATATGATTGCTGATTCTGGCCACGAGTATGTCAATCATTATAGTGAATATGGATCTAGAAATCTGTTCCCTAGATCCATATACATGTATGTGAATATTTGTGTTCATAAAATTTCCTTAGCGACATGTGTTTTCTGTATAATTAATTAAGAAATTTTCATGTTTTATAAAAAAACAACTAAATGAAATAGCTTTATATTTCGCTATAGCAGTTTATAGCTTCTGGAGGAGGCTATTGCTAAATGAAATAGCTCCCGTTATATTTTACTATAGCATTTTATAGCTTTTAGACAGCTAAATGTCATAGCCCTCGATTTGAAACCTTGACCTACATAATTCACTACCAAAGACTAGTGATGTGTTTACATTTCAATCATATGCATGAGCACAGAGCGGTGAAGATATCAACAAAATGGTGCTCCATTTTCTGGGTTGGCCGCTCCACGGAGACATGGACACTCTGGCTCTCCACCCCTTGGACTTGGTTCACAAGAGCTACCGTAAACCTCCGGTCCTGAGCGGTCTGCATCAGTGGGAGGCGGACACCGTGCTTTGCGCCGCGGAGCTCAGAGACGCAGGGATCCATTTCAAGGAGAGCAAGACCAAGAGCATCGACTTCGGAAATGGCGTGCTAAGAATGCCGATGGTCAGGGTCTACGACGGAACCGAGAAGACCTTCCTCAACCTAATGGCGTTCGAGCGGCTGCACGTCTTCGCCGGCCACGACGTGACAGACTACCTCATCTTCATGGACAGCATCATCAACTCCGAACGAGACGTGGCGCTGCTGAGGTCCAAAGGGCTCGTCAAGAGTGGGCTCGGCAGCGACAGAGAGGTGGCGGACCTTTTCAATACGATCTCCAAGGGAGCGGTGATGAGCCCGTTCTGCAGGCTGTTGGATGTGCAGCGGAAGATGAGCGACCACTGCAGGAAGCCATGGAACAGGTGGCGTGCGACCTTCGAACACACCTACCTGAGCAACCCCTTCGTGTTCATCTCGCTACTCGCTGCTGTTATTCTGGTCGTAGGCACCGTGCTGCAAGTTGTCTATGCTGTTGTGCCCTACTACGACAAGAGATAGCTATAGGCGGCTAGCGCCTAGTCAACGTTTTTTTTCCGATAACTTCGCCTAGTTAACGTTGGGAAGCTGCATGATATATGCGGAATATGAAGTAAACGAAATCAATCACAGCGGAGACACACGATTTACGTGGAAAACCCCTTCAATGCGAAAGGGAAAAACCACGGGCACCAGCCGGCAACAATCTCACTATCTCAAGAGTTTGGGGTTACACGCATGTGGCGGCTTACAAGAGAATCAAGTCTCCACGAAACCCTAGCAAGGGCATATATATCCGCTACGCTCCGGCCCAAGCCTCCGGCGACGGGCCTCCGCTTCGCTTCGTCAGAAGCCCGGCCTATATCCTGGAGTGAATTTGGAACAACTCCAACAAACTCCACCTTGAGACAAATTCATCTTGTATCATAAATCAACCCTTCATCCTGAACACAACAAAGATAGAAAACCACTGGTGCCAACAATAGTCTCTTGGACTATCCAATTAAACCAACTAAGCTTGAGCACAACTCAAACTTAGCAACAGGAACAGGCTTTGTCATCATATCAGCAGGATTATCATGAGTACTAATCTTGCATACCTTCAGCTTACCTTCTTCAATCACATCACGTACAAAATGATACTTGATATCTATGTGCTTAGTTCTCTCATGGAACATCTGATCTTTAGTGAGGTAAATTGCACTTTGACTGTCACAGTGCAAACTTATGCAAGATTCAACTCCACAGAGCTCAGCGTACAAACCTTTCAGCCAAATTAATTCTTTGCACGCTTCACAAATAGCCATATATTCTGCTTCAGTAGTAGACAAAGCAACAACAGACTGTAAAGTAGCCCTCCAACTCACAGCACAACTGCCAACAATAAACACATAACCAGTAAGTGATCTTCGCCTGTCCAGATCAGCAGCATAATCAGAATCCACATAACCAATAAGACCCTTATCAGTTCTTCCAAACTTTAAACAGGAATCTGCTGTGCCTCTGAGGTACCTGAAAATCCACTGAACTGCCCTCCAATGTTCTTTGCCAGGATTAGACATATATCTACTAACAAGACTCATAGCATATGACAAATCTGGACGAGAGCAAACCATGGCATACATCAAAGACCCAACAGCACTAGAATAAGGAACCCTTGACATGTACTCAATCTCTGCATCTGTACTAGGACACTGAGCAGCTGACAACTTAAAGTGAGGTGCAATAGGGGTACTAACAGCCTTAGCATTTTGCATGTTGAAACGCTGAAGAATTTTCTTGATATAATTTTGTTGACTAAGAAATAGCAAACCAGATTTTCTGTCTCTACTAATTTCCATACCAAGAATTTTCTTAGCACTACCAAGATCTTTCATATCAAACTCACTACTCAACAGCTTCTTTAACTTAGTGATTTCAATCTTACTCTTGGCAGCAATCAGCATATCATCAACATATAACAGCAAATATATAGGTGATCCATTAACATGCTTGATGTAAACACAGCTATCATATTTAGATCTTTTAAAACTGTGTGACAACATAAATGAATCAAACCTCTTGTTCCACTGACGAGGGGACTGTTTCAAACCATACAAGAATCGCTTCAACTTGCACACATATTTTTCCTTGGCAGGCACTATGAACCCTTCCGGTTGGTCCATGTATATGTCCTCCTCAAGCTCTCCATGCAAAAACGCAGTCTTCACATCTAACTGCTCAAGCTCAAGATCATGTGAAGCAACAATACTAAGGAAAGTACGAATTGAACTGTGTTTTACCACTGGAGAGAACACATCATTATAGTCAACACCCGGAATTTGACTATAGCCTTTAGCAACTAACCTTGCCTTATACTTTGGAGGCTCGCTTGGAGATAAACCCTCCTTTCTCTTGAAGATCCATTTGCAGCTGATGATCTTTTTTTTCTTAGGCAAAGGTACAACCTCCCATGTACTGTTCTTCTCAAGAGACTGCATCTCCTCATGCATAGCAGAAATCCAATTCTCACTATCACCACAACGAACAGCTTCTTTATAGGTTGCTGGCTCATGAACATTCTCCACCTGTTCAGCACAACTCAAAGCATAGTAAGACAAATTACATTCTTCAATTAGACGTTTAGGAGGTGCAACTGTCCTTTTTGACTTGCGTTGAGCAATAGGTAAATCCTCCTCTAGCTGCAAAATAGGAGGAGTTTGCTGAACATCATCATGAGCATCATTCTCAGCAACATCATTATCATGGTCATCCTGCTCATCAACAGGCTCCACCTGCACACCTGTATCATCATCAACATGCTCCACCTGCATGCGCATATGCTGCAGCTCTTTTTCTGGAACATGATCTGAGGGCAAACTGTTAGTAAACATCACAGATTCATTGAATACAACACTCCTGCTCATAAAAGTCTTTCCTGTTTCAGGATTCCACAACTTATAGCCTTTGACTCCTGAACTATAACCAAGGAAAAGACACTTAACAGCTCTAGGCTCTAATTTTCCATTATCAACATGAGCATAAGCCGTGCATCCAAAAACTTTCAACTGTGAATAATCAGCAGGCGTACCAGACCATACCTCAATGGGAGTTTTCTTATTTAGTGGAATAGAAGGCGACCTATTTATCAAGTAACAGGCAGTATTAGCAGCTTCAGCCCAAAAACGCTTGCTCATCCTTGCATTAGACAGCATGCAACGGGCCCTGGATATGATGGTCCTGTTCATACGTTCGGCCACACCATTCTGTTGTGGAGTATGAGGTATGGTGTGATGTCTAACAATGCCTTCCTGTCTGCAATAATCATTAAAGGCATGCGAACAAAATTCTCCACCATTATCAGTACGAAGCAATTTTACCTTCCTTTCAGTTTGCCTTTCTATCATTACTTTCCAGTTCTTAAAAGCAGCAAAAGTATCATCTTTATGTTTTAGAAAATAAGGCCAAACCCTTCTAGAGTAGTCATCAATAATTGTAAGCATATAACGAGCACCACCAAGTGAGGGCTTCTTAGAAGGACCCCATAAATCAGCATGAACATAATCAAGAGTACCTTTAGTGGTGTGAACAGAAGTGTTGAAATGTACCCTTTTATGCTTCCCGAAAATGCAATGCTCACAAAACTTGATTTTACTCGAAGTGCAGCCATCCAGCAGGTTTCTCTTCATCAATTCTGCCATACCATGGTGACTCATATGTCCCAAACGCATGTGCCAAAGGTTAGTTTTACTAGGTTCATCATTAGTAACAGCAGCAACAGCGGAATCAGAACCAGGTAAAGTACACCCTCTAAGGACATATAACTTTGCAGAATTAAGATCACCTTTCAAGCAGACAAGAGAACCTTTTGATACCTTTAGAACGCCATCTGAACTGGAATATTTGTAACCTTCTGCATCAAGCATGCTCAATGAGATAAGATTTCTGGACATCCCTGGTATATACCTGACGTTTTTCAGCGTGCGTGTCATGCCATCATCAGTCTTGATCTGAATTGATCCAATCCCCACGATGTCACATGGGTTATCATCTCCCATCCGCACAACATCCCCTTTCTGCACAGGCTTATATGAACTAAACCAATTTCTGTTAGTGCAAATATGAAATGAACATGCGGAATCAAGAATCCATTCATCATGACCAGCAACACAACCAGCAAATACTATCAGACAATCTCCAGAATCATTATCAGAAGCAGCAGCAGCAGCAACAGAGACCTTACCAGCCGACTTATTTTTTCTCTTCTCCTTATTCTGTACTTTTCTGCAATCCTCAACATTATGATTTGTCAGCTTGCAATAAACACAGAACTTTTTATTACCAGGCGGCTTGGACTTTGAACGGCCTCTTCTTTCGTAGCTCTTTTCATTTGAGGGTCTGTTTTCAGTTCTGCCTCTCACATGCAAAGCTTCGCCCTTTGAGGACGACGTCACGTCATTCTGCACCATGACTTTCATCTTCTCCCTAGACTGGAGAGCCTCATAAACTTCCTTTAGGGTTAGTTCATCTCGGCTTAAAAGTATGGTGTCACGAAAATTTGCATACGAATTTGGCAAAGAACATAACAGTAAAAGACCTAAGTCCTCATCATCATACTTAACCTCCATCGACACTAGGTCGGCCACGATCTTCTTGAATTCAGCGATGTGGGTCATCACCGAATCCTCCTCCTTCATCTTCAGAGTGAACAGCTTCATCTTCATCTGCATCTTACTGGTTAGATCCTTGGACATACAGATCGATTCCAGTTTCAGCCATAGTTCTGCAGCAGTTTTCTCTTTCAAACACTCCTGCAAAATATCATTATGAAGATGTAACTGAATTAGGGCGAGCGCCTTCTGATCCTTGCGGGTCTCCTCAGGAGTCCACTCAGCCTTCCTCTTGCCGAAATTATCCAGCGCCTCATCATAGTCATGAGTCTGCGCCAGAATCCCCCGCATCTTGACTTGCCATAGCGAGAACCGCGTGTCGTAGTTCAGCAGCGGAAGATCGAACTTCATCGACGTCGTCATGAACCGTAAACCAAAGCTCCGATACCACTTGTTATGAACGATGTATAGAAATATGAAGTAAACGAAATCAATCACAGCGGAGACACACGATTTACGTGGAAAACCCCTTCAATGCGAAAGGGAAAAACCACGGGCACCAGCCGGCAACAATCTCACTATCTCAAGAGTTTGGGGTTACACGCATGTGGCGGCTTACAAGAGAATCAAGTCTCCACGAAACCCTAGCAAGGGCATATATATCCGCTACGCTCCGGCCCAAGCCTCCGGCGACGGGCCTCCGCTTCGCTTCGTCAGAAGCCCGGCCTATATCCTGGAGTGAATTTGGAACAACTCCAACAAACTCCACCTTGAGACAAATTCATCTTGTATCATAAATCAACCCTTCATCCTGAACACAACAAAGATAGAAAACCACTGGTGCCAACAATAGTCTCTTGGACTATCCAATTAAACCAACTAAGCTTGAGCACAACTCAAACTTAGCAACAGGAACAGGCTTTGTCATCATATCAGCAGGATTATCATGAGTACTAATCTTGCATACCTTCAGCTTACCTTCTTCAATCACATCACGTACAAAATGATACTTGATATCTATGTGCTTAGTTCTCTCATGGAACATCTGATCTTTAGTGAGGTAAATTGCACTTTGACTGTCACAGTGCAAACTTATGCAAGATTCAACTCCACAGAGCTCAGCGTACAAACCTTTCAGCCAAATTAATTCTTTGCACGCTTCACAAATAGCCATATATTCTGCTTCAGTAGTAGACAAAGCAACAACAGACTGTAAAGTAGCCCTCCAACTCACAGCACAACTGCCAACAGTAAACACATAACCAGTAATAGACAAAGCAACAACAGACTGTAAAGTAGCCCTCCAACTCCGCTACGCTCCGGCCCAAGCCTCCGGCGACGGGCCTCCGCTTCGCTTCGTCAGAAGCCCGGCCTATATCCTGGAGTGAATTTGGAACAACTCCAACATGTTCATCTCGCTCCTCGCTGCTGTCGTTGTGGTCGTAGGCACCGTGCTGCAAGTCGTCTACGCTGCTGTGTCCTACTACGACAAGAGATAGCTATAGGCGGCTAGCGCCTAGTCAACGTTTTTTTTCCGATAACTTATTTTCTTGTGTCTGCTTGTGTGAATTATTTGTACGTCTTCGTCGGCGCTGTTGGTGTGCAAGCTGACTGCTTCCTCCTAAATAGAAGAATGCTTTTAAGAACGTGCTAGCATGTAATTCATTTTTTTAATTACATAGTATAACGTAGATGTCCACAACATGTACGCACACTTACCCTACGAACACAAGTACGCTAACCTTACCCTATGAGCACCTTCAAAGTACTGAGCCGACAGATCTCGAGATTCATAAAGTCACCATAGGTGCCTCGCTGTCGACGGGGACGTCGCCTACAACTGAAAGCATAGCGCCGATAAATCCTGAAATAAATTCAGGAAAAAGCGAGCACCCATAGCAAGTCGGGGACTTAAACCCGGGTGGGTAGGTTCCACCATCATTTGAGATGAACAAATCATTAGCTTTAGCTTGTGAGGAATAAGATGGTGATAGGTCTCAGCTCATTTCATTCTATATACTAACAAAAAAAATGAAAGAGTGAGAAGATGGAATGAACCACTTCATTCCACAAATCAAACACCCTATAATTTTTTATTACGACCAAAAGAATTGCTAACATAAATGACTATAAGTCCATAAGAACTCAAAAGCGATCATGGAGCTATGCACAACAAACGTTGGAGAATCGACCAAACCACCAAACAAGCAAAACTAAGCAAAGCAAAATAGAAGATAAAAAAATATCTTGCTTACACCGGGGTTTTCTATCCCCCACAGGTGATAGCCACCCACCCCCAAAAGCGAGTAGGGACACTAAACTTTTTTTTTGAGGGAAGACACCTGGCGCTCTTTATTGATTCTCGAATAGGGTTACATCATTTGCCAGGGCTTAAAGAATGAAGCTAGGGGGTTCATCGACTCATATACAAGCATGCCTTGACTGAACAGCTAAACTAGTTAGATTATCTATTAACATCTCTATTACAATGCTCAATAGAAATTGAAGAAAAATCCTGCCAAAGCATCTTACATTCGTCATATATTGGCACACCTGCTGATGCTGAGAATCCATGTTGCTTCATTGTCTCTACCACCTCCAAATAGTCCGACTGGATGATGATACGCCAGCATCATATATAGTGGGCTAGAAGCAACCCCTCCCTGAGAGCGTGAACCTCGGCTGTTGGAGCATCCACCACGTGCTCAATGTACACTACTACAATAAATTTAACGGAGGCGGTTAGAAAAGATTTTCCGAGGCGGGCAACCCCACCCGCCTCGAACCTAATGTCACAGTAAATATTGATTAACCGAGGCGGTCCAATGCCCGCCTCGGTTAATCAAATAAAAAACAAAAAAGAAAAAACCGTGGATAGGCCTTGCGAGCCCATCCACGCGTTGCCGTCGGATCCGCGCCTGCACCGTCGTCGCTCCTCCATTTGCCCTCGCCGCCACACGTCAATCCGTAGCCATGGAGGCCCCTCCTCACCGGATCCGCCGCCATGGGACTCATCCTTGCGGGATCCACCACCGTGGGGGCTCCTCCTCGCCGGCGAGCTCGAGGGAGAAGGAGAGGGATGCACCTGCACCGGATCCGCCCGCGTCGGTGCCGCCGTCACCAGATCCACTCGCGCTGGGGCTGGATTTGGCCTCCCCGTGCGCTGGCGAGCTCAAGGGAGAGGGAAAGGGACGCGCCTGCGCTGGGGCCGCCATCGGCGGATCTGCCCGTGCCGGGGCCGGATCCGGCCTCCCCGTGAGCCGGCGAGCTTGAGGGAGAGGGAGAGGGAAGCGCCGGAGCCGTCGTCACCGGATACGCTCGTGCTGGCGCTGCCATCGCTAGATCCGCCCGCGCCAGGACCAGATCCGGCCCCGTGCGCCGGCGAGCTCGAGCTCGAGGGAGAGGGATGCGCCCTGCCTACATCTGTTGTGGGGGAGAGGGAGGAAGTGGAGGTGGCGCCCTGCCTACCGTGGGAGGGAGGGGGAGGTGAGGGAGAGTAAGGGGCGAGTGTGGGAGAGGAGAAGGATGGGGCGTTGTGCTGAGGAGTGAGGAGGGAGGAAGCGATGGCTGAGTGAGGGAGATGTGAGCAAAACCCTAAATCCCTTGTGTGTATATATGTGGAACCCGATATCGGTTGGACCTAGGCTTTTTGATGGGCCTCGGGAATATTAACCGAGGCGGGCCTTATAAGTGGCCCGCCTCTGAAAATGGGGGTATTTTTGGAGGCGGACCACTTGTAAGGCCCGCCTCGGTTAATAAATTTTAACCGCCTCCGTAAATCTATTTTTGAGGCGATTACATGTAACCACCTCGGTTAATAGAAAGTGCCCGACTCGGTTAATCCCACGCATTAACCGAGGCGGTTCTTATTCGTGCCCGCCTCCGAGACCATTTTCTAAACGCCTCGCAAAAGATTTTTTGTAGTAGTGGTAGCTGTAAGCTGCTGCTATAAATGCACCATTTGCATCTCTGAAGACCCCCCTTAACCTCCTTCACCTCTTTCAGGTTTGTAGCTTGCATCAATATTCAGTAACAAAATTCCTTCCGGAGGTTTTTTCCAACCCTCAGCATGCTTCACAATCTTCTTCAAAGCTCTTTGATAATTTGCTGTCAAGGTAGCGATGGATAAAGCTGCTCTCACTTGGGATTGGATGACTTCACCATGCACTAACTTCCTTCTCTCCCACCATATGAACCAACACCCTATTAAGATCAAGTCGGCCAATCCCAAATGATTTAGAAAATCGAGAGGTCTCTATCTGTTGATCAGTTCAGCCACAATAACAGAGCCCGACTGGTTCACTGCTACCTCATTCTCAATCTCCTGCCACACTCCAATTGTCTTCCAAATTTCACGTGTGCACTTACACATGAACAGAAGGTGCTTGATATCCTCACAAGCTTCATTACAGGCTGGGCATGTCCCAAATTTTACGATATGCCTGTTGGCAAGGACGCCTCTACACGGCACCAACCCATGCAGGACTCGCCAACCAAAATTTTTATCTTAGCCGGGACATTAAGCTTCCACAAATTTGCCCAAACCTCCTCTTCTCCCACTACACTAGCTTGTTCATTCACCCTGTTTGCACCAAATTTGTGGATCCATTGACAGTGGTAAGCTGAACAGAGAAGAAACCATTCCTATTGTAGTGTCACGCTACTACATCCTCCCTACCCGACCTGGGCGGGATTTGTAGGATTCGGTGGACATCCACAGGATAGAATAGGTCATTTAATAATTATTCATCCTATGCCCCAGTCACTGGATTAATAAGCTCCTCCACTGATGTAACCAGATTGTTGCCACGAGGTGTTAAAATCTTGAGGTTGAGCAGGCACACTAAACTTACTAATATCTCAGTTTAGCCATATATGTGTATACTATATTTATATTAATTGGTTTAGCATATAACAATTATATTCTAATCAATAATAATTCAACAAACAAAGGTGTGGACAAAGATTGAAGATGATTACCTCTCGCATGAAAAACATATAAGGAGAATTTTTTCATGGTCCATATAATTTATCATACATCAAAATAGAACAAAAAACCTTCCATGGTTCATATAATTTATCATACATCAAAACAGAACAAAAAAGCATAAGCCTGAAAATAAAATAAAGTTAGTAAGTACTAACTGAATGAATATGTAATAAAAAAATATCGGATATAGACACATAGTGAAGTTGTGCTTATAAACAAGCTTTTCAAATCTGCATAAGCATAATTGTTCCTAACAAGTCATCAATCTCTATCTAATAATTAACTAACAAGTAACTAGTAATTCAAGCATACCTAGTTTCTTAGTCGGTAGAGTTGGAGTTAGAGCTGCCGGCCTACTCACGATGCCTCCGTCGGACCCAGCGCTGGCTACAGCTTTGTCTCCACCCACGCCTATGGCTTCATCTCCTATCACCAATTCACTAATTCAGCATTGACAAAAAAACACAAAAAAGAGACAGCAGGCCAGCAGTGGCACAAGCGCACTGTGCACAGGCCCTGAGGCCCCAGCCAGCAGCTACCCAGGCCGCCAGGCCGACGCGGCCGCGCCAACTCTAGGGGCAGGCCACAGGCGGCAGGCAGCAGGGCGCAGCACCCAGGCTCTAGAGTAAGGCCGCAACCGGGCAGCCGCCCACTGGCTGGCTGCTGTATGGAGGGTGAGAGGCGGGAGTGGTGGAGGTGGGCCGGAGCGCATCCATGCAAGAGGGGCCGAGGGGGAGCCACTGTTGCGCCGTGTTCTTGTGGAGAGGAGAGTGCTGCCGCCTGAGGCCCTAACCGCGAGCGTGACTGCATCCGAGCGACCGAGCTGTGCACTGTTAGGGGCTTTCAAAACTAAAGAATTAGCTCGGGCAGCCATTGCTAAAGCCAATTACAAGAATTATCTAGATAAGCAGAAAGAGAAATCTGCTCCACAGGAGGGGGATGATTTGAGGGAATTTTCTATGGAGGCGATAACCAACCTTGATAGGGGCCTGGACTTAATCTCTTCCAAGGGGGGAGGAGATAGTCCATGCACCTCAGAAGTCGTGATGGAATCTACTCTACAAGATTTATCATGAGGATCATGATTTGGAATGCTAGGGGGTTGGGCAAGACTTACAGAAGATCTTTAGTTAAGAATCACATTATTTAGGAGGATTTGGATGTAATGGCTATCAAGAGACAATTAAACAAGATTTCTCAGATTAGGAACTGAGGCTATCGGCACCGCAGAACGCTAAAATGAACGCAACGCCAAGTCGACCGTTCGGACGTACGCACCGCAGAACGCTATCCCGATCGGCACCGCTGCGTTCGCTACAGTAAAGCGCCACAGGCAGCGTTCCTGCTTGCGCGCCTGTAAAAGGGAAGGAGGAGAGAGAGAAAGAGAGAGAGGAGAGAGGAGGGAGGAGAGAGAAAGAGAGAGAGAGGAGAGAGGATATGAGATGGTGGTTGATATAGAGTATGATATAGAGTAAATATGGGTGCGGGAGGAATTGGTATAGAGGTGAGAATCCTAGATGACTAGGACGGAATATTCCTTTAGAGGTGTGTTTAGAGAGTGGTGCGGTGCGGATAGCCTGGAAGAAATGGCAGGTAACAGGGATTTCCTATGGTTTTGGCAGTCAGCCAGGGGACATTTTGGGGGTCTGATTGTGGGAGTAAAATCTGAGATGTTTGAAGTGGAAGAATATAGAAAGGAAGACTATTTTTTGGGTGTTTTGCTGAGACAGAGAGTGACTAATTTCAGATTTTGGTTTGTCAACATCTATGGACCTGCTCAGCATGACTTTTCTGAAGCTTTCATCCAAGAGCTGTCTATTTTTTGTGCCAATGAAGCATTACCTGTTCTGTTAGGAGGAGACTTTAATTTAATCAGAAGCAACAATGACAGGAATCAGGGTATGGGTGATCAAAAACTTATGGAGCTCTTTAATGGCTTCATTGGAGATTTTCACTTGAGGGAAATTCATAGCAGTGGTCCCAGATTCACATGGTCCAATAAGCAACGGAATCCTACTTTAATTAAATTGGATAGATATCTCATGTCTGAGGGCTGGGAGAACCAATTTCCTACATGTGTTTGGATGGTCCAAGGCTAGAATTGGATCTGACTACTGTCCTATTGTTCTAGATTCTGGAGAAACTAGAAATATTAGACCTCGATGCTTTTTCTTTGAGGACCACTGGTTTCAGAACAATGGTTTTGTCAATATCATCCGAGAAAAATGGGATGCAGCTTGTCAGGACAAGAATTTAGATTCTTATTCCTTAGACACTTGGCATGAGTGCCTTGTAGGTCTAAGGAAATATCTGAGGGGGTGGAACCTGAAGCTGATTGGGGCACAAAAGGAAATGGAGAAAAAGTTAGAACAAAGGATTAAAGACATTGATCTGAATGCTGAACATAGACTCCTTTCCATCATGGAGTGGGAGGAAAGAATTTCTACTGAAGAAGAACTAGAAAACATTTACATGGCTGAAGAAACTTTTTGGAAACAAAGAGCTGGTACAAAATGGGTGCTACAAGGGGACACCAACTCACACTTCTATCACCAATTCACCAATGGGAGAAGAAGGAAGAATATGATAGCCTTCTTAAACTCTGATGAGGGGGAAATCAGAGGACAGAGGGAGATCACTTTACGTATTGTTAATTTTTATAAGAAGCTTTTTGGTCCTAGTGAGGCATGTTTTATGCATTTGGGGAGAGATTTTTGGCTAGAAGCTTCTAAGGTGACTCTTGCTCAACAAATAGATCTGATCAAACCTTTTGAGAAGGGGGAAATACAGAATGTTGTCATGGAATTGAAAGATAATTCTACTTCTGGTCCTAATGGGTTTGGACCTGGTTTTTTCAAGAAATGTTGGGAGTTGTATCAGCCTATCTTAATTAGAATGTTTCAGGACTTTCACACGGAGGTGTTGGATATCAAGAGGCTCAACTATGGGGTCATTACTTTGGTGCCTAAACTAAAGGAGGCTAACACTATCAAGCAGTACAGACCCATATGCCTCCTCAATGTGGATTATAAATGTTTCACCAAATTACTGACTAACAGACTTGTGCCTGTGGCTCAGAAAGTTATTGACAAAAACCAGACAGGTTTTATCAAGGGCAGGAATATACTAGAAGGGGTAGTAGTGCTCCATGAAGTTCTCCATGAACTAAAGTCTTCCAGGAAGAAGGGTTTGATTTTAAAGTTAGATTTTGAAAAGGCATATGATAGGGTTAGGTGGAACTTCTTGGAGCAAGTGATGATTGGGAAAGGGTTCCCTACTCAATGGATTTCTTGTGTTATGGCCACTGTTAGAGGGGGGAAGGTATGCATCAATGTAAATGGGGAGAGAAGCCCTTACTTCAGCACTTTTAGAGGCTTAAGACAGGGAGACCCTCTGTCTCCTCTGCTCTTTAATCTAGTTGCTGATGCCTTGGGGGTGATGCTCCAAAAAGCTGTCAGTCGAGGACATATCAATGGTGTTTTTGAAGACTTGATTCCTGAGGGTATATCATATATACAGTACGCTAATGACACAATAATAATGGTAGATGGGTCTGACAAGTCGATAATTAACCTAAAGTTGATTCTCTATTGCTTCGAATGGTTGACTGGCCTGAAGATTAATTTTCATAAAAGTGAAGTCTTCGTTTTTAGGGTGCCACTGGCAGAAAAAGAGAGGATGGCTAATATGCTGAACTGTGTCCTAGGTGAACTGCCTTTGAAATACTTGGGGATTACTATTAGCAATAATCATCTCGGTATGGGGGCTTTTTCTCCAATCTGTCAGAAAATGCTCAAAAGGCTGGACCCCTGGAGAGGTAAGCACCTCACCTCAAGTGGGAGACAAATCTTGACAAACACATGCCTGAGTAGTATACCCCTCTATTGTATGGGGTTTTACTGGCTTCAGGATGGGGTTCACAAGAAAATGGATGGTATACGAGCAAAGTTTTTGTGGCAGGGGACTGAAGACAAATTCAAGTACCACATGGCTAAATGGGAAATGGTGAGCAGACCTAAGGATCTAGGTGGGTTAGGTATTATTAACACAAGGATGATGAATGAGTGTTTACTGGTTAAATGGATTTGGAAAATTCTACAGCATCCTGATACTCTTTGGTTTGCGATCATAAAAGCAAAGTACCTGAATGGTTGTAACTTCTTTACCTCCAAGAGCAAGGGGAGCTCTCAATTCTGGCAAGGCCTTCATAAGGTAAAACATTTGTTTAAATGGGGTGCCATGTTTAAAGTTAGAAATGGGGCTACTTGCAGCTTTTGGCAAGACAGTTGGGTACATGATGTCCCCCTTAAGATTGCTTATGGAAACCTGTATAAGATGGCAAGGGAGCCACTAAGTTCTGTTCGAGATTGTTGGGATGAAGATGATTGATTTGTTGACTTTAGGAGATCCCTCTCTATTGATGAGTTTGAAAACTGGAATTCCTTGCTGAGTGAACTTCAGACAGTTTCGTTAACCGATACTGAAGATTCTGTTACTTGGGCCCTAGAAAAGCATGGTTCTTACACGACCAAGTCATTATATAGGTTCCTATCCAATAGGGATTTGCCCAGTAGGGTGGCTGGAATCATATGGAAGTGCCGAATCCCTCTTAAGATCAAATTTTTCTCTGGTAGGTTTTCAATAATAAGCTAGAGGTGGGATCTAGTCTAATCAAAAGGGGGTAGAGGGGTAGTGGTAAATGTTGCATTTGCGACTGTTGGGAGTCTATTGATCATGTGTTGTTTGGCTGTCATCTAGCTAAAATGGTTTGGAGCATCTTTATGGAAATTTATGGCTGGGGTGCTACGCCTAAATCTTTGAAAGAATTCTATGAATCCTGGTTATAGGGCAAGGGGCCCCTTTCGCACAAATTGCTCATGTTCACCTTTGTAGGTTTCGCCTGGGCCCTCTGGATCACCAGGAATAAGATGGCGATCAAGAAAAGTACCCAAAAGCTCCCACTGATGTTGTGTATCTTGCATTATCCTTCCTGCAGAAGTGGTGTATTTTGCTGAAGGAAAAGGACAGGGAGCACGTGAAGAAGATCATGGATGATATCATGGGGTGGCTGAAAGGGTTCAAGCCGAGTGCTGTGTTGCTTACTGACATTATCGAAATTTGATCCTTGTAATAGGCGTGTAGCTTCTAAACTTTTTTCTGGTTTAATCTGGTAATCCCAGTACTGTATCGGATCTTGCTTTCTTAAAAGCAGAGGTTTATCCTCCTTTCAAAAAAAAGTTGTGCACTATCTTCAACTTTCGCTCGTTGTCGCGGTTGTGAACTCATGCTCTAGCATCGCTGTGCCAACCGGGGTACAGGGGGTCACTACAAGCGATGTGAAGTTATATGAAAATTACTTCAAGTCATAATATAATGAATTTATGTCACATATCAACATTTGTGACGCCAACATGACAAAAAACTGTGTCAAAAACCATGCGCCTTAAACCATATTTTTTGTCGTTTATACATTCATGTCATAAATCTATGACATTGGTTTTAAAGTCACAAAGCTTTATCACATTTGATTTTAGGTCAAAACTTACACCATACCACATAACAAGATCATTCCAATTTGCATTTTATTTTTTAGACCAAATTTTTAATTTGCATATCACATTATATTCAAATTACACAATCTTGAGAAAATCCCAAGTAGCAAAAAATTATGATATCAAACTCACAGACCAGGTAGCAATATACATCATAAATCATGCTACATCTAAGTCACATGTCCAAAATGACACCAACAATATAGTCATTTCTTCTTGAACATTCATCAATCAAACGAATAAAAAGAGTTGTAGCTATACCTAATCATACATTATAGAAGCTTTTCACTTCACTGAGATACCCTCCAAGCCACACTATTAACCTCTAAGGCAATACCCTGCAACCACAAACTACAAACATTAGTCAAAGATATAAAGATTAGAGTCAGCTTTAGGTTCATGCATATGTATTGGACAACATCAAGCTCCTAGTTTAGCATATATCAGCATACATTACATTGCATTTTTTCTAGTTGAAAGAAATTTAGATATGAGCATAGGAAAATTTTAGATCTGAATCATACCACAACTTCTAAAAGTCATCCCAAGATCTGAGCATAGGTAAAAATTTAGATCTATTTGCAAATTAATTTTCCAGAAGTGCATTTTGAAATAAGCTAAGAAACAGTACATGAAATCAATATATGGATGGAAACAATACATTTTCATGAGCATAAAAGTTTAGAACTGCACAGTATGCAGTGTAGTGCACTATCATGCATCCACACTTGTTACTTAAAATAGGCATCTTTACCCGTGTGTAATAGAAGTCACCTCTACTATTAACTTAAAGAGATGAAAGCAGTTCATGAAAACCTAAAAATTGTCATAATTCATATACAAATGTGAATTAGGACATTGCGTGGTTTAAATCATCTAACATGTGGCTTTTACTAAAAATATGTGCTTCAGTTACTTGAGCCAAATATATCATAATAAGCTGCCATTCAAACTAAATTTAAACTCAAAGCAATTACAAATGAGAACAGCAAACATAGCTCAGGATGTTTTTGCAGCCTTTATGAAATAAAACATTAGAAATCTTACATGCAAGCCTCCAAATTTTGCCTCCAAACTAATGCACGAGAGCATTGAGAAGCATACCTCTTTTGGAGGGGCAACAGCAGACATAGTAGAGTAGACCACGCAACCAGAAGCCTGCATAAAAAGAGCAAACACATATCGGCTTGTATCAAGAGCCCAAAAGTTGCATAAATTGCAATTAAATAGTTGACTTGCATAATGGTACTTCTGCATTTTTAATAAGATTATAACAAGCTATATTTTCAAATTTCTACTAATTTGTCATATACAGAATATATAGAATAAGCGCCTTCAACTTCCTGAACCATTGGTAACTTGCTCTAACAATAAGATGACTTGTTCTAACAAGTAAAACAGAAGTTGAGCTTAGTACAAAGAACTTGGAGAAACTTAAGCTGAAGCACTGTAGGCTACGAAGTGACCATTTGAAAGCTCTAGTTTGGTTTTGGATAATTGATGAAACCCATTTGGACTAATCCTATGCTCTAAGTGTGTGATTGAGATAGGTTTGCTCCAACCCAAGTAATGAAGCTAGGTGGCACTCATGGATGGAGATGACCATATGAAATGATGATCAAGTGCTTCAACTTGGAAAAGAAGAAAGTGAAAAACAAAACCCTATGGAGATAAGGCAAAGGTATAGATAAAGATTTTGTTTTGCCAGTCAAGACACTATAGTGAGTCTGATTGGGTTTAGGATAGATGGTTGTACTATTAAGAGGGGAGCTCTATTAGATGACTCGATCATCTAGTGCCACTAGGTGTTGGACTTCATGCATTGCATTTAGGCCTAGTGCACAATCGATGAGAAGTGAAAAACCTTTAGAAAATGATTGTGAAAATGCTAACACATTTGCACGTGATAGTGGAACACTTGAGATGTTGGCACATTTGCAAAGGTGATGAAAAGAGGCAAAGCCGGGCTCAAGGTGCTGCCCGTGGGGGCATTGGACAGGAGTCCGGGTCACCGCCACCCCTAGGGCGGTGGCCGGCTGGACTCGGTCTCGAGCTGTGCATTGTGGGCACGGTCACCGCCCTGACCGGTGTGCACCACTAGGGGTAGGGCGGTGCACTGCCAGGGGGTGTCCAGTGCCACCGCTGCTAATTTCCGGAGGCTGGCGATTTCTGAGTTTGGACTGAGGGGTCACCGCCCTCCCTAAGACTGTGCACCACCCTAAATTTCCAGAGAGTACCGGTTTTGGGGCTTTGGTTAACACCCCTGGTGTTTAAGCATCACTAAAACTTGATCATGTCATCATCATGCATAGAAAGCATCCACTTTAGCTAAGCATGTCTTCCATTCACTAAAATCAATGTTATTTTGTTAGTTATGAAATGCATATGTGTGGTGTGTGAGCTAAAACCAGAAATCCTTCTAAGGTACTTTATGACCTTCTATTTTTGAATTTCACTAAGATACTTGGAATTATGCCCTAATAAACTTTGAGGTGTAAAGTATGTACTTTACACTAGTGTCAGGTGTAGGGTATGAATTCAAGTCCAAACAACTAAAATTTGAACCCCAAATTTGAAAATAGAATTGGATTTCAGCACTTAACTCATTTTTTTGGCTAAGTCCTGGAATTGAGTGATGAATTCAATTTTGCGGAATTATTAAAATGAATTTCATAAATAAACTTGTTCAAACATTAGTATCATTTATTAGTACAAAGTTCATGCTTTGCAATGGTGCTATTGGTTGAAAGGCTTGTTTGATAGTTGAACACTAATTAATTCACCTAAGATAGTTAATCAAATCATTTTCCAAAACCCTAACTGAACTTCCGTTTCAGTTTCCAAGTACCTATGTTAGAAAATAAAAAACTTCAAAACCAGTGATCTTTTGAGGTTGATCCTTTAAGTGAAGCTGGAGATCGTTGATCAAGGAACAACTTTGCTTAAAGATGATCATCAAGCTGTTTTGCAAAATCACAAGAAAAAGAGAGGAGAAGAGGCTCGGTCAGTCATCTACAGTAGTGGTGGCAGTAGCCTGCTCGCTAGCTCACCAACGGCCGCCACCGCCTTAGCGCTGCTCCTCAGCGTGTGGGCACACAGCTGCTTCGCGGTGGCAGTAGCAAGCAGTTGGTGTCGTGCACGGACGACTCGCCCATGCTGATAAAAGCCCGCACCGTTGGTGTCTTCTCTTTTCCCCTTCTTGCTTGCCATCGGAAAGCTCCTACCGCCGGTGAAATTCATCGCTACCCATCCACCACTATTCAATTCCTCTTGGCCACAACTTCGCCTATCCCTCGCGCATCTCCTTGACCCGCTCAAGCTGCTCCTCGCTGACCAAGCCAGCTACGCACGCAGTTCCCATCGCGGTCGCGTCGCCAACGCCGCCATATGCTCTCTCACCGTGGCCAGCCCACTCCAGAGCTCCTTCCGCCATGCCATTTGTTGTTTTAGCATCCTTGTGCACCGGTGATGCTCATCGGCTTCTCATTTTTATTGCTAACATGCATGCCGCACCGGAACGTAAGCTCGCCACTCGGTTCACGCCGCCGCACCCACTCTCAACGATGGCGACGTATCTCTGCCACGTCTCCGCTTCAACCACCTAGCCTAATGTGATCGCGGTGAGCTCCTGGTCATGCCTATAGTATCCGTTTTATGTCTACCGGTCCTTCATGGCCGGCGTGTGACTCGCCACACCGCCATGGCCCGTTCTTTCAACCATCACCTAGTCTAGGTGTGTTAGATCGAGGGGAAGTCGTTGGAGCCATCCCCCTTTGTCAGAGGCCTCATCGTCAGCGTGTTCCACCGCGCCGGAGCGTCGCCGGTCCTTCGTGGCTGCTACTGTGCTCACTGTGATGCTCTAGATGCTCGCCTAGGGTTTGGATGAGAGGCACGGGAGAGAGAGGAGCCCGCTGGGGCAGTCTGCGTCGCCGGGGACCTCACCGGCGATGAGTAACCGTTGGTCAGCGCGGATGTCTCGCCGGAGTTGACCGGGTCCCGCGTGTTAGTGGCTGGGGGTAGGGGTGAATTGGGTGAGGAATGTTTTTGTCTGTTTTGTCTTTTTCAGAAAATGCTAATTTGTGCAGTTTCTTGTTTATTTCATAAGAAAATATTGAAGCATGAGAAAAATATGAAACTTCTTGTGTAGCTTTGTTATCATGTACTCTACCTAGTAAAAATATGAGATGGGCATTTTTAGTAGTTTTGTTATGCTTAAAAAATTTTACCTCTTTTAATTATTAAATGGACCTTACATGATTTTTATAGACAAAAATAACTATCCTTTACTCATGAAACTTTTTGTGTATGCTGCTCATGCTTAGATCTGTCTTCACCAAAATTTTGGTACTGTTTTGATGAATATAAATTGTCCACTTAATTTAGGTATGTGTAAAATGCCTTTTATTAATTAAATAAATACAAAAATGATTTAGATAAATGCTTAAAAGCCTTGGGTGATTTTATGTCTTGATTGTAGACCTTGGAACACTAACCCCTTGCTATTCCTTGGCAACTTAATTTTTCATGTTATGCTCATAATTAACTTGTTAATAATAATAAACATATTGCTTTGTGACTAACTTAACCGCGAAGGAAAGTTGTACTCAAGTTATTTAATCTTATTTAATGCATGTTAAGGTATCTCATCATTCTAAAGCATGCATCTTTAATTACATTTAGTGAACGAGAGTGGTGATCCTTGTCTGGAGCAAGTTCTGAAGAGGGTTTCTGTCTATGAAAGTTAATTCTGATTCCTGTGGTATTTATAAAGTAACTGACAACCCCAACACTGCAGGCAAGCCCCGGAGCATAAAATCAGTTCCTTTTGTTTTATAAACTTATTCACTTAAGTCTTACACTTTGTGCATTTAAGTAAATTAGGAATTTGTTGAATACCAATTGTTGCATGCCTGCTTGATATTCCAATACCCATCCTTGTTACCCTTTTAGTATGGTAGTTTATGATGCTTAGTCATGCCTAGAAATAAGAGTTGGGTAAAGAGTCAAGTTTTTATAGTTATATACTCAAGGATGGTCCTAGGTTTAATGGTGAACATGAAATTTAATTTGGGACCGGGCAGACTCTTTGCTTGCGTCAGGAATGGAGTCTTGACGTAGTGCCCCGCCTATGTCGGTTAAGAACCGTTCGTTGCAGGTCTGTTGTGGTCGAGACTTTGTAGTACTGGTCACATACTCCAGTAAGCCTAATACCTTGGCTATTCCATTATGAGAAAGGACAACCGCGTATTGGGAGTGAAGAGATGGTGAGAGTAGTGTGTACCCACCCTACGGAAACATCTAGGATGACGTACGGTGGTGGATTACTGTACTCTCAGGTGGCATGAACCTATTCATGTTTTGGAGGACCCGGGTGAAGGTTGATATATATAGGTCCAGGACCTGCATATATGTCGTGTGGTAAGAAAACCCCAGCTAGGCCAAATCGACTCGAATCGGCGTTGCTTCTCGGAGAAGGAGACTCAATCCTCCAATCACTCATCGTAGTTAATTATTGAAACAATGGTACTTATGATCATATAATGAGATGGTTAAGAAAGTGTTGATGTAGATCAGGTGCAAACTAGAGACTTCTAATTATTCTACTTGAGCTAAAACATTGAAAGTAAGGATCAATCATTAGTAAGTTTTTCTACAAAAATTAATGTTGATTCTTGCTTCGGACTTACCTTGATTCCCTATTAGCCTGCATGTTTTTGGAGTCTTTTCCTTTTCATTGGTTAAGTCTTATTGAGTACCTTCATACTCAGGGTTTGTTAACCCTTGTTGCAGGAGGAGAGCCAGCAGTAGAGAAGTTTGTTGTGTACCCTTGGGCAGGGTGAATCTCTCTTGCATGTTATTAAAGTGGTATTTCTTATGCTACCCTACTGCTAAGTTGGCTAAAACATATGAATTGTAAAAACTTAATAAATGAATTGTAAACTTATAGTTTGTAAGACTTCCGCTGTTTATTCCGATGTAATATATTTGTATAAACTATAGTAATATTGCAATGCCTTCTGTGATGTATCCCGCTCGGAAAGAAAAAGTGGATGATTCGGGTTTCCCGAGGACACCTGACAGACTACCGAGATTGTGTATCTACATGTGCAGTAGTTAGAAGTCTACAAGACAATGGCAGGCGCACATGGGCCATATTATTTGGATGGTTCTGCCATATTTGGTCGTGTTGGGCACTACTGCCCCCTGTTCGATGACCTTCTAGCCATTGGAATTCGATCGTTGGGGCACCGCCCCCCATGTCCGGTGCCAACACTGACAAGTCCGATGCCCGCGCAGAAAAAGCTTCAAAGGGTCTAATGACTCTATTTGCTTGTGTGACTATAAATAGACGTGGTGGCTAGCCTTGGCCACTCTCTTGGACCCTCATACACTTGTGCTGACCTTTTGAGAGCTGAAGAAACACAATCCACTCACTTGCACACTTGATTTCATCATTTGAGTGAGATTGGTGAGCCTTTAGTGCATTGCAGTGTTGCATCATCTTGTGGCACTAGTTTGGGCGTGTTGGACTGGTCGAGTACTTGTTACTCTTGGTGTTTGCCAACACCTAGATGGCCCGGTGATTGGAGGATCGTTGAGCGGAGTTGGTGATTGTTTCTGGCTCCGATTGGTTGATAGTGAGGGGTGTTGTGCCTTCCCCGGCAGAGAGCCAAAAGGCAACTCTAGTAAGTTGCTCATGTCATTGAATTACCCTCACTTGTGGGTAGGTTCTTGTGGCGCCCATTTGTTGGGCTAGGCTTGTGATTGCCTATTAGCTCGCCGCACCACCAAGTTAATTGTCGACAGAACAGGGACTAGCGTGCCAGCAAGCACGTGAACCTCTGGAGAAAAATCATTGTGTCATTTGTTTCCTTGGATTACTTAGTATTCATTAATTGACTGCCACTTGCCGGGATTGGTTATCTTTTCTATCACTTGTGTTTACATTTCAATATACTTGTGTAGTGATAGAAGTAACTAGTGTTGCTAGTTAAGTAGAAGTAGCAATAGCTAGAAGTAATTAGTTGTATTTGTTGTTCTAGCTAGCTCACTAGTATAGAATTAGCAACCTAGACCCTTGTGTGCCATAGAGATCATAATTCACTAGAATTGATTAAATAGGTGGCTTGCATCACTTGGTAGAGCTAGAGAAAAACTTGCTATCGCCATTTGTTGTACTAATCATTTTGCTCTAGTGATTTGTAGAATTTTTATTAGGCCATTAAAAAATGATAAGATATAAAAAATGTGACAGTCTAATGTGGACTGCACTTTCATCTAGCCATCTGTCATGAAACTGCAGGAAGAGTCAGGGAGCCTTTGATCCTGCTGCCTTGCGCTGATTGCCTATAGTTTTTTTACAACACACAAAAAGTATGTGCAATTGGTCTACTATATGTATTTCAGGTTAGAAGAGCAACATGTAAACAACTAGTAAGAACACACAATGTTTCTTGATGCTGAATTTAAACTACTATCATGGTTCCCTATCATTCAGAAATGCTAACCAAACTTGGCGCATATACAGAAAAACACTCAAGTACAGTTCAGTTTTTTATAATCTTCCAGTAATTACACGATCCATTTCATTACAGTAACTAGAAGTCCAAGTAATGGCATTCCATGTATTTATACTACTGTCACTAAATTTGCACAATCAATGGATGCTACTGTCATCCATCTACGTGTGTACACAAATCACTGAATGCTACTGCCTATGTCATATTAATGAAAAATATATTCACAAGATGTGTGGCAAACTGTTTTTTTTTCTAAAGATGGTAAGTAGTAACAGAACTACAGACATCTTGGTTGGGCAAATCCATCTTGCAGACACAGAACAGGCCAAAACCCTTCCTCCCGAGCGCTCCCCTGGGGCGACTCGGGGGGGCAATTGCCACAACGCCGCTAGGCCCCCTCCCCGCCTCCCCCTCTGGCTGCCATCGCCGCCTTCTGGCGTGCGGCGGCGGCGGTCCGCAATGGTCCCCCAAAAAATGGGTACTGTTCATAGCCATCCCTTCCCTCCCCCTCACTCCGAATCCCCCCACATCCTCTTCAACTCCGGTGACTTTGGGTGGCCAGCTGACCAAATCCATGGCCCCTGGGGCCAGATCTAGTGTCCACGGTCCGCGCTCGACCTGTTGCCCGGCCTCGGTGTTCGACGTGCCCGGTCCGGGTGATAAGTGGCTAACGGCCGGCGGGCTTCGGGGGGGCATGGCCATCTTCGATGGACGGGTGGCCGTCCGGATCTGTTGGCGGTGGCCAGATCCGGTCGATCAATGGCCGGCGACAAGCGCCTTCAGCTGGCTTTGGCCTGCGGCTGCGGCATGCCTGTCTGCGCACTACTGCTGGATGCCGCTCTGGTCTGGCATGCTTTGGCGTTTCGGTGAGCGTCTGCGTGTTTGCTAGCACGGTGGTTCGTTGCTGGGGCCATGTGCCAGAGCCAGCATGCGGCAGCCGGCGCCGGTGGGCAGTCGGTCTGGGAGCCGGCGTCGGCACGACGTCGGCGTGGTGGAGACCGGGCGAAACGACTTTGGCACGCTGGGAGGTGGCCGAAATTGATGCTCGCTGTTCGCCGGCCTAGAAGCCACTTGGCACGGTGGAGCCCCCATCCCCGACCGACAGTGTCAACTACTTGCTTGGGTATCTACCCTGCCCAACTTGCTCTAGGCTGGCGGCGGTGGCGTAGTCTGCATCATTTTCCTTCCTGAAGGCGTCGTCGAAGCTTGTCCTCACCGTTCGGGTCGTCAGGGCAGGTTTCTAGGATGAAAATCCCCGTGTGCTTTTGTTAACGATGATAGCATCTGCGGACGTCAGTACCCTTCTTGAAGGCGTTGTTGGAGCGCTCCTGCTGTCGTGCTTCTGCCCCTTCCACTTCCCTGCCTGGAGTTACTCCTTGTTGTGCTAAGCCTGATTGTGCTTCATGCTACTCTTCACTTCGGTTTGTCCAGTAGTTGGTTGGTGTTGCCACAGTCGATTGCTTCTCTATAGCAGATGCTTTGCTGCTAGATGGATGCTTTGCTGTCATGTTGCTCGGGCGGTTGTGTCACTTCGATCTCCCCTCTTAGGAAGATACCTGCTGCTGCGAGCGTGATGGCCCTCCATCTGTGGACGCTTGGCCGCGTTGATGGTCATCGTCTCTGGCAGATGCTTTGCAGCCGTGCTGTAGTTCTGGCGGATGCTTTACTGTCATGGCCTCTTCTCTAGCGGATGCTTTGGTCGCTGTTGTCGTTCTGGCGCCCTTGGTGGATTCTTTGCCGCCGAGGTTAAAACTTGCTTCGTCGCCCTTGCAGTTTTCACTACACTACTGGTTACCGATGTATTGTCTTCCTGTACTACGCTCAGTCGGTTAGGGTTTTGAGGTGGAGGGTTGCCCCTCTCGTGTTTTCTTGCTGTTTGTTTGTGCATGTGGGATTTCGTTGGTATTCCAGGGATTACTTGCAAGTCCTATGTATCATCCTTGTAACATTTTGTTACCTTTCTTCTTAATGAAAAACAGGCTAAACACCCGATCGGGAAAAAAATCTTATAGACGTAGATGGAATAGCAAGGGAAAATAGAGGAGATGGGGGTGACCTCGAAGAAGCGGGCAGATCTAAGGTTGGGGTTGGAGGAGTAGAACATGGAGGCTCCGTCTGCGTAGATGACTGTTTCTTGGAGCTCGGCGATGGATCCCCGTGCGCCCGCCCCACACAGCATCGACGAGGTGGTGCCCGCCACAGCCTCCCTGTGAGAGCCTCCGGCCTGACGGCCTCCCTACTCGGCTACTCGCAGCCGCCCACCACCGCGCTCTCCTCACTCGCACCGCCACCACCGCCACGCCATATGGTTACGGAGTTGGTGCGACTGGCCGACTGCACTGCGTACTGGTTCTGCCTAGTGCCGACTGCGGGATGGGGTTGGGGAGATGAGGCGCAGGCCATGGTGGGCCGTGGTGGCCTGGTGGCCTATCCTGTTCACTTGAACTTATCAGCCCGACTTATCAGCCATGGTACAATGTTTTTCTCTCACAATAAATCAGCATCAGCCGGCTTATCAGCCGTATAAACCATCAGCCGAACAGGATAGCGTGGCAACGAAATTTTTGTATGCCAAAATGTATCAGCTGCTAATATTTCAGCGCCATCGATAGAAAAAATATAAAGCACACAGAAATATTAGTTCAATTACCCTGTGAGCCAAATTTTTCTGTGTGTTCCGTGAAAACCTACGGGATTATTGGTATTTCCTTGTATACTAGGCGAGACGACAGGTTAAACAAAATTTCTATAGGTATTTCTATGCCCGTAAAAAAATACACGGCACACAGGAAAATGCAGTTTCCTGTAGTGAGTGGTATGGCTGTTCCTTTGGATTCATGAGATCGTTGTATTCAATCCCCCATGTTGAATCTTTTTGTAATGTTAATATTAGTTCCTGAATACTTGGGAAAAAGAAAAAAATATGCACATGGAACCCACTCCACTATGTGGCAGTTCGGTCCACATGTCATCTTGGATAGCAATGTTAAGAAAATTAATAAAATAGTTTATAACCCATCATCCTTGTTGTAAATTTATGACTATTGTGAATTGGTGTTTATGACATGACAAATATTGTCGCAATAAGAAATTTCACTACCTTTAAGACGTTTTTTGTGACATACATTTACTTATGTCACTAAATTTAAATACTTCTGAAACAAACATCGTAAAGTAGTCAATTTAGTGACCTTTTCATTAGATGTCATGCCATAGCCGCCTATGATTGTGCGGGACATAGACCAGCTTAGGGAACATTGTCGCGACTAAGGGCTTGTTTAGTTTCAAAATATTTTGCGAAAAAACAGTAGATTCTCCGTCACATCGAATCTTTGGACACATGCATGGAGCATTAAATATAGATAAAAAATAAAACCAATTACACAGTTTAGACGAAATTCACGAGACAAATCTTTTAAACCTAATTAAGTCATGATTGGACACTAATTACCAAATAACAACAAAAAGTGCTACAGTAGCATTTCGCAAAATATTTCAGGAACCAAACAACCCCTAAGATAAGGTGTATTTGTGAGGATGCTGCCGTCTCCTGTGCTTGGAGAGGAATGGGGGCCTGGCCTGACTCACCGGAACCCTAGCTAGCCGCCACACCATGCCACAGCGCCGCGGTAGGGGGAAGGGTAAGGGCCGGGTAAGGCAAAACCGAGAGTGAAGGCCGGCGAGGCCAAGCCCAAGCAGAAGCTGTCTAATCCGAGGTTGGGGCAAGGGACGCACGAAAGTGGAGGACGATGAGGAGTTCGGCACTGAGAGCGAGAGCGGCGTTGAGTCCATGGCTGCAGAGGCCAAGAAGGAAGGCCTCGAGAAGGGAGCGGAGGAGATGTATGCGGAGGCAAAGAAGGAAGGCCCATCGGCGGCGGTGCTCTTCCATACTAGGGTGATATCTCTCCACTGGACATCTATCAGATCTGTCGTCGCATGTTCTTCTAGACACAGACCCGATCGTCACAAAGCAAGCATAGCGAGGAAGGAGAGTGCGTCGTACTACTCCATATATAGTCCTCCAGCGAAGACACAAGGCACTTTTGGTTTGCACCCAGGCAAACCAGCTTAGACCCAGGCAGCTCTCCCCAGCCGATGGATTTCCAATACATGGGGCCGAGATGCATGCCTGGAGGTTGAAGTTGCTTGGAGATGCATGCAACGTGGCGTGGAGTCCCCTAAGAGCAACTCCATCCGAGCCCTTAAATTTGCCCCCTATTCCCTCAAATGGGTGACCTGAGATGATCTCCTAAATTTTCCCTACTTTACACTTTATTGTCGACCCCGCTCATCAGTCCCACTTGTCAGCTTTATGGGAAGAGAGAAATGATGAATATGGGGAAGGATGATTGGCTCCTACATCTATGGGTCTAGGAGAAAGAAATGAGAGTCCCTCATCTACCGAGGGCTAAATAGGGGCTCGGTTGGAGATTTTTTTTAATCTTAAAATGGGATAAGGGCTCAAGTAGGATTTTGGTTGGAGTTGCTCTAAGGCAACCAATGCGGTGGATGGGGCGTATCCTTTCGGTGGGAGGTGGATCTAGCGAGAAGTTACATCCTATAGTAGTGTTTGGACATCTCACATCTATAGATCGGATCATATATGCATCTCAGATGGGCTTTATTATTTATTATATAGGAGTATTAGATTAATAAGTGCTCCTCCATCCCAAATTATAAGTCATTCCAAGAATTTTAGAGAATCAAAGCGTCCCAAGTTTGACCAAATTTATATAATAAGATAATAACATTTATGATAACAACTAAGAATCATTATATTCTTCATTAATTATACTTTCATAGTATGTCTATTTGATGTCATAAATCTTTGTAATTCTTTCTATAATTTTGGTCAAATTTGAGATGATTTGACTCTCACAAATTCTTGGAATTTAACATCTTTAATCGCGCGGGCCTAGACGTGGCCTTGCCCTGGCCACGTCGGTGAAAAAATTGTGCGCTTTTGGATGGAGTTTGGACGATACCTGGCCGGTTCCCCACGTTTGTACGGTCATTACCCTTGGCCAAGATGTATGTGTGCTTATCCGCTCGGTCCTCTTCTCTCCCTGCGTCCGCATCGCCGTCTCACCCTTCTCGTCCCTAGCCCAGTCAAGCGCGAGCAGGCCCATTCTCAGGAATGCGGGAACCCTGGCAGCTCGGCGGCGATGGCGGCGCAGTGGCCTCTGGTGCGGTGGCTTGGGCCTGGCGTGTGCGGCCTCCGGCGCAGCGGCCTGGACATGTGCGGTCCCAGGGCGGCGGCGGCTCGGACCTCGGCGGGCTGGGCATGCGCAGCCTCCGGCGCGGTAGCCTGGGCGTGCGCCACCCCAGCGCGGACACACAACGGACCCCGGAGGCCTGGCCGGGCGCAGCCTCCGACGTGAGGAGGGACAGATCCGGCCATGGAGGCACTGGATTCGCCAAATCTGCCAGTGCTAGCCTCCACCAGCAAGGAAGAACAAGCAGGCAGGCCCAGATCGACGTTAGTCCCCGGTGCCGGCTAGGGAAGGGGAGGAGGAGTAGGAGAGGGAGAGAGAGGGCGCACTCCTTAACCTGGCTAGGGAGCAGGCGACCAGCGGCCAGCTAGCCCGTGGCTAGGGCCGACAGCAACGGCGGCGGCAACCATCTAGGCCCCGTTTGGAACGTAGTATTTTCACAGGAATTTCAAAGGAAACCGATTCCTATGGTTTGCTTACGTCAGTCACCGTTTGGAACAAAGGAACGCTCCTGCCCTTTCCTCTGGAAAAGATCCTTCGGCTCCACAAAACGCAGGAAATAGAAAATGCAGTCCGAGCTAAAGGATTGGTGGAAGCCCGAGGCAAAGAGGCAGACACAGAAACTATTGGGCGATTAAAATCCGATTAGGGAGGAGACAGAACCAGAGAATCCAAGCGCCACCTCTTATCATTTCTATGCTAATATGATTCCTATGTTTTGGATTCCTGCATTCCAAACGCCACCTCTTATCCATTCCTGTATTTTTTCAATCCTCTGTTTTACATCTACTTTCATATCCTATTCCTGTGTTTTTTTATATTCCTCTGTTTTTCGTTCCTGCGTTCCAAACAGGCCCCTAGCGGGGCCTGCGCCCACTCTGGCCACGTGGGGGGCCGTGTCCGCGCCTCCCCACCACTCACCGTCGGGTTGCAGCTGCGGGGCCTCCGGTCCGGCAGCCTCCCACATGGCGGCCTTGGGCGCGGCCCCAGTGCGGCGGAGGCCGCGCAAGCTGGCGGCCTGGGCGTGGGCGGCTTCTGGTGCGGCGGCCTTGGCGTGCGCGGCCACAGTGCGGCGGCGGCATCCTGCGTGGTGGGGCTCTGGTGCAGCGGCCCGTGCATGCACGCCTCCGCGCCCACTCTGGCCATGTGGCGGCCCGTGTCCGCACCTCCCCGCGCTCTCACCGGTTGCCTGCAGCCCGGCGGCCTCCGATGCGGCGGCCTGGGGCGCAGCCCCGGTGCGGTGGAGGCCGCACATGCCGGCAGCCTCCGATGTGGCGTCCTTGACGTGCGCGGCCACAGCGTAGTGGCGGCGTGGATCCGGGCTCAGGAACGCGGGAGCACCCAGGGCGGCATCCGGCGTGGCAGGCTCTGGTGCAGCGGCCCATGCGTGCACGCCTCCCCGGTGTACCAAGATGGTTTACATTCTCTGTCTTTGTCTGACCTTTGGTATTCTCATTAATTTGTTAACAGACAACTGATCTAGATATTGATGCAATGGTCAGGGTTGTCATGACTATTAATTTGATAGGATATGTCCATTCGCCCTGGATGTAGCTCACATTTGTTTCACAGATGGTTCACGTTTTGCCAGAGTGGATGTAACCGAGCTATTCGGCTCTGGCAAAATAAAACTATAAGGTCACGTTTGGCTCGCCCTGTTAAACTTTAACAGGTGTTGACCATGGGGTTAATCATAGGGTGTTCGGATACTAATAATAAATTAATTAGGTTTAATAGATTCGTCGTGCAAATTAATCTCAATCTGTGTAATTAGTTTCGTAATTAGTCTATGTTTAACACTCCATGCATGTGTCCAAACATTCGATGTGATAGGTGTTAAAAAAAACAATGAACCAAACACCCCCTAAATTTCCTTTGATTCAGGTTGTACGTATAGTGTACGCATTTTCCTTGCTGACAGTCATCTGCATTTGTTTTTTGCACGCACCGGTAGCAGATGTACTATTTTGTAGCTGTGAATGTATGGTAAAACATAAATATATCTCTAATTGAACTAGAGTCATTTCTAGGATTTAAAGCTATAGCGAAGCATCTGTGCATATCTACACCATGGTGCTATGACTCTTACTGCCACGTGGAGCTCTTTTTGCTACATTCTGACAAGAGATCAAGCATGCTATGCTACCCTGACTGAGAGCAGATCCTCCTAGGGCCTTGAGACATGCTTCTGAATGATGTTGCTTTAGAGGAACTGCTTTTTAATTCTTGATTCTGTTATGCAGCGGATCAGAAGCTAGAGCGCCCATGGTTCCATGCCCCTGCCATTGAGATATGCTGGGAGTGTGGTTGAAGTTGTAAGATATGCTACCAAGAATATAGCGTGAGCACTTTAGGATGTATGTCCAGAGTAGCAGAACATTTAGGTGCTGTCTTTTGAGCACTGTCACTTGCCTTAGTTTGGAAAGTAACTTATTGTATGGTCTATGCTATTGGTGTGACTGTAGCGCTTAACTACTTTGTCTTTGTGTTACAGCTTTACTCTTACTGTGTGGTTTTCTACCCAGACCAATATATAGTTGTTGTTTGTCCCTATTGTAGGAGTACTTGATCTATCTATTCTCATGCAGCCTTCACTTTCCTGTGTTTACGTTTAGTTCTAGCTGACCGTACAGTATTTTAGTCGCATCGATCTCAAACACAAAGCTTATGGTTATTTTGAAAGCAACATCTGTGATGCCAACCCGTGCACAGGACGCTACTACGTATATGACACGGCTTAATTCTATTAGGATGGGCTAATCAATGTGTCTGTGAATTTGATCCATACGTTTCCTTATCCCGTTAGCTGAGTACGACGGAAGTCTCTCTTTGCTTTTTGTGTTTAGCTTGGCATTATCTGTGGTGCCAACCGGCGCGCAAGAGCGCGCCACCATCACTAGTGACTTATAGTTTGGGATGGAGCGAGTAGTTCATGTATGTACCGGTTCCGGCACAGTTACGAAAAAGAAGAACAGCTAAGGTTCGTGCTCTACAGGCATGGAGTTGGAGTTGTTACCAGCGCGCTTCTCCTCCTGCTTCACCTCATCGCGATGGGGCTGATTGCTTCCCACGTATTCGCCCTACCAGATCCAGATCAGCTTACAAAGGCGTCCATCCACTGTTATTATAAAAGAAAAAAATAGCATAATCTAATGTATCCTACCACCTGGTCATATACTCTCTAGGCTGTTTGGGGATTGGAGCTTTTTTAGCTTTATTATATATTAGAACTCTCTAAGTAGTCCAGACATAGAATAAATCTAGTTAATCGTATATATATCTCACCTGGTTCTTGGTTGTCCTGCTGTTGAGGCTGTCGAAGTAGGCATTCTTCTGCTTGTCGTGCCGCCGCTGGTCGTCCCCAGCACCAGCAGCCTGTCCTCCGGCAGAGTGAGGGTATAGTGTATGATTATGACCACACTTTACGTGCTGGCTCATCTGACCACTAGGTGCTCAAAATCAACGGCCTAGGGAGTTGCCTGGCCCAAACACCTTCACCAGGTGCAGAACCAAACACCCTCTATAGGCGCGCGCCTTAGGAGCGATGTTTTGACACTTGAGCTGGATCAACAATGCAAGTTGTTCATTAGGCGGAGCAACAGGTAACAAAGAATATGTGCTCTCTTGCTTTGTTTTGGTTATTAATTAATTAGCACTACAGTACTACTACAGGAAGGCACTATAGGGACGGCTAGTAAGCATCTATAAGCATCATCTTTGAATTGTGTAACCTAATAATTGAACTAAACACGGGGGCGTTGTGCAGATATCCTAGTTTTTATATTCATTCAGAATTGGAGTTCTACGCTCACCCAACCGAATGGGAAACCAAATATTCGCGTGCAACATCTGATGGCCTCTTTGTTACGAATAACGCCCACCCAACAGCGATGCTTAAAAGAATCTTCGATGCCTGCCACTACAAAAAAAAAAAGAAGTTTTTTTCGAGATGCTACCTTTTTATTTTCGGAGTTGCGGTTTAAAATTAAAGTGCATCCGATCCACGGCAAAACTGTCCTTATTTAATTTTAAGGAGACCCATGGCCACAGCCGGCCTCTACAAAATGTCTATTTCTAAAGGTGATCATGTTGAGTAACTGCCTCTAGAAATGCTACTTTAGAGGTGGTAGTCTTAAGCGAATAAGTTCATTTTTTACTTTAAAAATTCAGATTAAGGTAAATTTTATATCCAAATCATAGATCTCAATGAGATATTGACAGGCATTTTATAATATAGGAACCCAAATACTATTAATCATAAATTCTTGAATTTTGAAATTAAAATTTCTGATTTTTTGAAATGACCTCGGATGCAGACATACACTATCGAAGTTGTAATGCATGGTCCATGAGATCGATATACAACTTTGAAGAAGACAACTTTTTTATTCGTGGTGGTTTATAGATAGAGTGCCAAATATAGAATACAATGTTAGGAGAGGTGAACACAACGTAACTCATACCGGCGTCCACCCCAGCCATTGGCGACTTCTGAAAAGGATATATCATCAATAATATTTGCTAGAAGAGTTGTTTAGGCCCCGTTCACTTCCCAAAATATTTCCTCTGTCACCTGTCACATCGAATCTTTGGACGCATGCATGGAGCATTAAATGTTGGTAAAAAATAACTAATTGTACAGTTTGTCTGTAAATGTCGAGATGAATCTTTTGAGCCTAATTAATTTATGGTTGGATAAATTTTGCTAAATAACAACGAAAGTGCTACAGGAATTTTTCCCCCAAATATTTTAGATCTGAACACAGCCTTAGTAACTTCTAGAAAATAGAAGTAATATTGTTTACTGATTTCTGGAAATTATTTGGATAACGTCTCTGGAAATATTTCCAAGCAAGAAAAAAGAAGGGGAAAGAATTTATTGAAATTAACATAACTCGTCTCTTGGTTGATCTTGAGCGAACTAGGAAGCCCATAGCAATTTGCACTCAATCAATGGGCTCCAAAACAGAGCAACGCAGCCGGGTCCAACATTCTTGAGGCCCAATTAAATTGATATAAGGTCCACGGGTTCTCTTTCTATATGGTCTTTTGACAGGAACCACTTTAATGTGTTGATTGACGAAGATGTGCACTTATATATGGTCTGAAATAGTTTGTTTGTCCGTCGTTCACGTGCCCACGTACGAGACTGCCGATCGTCCACGTACATGATACACGTGAGTCGTAGACGATGCTACGTGGATGGTGTAGTCCACCATCTGCTAATAGCCTAATACTACTCCGTGAGTTTATGGGCACGTTTGGTTCATGACTCTAAGCCAACCCAAAATTTTGCTCATATAGGTATAGCTAAATTATGGTCAAATAATAAGATATATTAGAGTTAGCCGAACCAAAGTTTGGCCAAATAAATGTGTTTGGATAATGAGGAAGCCTAAGTTTGTTAAAACTTAAAAGCTGTAACTATGACATCTAGACCCTAAACTTAAAAGCTGAAGGTATCGAAATTTAAATTTTATTTCGCATTATAAGATATTTTGGATTGCTCAAACTCATTCATGTGTGCCTATATACCTTTTAAACCATATCCGTACGGTGCTTTTTAAGCACAATATTGCACAAAATGACTTATAATTAGTAGCCGAAATCAATGACATGCATACATGTCTTTTTAAACTACGAATTACTAGAAAATTAAGCAAGTTTGACAATCAAGTTACTTATTAGTGAGAGGTAAATTAGTCTTTTGATAGTCTTTACATACCTCGATGCATACCACGATTCTGGGGTATCCTTCGGCCACTGTGAATTGCTCTGTGTCTATATATACAAGGCCTTGCCCCTTGCCTTTGCGTGAAGCCAAATCTCCGTCCTCAGCTAGCTTGTGGTGGTACTCGTTTCTCCCACGGCTAGGTGCTGCTGTTCGTCACTTCATACATGCATGCTTTTTGGGTCGCTGCAGTGTGTCTGTCTGGATTTATATATAGGCGCGCGCCTTGGGAGCGCTGTTTTAACACTTGAGCTGCATCAACAATGCAAGTTGCTCGTCAGGTGGAGCAACAGGTAATAAAGAATCTGTGCTATCTTGCTTTATTTTGGTTATTAATTAATTAATTAGTAATAGTTCGTATCTATAAGCATTATCCGTGAATTATGTTACCTAATAATTGAACTGAGCACGGGGGGCGTTGTACAGATATCCTAATTTTTATATTCGTTCAGAATCGGAGTTCTACGCTCACCCAACTGAATGAAAAAGCAAATATTCTATATTCGCGACCAACAATTGATGGCATCTTTATTACGAACGATGCCCACCCAACACGCGATGCTTCAAAGAATCTTCGATGCCTGCCACTACCAAAAAAAAAGGGGGGGGGGGGGGGGGGGGGGGGGGGGGGGGGGGGTTGGAGATGCTACTTTTTTTATTTTCAGAGTGGCCAGTGGCGGTTTAAAATTAAAGTGCATCCACGGAAAACTGTATTTTAAGGAGACCCATGGCGATGGTCAGCCTCTACAAAATGCTTTCCTTTAGATTTAGAAATATGTCTATTTCTAGAGGTGACGTGTTGAGTAACTGCCTCTAGAAATGATACTTTTAGAGATGGTTGTCTTAAGCGAATAAATTCATATTTTTGTTATCTTTAAATTTAGATTAAGGTAAACTTTATATTGAAAAATCATAGATCTCAAGGTGATATTGACAGCTATTTCATAATTTAGGAACCCAAATATTAACATAAATTCTTAAATTTTGAAATTAAAAGTTCTAAACTTTTTAGATGGCCTCGGATGCAGACATATATATTGAAGATGTAATGGTCCATGAGATACACAACTTTGAAGAAGACAACTTTTTCATTCAAAGTGGTTTCGAGTGCCAAATATAGAATACAATGTTAGGAGAGGTGAACACAACATATAACTCATACCGGCGTCCACCCCAGCCGTTGGCGACTTCTGAAATGGTTATTTCAGTAATATTTCCTAGAAGAGTTGTTTAATAACTTCTAGAAAATAAAAGTAATATTGTTTACTTATTTCTAGAAATTATTTGGATAACGTCTCTAAAATATTTCCAAGCAAGAAAAAGGGGAAATAATTTATTGAAATTAACATATAACTCGTCTCTTGGTTTTTTTTGAGTGGAACTCGTCTCTTGTCTCTTGGTTGATCTTGTGCATCTTGATTATTCTTAAGCGAACTAGGAAGCCCATAGCAATTTCCCCTCATCAATGGCCTCCAAAACAGAGCAATGCAGCCTGGTCCAACATTCTTGAGGCCCAATTAAATTAGTAATGTCCAACGGGCTCTCTATCTATGATATATAGGCCCTGGGACTGGGTGAAGACATGAACAACATATGGTCTTTTTGAGACGAACCACTTTAGTTTGTTGATGAAGATGTCTGCTTAGACCTTTCTCAACGCTGCTTTTTTTAGTACTAGCCCCAAGGGCCATGTGGGATCGGATAATAAAAAAGTAGGTGCTCTATACTTATCAATAGTGGCTTATAGTAGCTATGTGTGTTTGGGGGAGATAGAAGGTGGTCTATGGTAAAAAAAAAGAGGGAAAAAATAAAGGTGGGGCATGATAAAAGAAAAAATTTTCTTTACAAACCGCAAGCAGTGATAGTTTGCATTGTGTAAATAGTAGTCTTAACATTTCTTAGTCTATGTAAATCACTTTATTTATACTAGAATCACTCAGAGTGTTAACCTCTGTTGGTCGGCCTTATGGTCTGAAACAGTTTTTTTGTTCGCCTTTCACGTGCACACGAGACTGTCGGTCGTCCACGTACATGATACATGTGAGTCGTGGACGACGCTACTTGGATGGTGTAGTCCACCATCTGCCTAATACTCCGTGAGTTTTTGTGGGCACGTTTGGTTCATGACTCTAAGAAGCCAACCCAAAATTTTGTTCATATAGGGTTAGCCAAATTATGGTCAAATAAGATATATATGCTTAAATTAGAGTTGGTCAAACCAAAGTTTGGCCAACACTCGTTAAATAGATGAGCTTGGATAGTTTGCTAAAAGTTGTAAGTATGAAAACTGTGTGGATAAAATCAAAGAATTACTATTAGACTTGAGCGTTGATAGAACAAGAAATTTCTACTTTATTCTATATTTTTTAAAAAATATAAGCGGGTTTTACAATTTAGATCACCAATTTTTTTATCTCCAAGAGGTATTTTGCTTGTTGTTATCGATATTTATGATTATAACAGATAAGTATTTACAATTATATTGCACTATGAGATTTATGGGTCCAGGATGATTGAGGTGATGTAGCTTCATTTTATGGTTGTGAGATGAGTTTTATAGTTGCGGATTAGGTTTATAAGGTCAATGGGAGTGGTTGAATGGGTGTAGCATGATTTTACGGTTGTGAAATGAGATTTGCTATTGAAGAATATGATTTCTAGATTACGAGGTTGGGAGGATTTAAGTGTTAAATATTTTTTCATGAACAGGGGCCTCTCGGGCTTATGTTTCACTAGCAAAAGTGCCCGTGCGTTGCAACGGTAGAAAAAACTATCAAATGTTCCTGGAGAATGAAGACAAGAATAGTACATATTTATTTATGTTTTGCTATTTCTATAAAATTTGAATAAATTATTTTATTATTTTATGATGATGAAAGACATCCATAATGTAAGTTAATATTGGCAATATGACAATGTCCTACTAGGCCTCTATTTAATTAAACTAATATTGATTATTGTTTTTTAGTTGCAAATAACAAAAAATATTTAGACGTCAATATATCTTAACTTTAGTTTTCACACTATGCATGTGTTGCTACAGTTAAATGTCAAGTTGCGAGTTGCATGGTTTTCTATGACAATCCATAAATATATGTAATCTTAATTTGTTATTAAAGTTGGCAAAGAGTAGTTGGTAACGTGTAAAAAAATTGGTCTATCCGCTGATGATTATACTAAGAGACCTCTCTTGATTTTTCATACGGCGACTCTTGTTATGGATCATAGAGATACATTTATTTAGATCAGGTTTTATAACAAAATAGTTAAAAATGCACATTGGTTGATTAGTTGGACAAACAACTGATCAAAATTTAGTAAGAATAAGTTTTGTTTATACTTAAAATTACATCGGTAGTTTAGTATTGCAAAATTTTGTTTTTAGAGGAGAGATCAATGGTTCAAAGACTCGCAATGTTATATTTTTTATTTTAGATTTTATGAGAAAAAATCACCGGTCAATAACATAAAAAACACTGGTCGAAAATTACAACTGTAAAAACGGAAAACAAAAAAAATTAGAAATGTAAAGGGATTACCGAGAGAAACAAAACCAAAAAACCAAAATAGAAAAACAAATTTGGAAACAAAGCCAACGGAAACAGAAGGCAAAGTAACCGGAAATACGAAAGGAAAAAATAGGAAAGACAAACGATGGAAAGGAATTGGAGACAGAAAACAGAAAGCTCATTTGTTTTGTTCGTTATTTTCTTCCGCACTTATTTTACTTACTTTCACACTTCTCCATGGATTTCCTTTTTAAAAAAATAGAACTTCTGCACGGAAGCCTTATCCACACACGCAACTAAACGCTGCAGTGCCTGGGCGAGTCCGCGGTCCGCCACGCCCGCTGCCGGTGACTCCCCCGGAACAACCACGCCCGCCCTCCAGCTCCGGACCCTCGGACTGCTGAGCCGAGTTTTTGACACGTCGGGATATAAGAACTCTGATTAGACGGAAACTGACATGGAAAAAAATAGTACAATAAAAATGTGACAAGGGAAAAACAAAAACTGAAACGGTCATGGAAAAAAAGAACTCTATTTTTGTGGTTTAATGTTAGAAATAGGTTCCTATTCTTATCCTTTTTATTTGGTTTAAATTCCTATTTATATTAAGATATATTTGGATTATTAGGATTCGTATAGGTATCTAGGTTACCTTAAGAATACGTTTTGAAATCGGACTCTGTATCGCGCTAGACAGAAGCTATTATAACTCGTATGAGCACGGGTCATATAAGTCTAGACGGAAGAAACTCTCGATTATCGGTAGTTATGGGAGGTGGATGAAAAAACTGGATGAACGAAAAAAATAGCTGAAAATTTTGCCTCTTTATTATTACTAGTACATATGCCCGTGCGTTGCAACGGAACATACCACTTATTTCATCTGTTACAATATATCTTGTAATTTGCCTGATTCAATACGTCTTGAAATAAAACTTTATACCGTTACTAAATATGTGCTATTGCAAGTTGCGAACTCGGATCACGGACGAGACATTAGACCAACTACGACTCCTAATCTTATCTCTAATTAATCATGTAATATTACTTTTGTTAGCAAAACCAACTAAAACTCTCTTATGTTCGGGGAAGGATGATCACAGGCATCTTTGTTAGTGATATATAATTGTACCTTGTTACAGCGAATGTCGTGTAAATAGATACAATATGAATTTAACATATGGTTTGACGATAGCTTATTATTTAAACAAACATGTGATAAAATCAATAATTTTATCTCATCTAAGAATAAAATATTTTTCAACAGTTCCCTTTTGCCACGGAACATCTGGCAATTATGAGAATGCAGCGGCGAGACCTGCTTACGGACAGTTTGTAGCTAGGGAAGATATATGTGGGAGACAGATTCGGACTTGCCTTCTCCGTTTGCAGCAGTACTCCCACTTGCTCGTCGATCCACCGCAGGCCCACAGCACTCCTATGCTGCCCCGGTGGAGAGACCCGTCCTCGCTAGGCCTCCCTCCGCGCCGGTAGCCTGCTCGTCGCGCTGGCCTCCGCGCCGGCAGCCCCCCTCGTCGTGCCTCCCTCTGTGTTGGCAGTCCGCTCTCCGTGCCGTACTCCATGCCGGTCGCGCATGCTCGTAGGCTGTGCTCTCGCCGGTCCGTTGCTCCGTACCAGGCTACCAGCCGCACGCGCTCATGGCGCTCTGGGCCCGCTCGTCGTGCGGGCTGCCATTATCCGTGACACCTCCGCACCCCGCGGACCCATCGTCCTTGCAGCGTTTGTGCATGGGCTGCTGTTGTACTCGCCGTGTCCGCCGTCATCCGTGCGAGCACAGGGAAGGGAGGAGCAAGGGCGGCGGCGCGATCTCACAGCGACCGTGGCGCAGCATTGAGGGCGAACGGCTCGGCTCCATACTCATGTGGTGCCTGAAAAGGGCCCGTAATTTTCTTCTGGTTCTTGCGGCAACACGGCCATGGCCTCAAGACTCGAATTTATTTGTTTTATTCGATTTGAGTCAATTTGAGCTGTGACTGGTTCGATTTTTTTTGTAACTGATTGGTTCGACTTTTATTACCTGTTCTGTTGTACTCCGGACTCAACATGGATTGTGCCGCTGCCATATTCGACACGGTTTTGTTTTACTATCCGCATAGGTGGTTAGGGGAGGGGCAGACCAAAACAATGGGACAAATAAGAGGAGGAATTTTTGCCTCTTTATTGTTAGGGATAGATAACTGATGAATCAGCTAAATAGGACAAAGTTTCATAGAAAAGTGGTCTTGTATTGGATTTGGATTGTGCTAGCTAAATACATATAGAAATAGAACCCATGAATACAATTAGAAAAGAAAACTTGGTGGTACAAAAAATAAAAAATTAAAAACAAATAGACAATCAGGGAAAGATATGTCCTTTGGAAAAAAAATCACGAAAAAAGAAGCCGCCGTAAAGTCATGGAAACGGTTCTATTGGAAAAAAATTAGAAAAGGAAAAAATAAATTTTGCTGGTGGAAAAATCAGAATAAAACAATATATAGGAAATCACGGTGAGAAAACAACGTCATTGGGAAAAAATAGAAACCACCGTGAGAAAACTATTCGGTTTTAGAAAAAGAATCTGAAGCCACCTTGATTAGCGGACTCTAGTTTGGAAACAAATTGGAAATAAAAACAAATCAGGTTATTCTAATGTATATGAGCACGGCTTATGAGCAGGTCATATACACGACATAATACGTTTTGGAATTGGACTTCTTAGACAATAACTATTCTAACTCATATGAGTACAAATTATATATAAGTTCGGACGGAAGAAACTTTTCATTGTCTGGTAGTTAGAGGGAGACGGACCAAAAAGAATGGATGGACGAAAAAAAAGAGCCTGAAATTTTGCCTCTTTATTAATAGGTATAGAAGTGTAGATTAAGACGAAATTAGAGTTTGTTATACAACGCACCTTTCAGTCTCCCCTGAGAACAACAATTGTTGCACAGTAGAGAAGCCGAACGTTGCATGACCACGAGATGGCATATTTTACTTATATACGCACAAGCTTTTGTGACCAAATCATAAATAAAGCTATCCTAATTCACCTCATCAGCGAGCACGCCGCCCACCGACACCCTCGACCACGCCCAGGGACAGCTTCCGCAGTGGCTCCCACTTGACCAGCGAAAGTGGCGATGCAAAGGTTTGCTCGTAATCAGGGCGGAGCTCAGTAGAGGCGGAACTGGACTCCGGCCCTGCTTGCCTGCAGCAAATTCATGAAGGACTAGTAGTAGCATGCTAAGGTCAGTCTCAGTGAGGATTTCATATCACTGTTTTCAACACATCCAGATTTTAGAAACAGTGCAGAAGAGTTTCATCCCCATGAAACTCTCTCTACTCCCATGAAACTCTTATTATCTCTCTCTTCATTAATATGGTGCCACATCAGCATAATTAATGCCCATTAAACTCTGATGAAACCCCATTGAGACTGGCCTAAGGGCAGTCCCAACCATCGAAACCACGCACGAATTCCATGACGATTACATCAGCAGAATGTCATCAATAGAAACCATATCACCCAACGGCTGTGTCTTCGCGTAATAATTGTGAACTCTCTCTCTCCTCATCCCTCCATCCTCTCGCACGAACGGGCGCGGCGGCATGCCCGGCGTGGCTGGTGCGGGCGGGAGCGAGCGCGGCCGCGCTAGCAAGGGCAAGCTACGGGAAGCGCCGCGCGCGAGCAGGCCGGGTCAGGTGAGCCCGGCGCGGCGGCTCCGGCGAGTCCCCGGGGCGGCGCGGGGCAACGCGGACGAGCGCACGGCCGACGGCGGCGAGGCCTCGCGGCGGCACGGGCGAGCACGGCGCGCGGCCGACGGCGACCAGGGCGAGCAGGGCGGACGGCGGCGCGGCGCGAGCAGGCGCGGCCAGCGAGCGCGAGCAGACGTGGCGGCGCGGCGCGAGCGGGGCGGCCGCGGCGGACGCGAGCGGGGGCGGCCACGGCGGACGCTGACGCTCCGTCGAGGGCGGAGTCGCAGACGACAGCCGATGGCGACGGCGACGGCGGCGGGAGCGAGCTCCTGCGAGGTAACAAATGATCGAAACTACTCGTTTCTCCCCATCGGCGTTTTGCTCATTTCTTGGAGCCTCGTTGCGAGCGTCAACGCCGTTTCGTGGACAAGAAGCGATTTCTTCAGAATCTGCTCTCTCTCTTCATTAAACTTAATGTCACGTCATGTTTTTTGACCTCTTATTTTTATAAAAAATATTTATAGAAAAGTGATATATGTATACTTTTATGAAAATATTTTTCAAGATAAATCTATTCATATAATTTTTACATTTGCAAACTCAACAACTTAAAAGTTATTGATGATTTATATTCCCAATGTTTGACCCAAACCTTGACCAAAACGACTTCTAAATCCGATACGGAGGGAGTACATGTATAAGAAACCTACTCGCAACTCGGGTCATTATGATGTCCAACTCGAAGCTGCAATAACGATGAACTAAAACCTAGACACGACAAAAGCAGACGTACCAAAACTGGACTTTGTCGATGTTTGATCACCGATAGCCTACCACGGGGGTATCCGGGACAGTTGTTCGGGCTTCGGTGTATGCTGGAACTCGACGATGAACACAGAGATAGTCGATTTATACTGGTTCGGGCCCTCGATCGTGATCGAGTAATAACCTTTACGTCTAGTCGGCATTAGCCTTTTTGTTAGATTAATTGTGTCGTGTCATTCGTTTTTACAGGGGTACCCACAACTTCTCTTTATATTGGTAGAGAAGGCTGTGGTGCGGTTATAATCCTAATCGTATCTAAAGAAGGTATCACGTACTAGATTCACAAGGTACTTTCCTATATGAGTCTGGCTAATTTGGTCTATTCTACTCGAATTCGGTGTAGCAGTCGTTACTCCCCTTCCTGTCTCAGTCTGTGGGCCAGGCCAGAGCCCACGACTTATTGTCATATCGCTGGAGAACCCTATGGGTCCTGCATCGACAGACTTAAAAGGAAAGAACAAAATTGAAAAGAATAAAAATCAAAATCGGACATTCGCGGAGTTAGTTAGGAGGGCCATACCACAAAAATGGCTAGAAAATTTGCCTCTTTATTATTAGGTATAGATATATCTATGACTTAAAATTGGAACGCCTTCAATGAACAAAGAATAGAAAAAGAAAAATGAAAAAAAGACTAAAATATGAACTATTTGCTTTGAACGTTGTGCCGACTAGGGTAACGTCGTCTGGGAAACGTGTGCTCCTCGCAACCACTGCCGCATCCTAGAGCCCCTCTCCTTCTCCTCCCCGCATCCTAGAGCCCCTCTCCTTCTCCGGTGCGTCTGCCGGGGATAAGAAGGAGAAGGGACCCATCTTTTTTCTGCAGTTTTATTTTTAGTTGTTTAAGATTTAGTCCAAATAAAATTTTCGACGAAATCAGATGAATTTTAATAGGGATCGTGTTTCCTGCGATGACTTCGGCGATTGCCACATTGAGATCACCGGTGCAGGCGTCGATTTCATCGTCAGGCGGCCTATTTGTTTCCTTCATCGGCTGGCGGCCAATATAATCCCCTTCCCTTGGCAAAAACAAATACTATTCGCTTTGTATTCTTAATCAAAAAAATTATGTTCCCATTTATATCTGGCAAAGAAACTTAATGTCCGATTAACATATATCCAAATTAGATCTGTTTTGCTTTCATTCTTGCTCTCTTATGGGGGTGTTTAGATCCACTTGCTAAAGTTTAGTCCAGGTCATATTGGATGTTTGGATGTCAATTATGAGGGCTAAACATGAGTTAATATAAAACTAATTGCATAAGTCATGACTAATTCGCGAGACGAATTTTTTAAACCTAATTAATCAATGATCAATATATATTTACTATAGCATCACATTCGCTAATTATGAACTAATTAGGCTTAATAGATTCATCTTGCGAATTAGTCTTCATTTATGCTAATCATGCTTCCATTGTAGCATGAGAAATCGGACATGTGCAAGTTGACATAGGAAAAAATCGGACATGTGCAAGCTGAAATAGGAAAAAGCAAATAAACAGTAAAATGGTAGAGAGATTCAGGTCGTGGGAGAAGGGACAAGAGAGATCAGGTGAACAGATCAACATGGCATGGCATGGCATGGCATGGCATGGTGAGCGGCCACCTATCGGCGTTTCAGCTGCCGACTAGTCTGCCGGCACAAAATGTGCCTCGTGGACATGACTCATCACAGGTGCAGAGCATATCGGTAACTGGGTAGCTGATTAGTGTCCTATCGGCCCTCCATCTCCCGATAGGCACCTATACTTGCAATTTTTTTCATTTTAACACCTAATTCTGTAATTATTCATTAAAATAATATTATTTCAAAAAAATTCCCGTGAAACGACACGGTTAAAAATGGCAGCACGTGTGGAGCTAGGAGCTTGTGGGCGATACAGTAGGTCACAGTGTGGCTACCGCGCTTGATGTATGTTTCGTTCTAGGGGGCAAGCGGTCGTGTGCCATAAAGTATCCAGAATCCAGCAATTCTTACCTTTTCAAGTTTTTGCATTTTACGGATGTCCTGCGTACATATACTAAGCGGTGACCCAAAAGGGCTTAGTTCAGCTAAACGCCACCATTAGGCTCCAAACATACAAAACCGTACTATGAACAGACATGACATTGGCACGGAGATCGAAATTTTCTACGTCTCCGCATGCCGGGGGCATTTCTGCCTGGTGAGGCGCGCCACGGCCACTCTCATGGAGTCCATGGAGCGCTTGTTGAGTCGCTGTTTGCCAGCCACCCGTCGCATATGATGATATGAGTCGATGGATCCATTTGTCATTGGGTCCACATGAAAATATTGTTTATTGAGATTGGGCCTTCTATGACAATTCTCATATGACAAAGCACTTTTTATCATAAAAACGATGTGTTTATGACAATTTTTCAATGAATGACAAGTGTTTGTGACTCAATTGTGCTTTAGTCATAAACAACCGTCACCATGTACACTTCCCAATCTTTGTGACAATAGCTCATGACGAAAGTGATTGAATGTAATCGTCATTAATTAAAAAACAGAATCCTACAAGTCAAATATTTTTAAACTGTTCAAATGAATTCAGATGAAGAAATGACCAAAACAAAATTTGTAGATCATGGTGAGACCTATAACTTTGTAGTTAACAGCCTTTCCATTTGAAATCATTTACGGTACCAAAATTCTGTTTGAAAATCTCATATTTTGAGATTCAAAATTTTTAAACTGTCCAAATGAACTTGGATGGAGAAATGACCAAAACAAAAGTTGTAGATCGTGATGAGACTTACAACTTTGTAGTTGACAACCTTTCCATTTGAAATCATGTTGATACCTAGAATTTGATATAATGTTAAAATTTAGGGACCTACATATATAGATCTGACCATTATATCATTTTTTTACAAACTGTAACCATGTAAAATGAAAAAGTCATAAACTACAGAGTTCTAGATCTCTTTTTTCTCTCTGTCCCAGAGGTATGTGCTTTGGACCAGTACTCGGTTTTGCTTAAGTATAAAATGATGACTAAAAGATTCTATGAATACTTAATTAGGAATATTGACATGTTTTATTTCATTCATATTTAGAGCGTATGATCTGAAAAAAAATGTTATAATCGTTTTTTTAGTTATAGGGTATTCTTTCTGTACCTCTAGTAGAAGAATGGATATCTCTAGTAACTCAAGTGAAATGTTTAGACTTCTGAGCTTGCTTCTCCAGAACAATGTCTTAAACCTATAAGACATGCTGATCACACATTTGGTTTGCTTCGGCTGTTACTGTCAGTTAAGTTAGTGTTAGATTACTAGTATTAGTATGCGTGTCATGCCAATGTTCCTTTAATTTGGGTTCCTTGTTGAAATTTCCAATGTTTTCAGTCTACTTTAATATTCTTTGATTCGTTTCTTTCTAATTTTGTTTGAAGGTGATGCTGCTAGTGGTGGTATGTGCGAACAGTGCCATGACTGTCGTTCAATTGAGAAGAAGCAGTCAGTGACAGGGGACGGATAGCGTGGGTACAAGCTTCATCTCGCACCTTGGGATTTCAGAGCTAGCATGATCTATAACAAAGCAGTGCAAGACTTTCCACAGATGCTGCTGCCTGGAGTGTGCATGGCCACAGGGATTGTTGAAATCAGAGTTTGCAGTACAGACTGGAATGAATCTTCCTGCCATGGATCCGTTGTCTGCATGTTGGGAAAGAGAGGAGAAAAAAAAAAGAGCAATGTTTTGTGGGAGGTGCAAATCACGGGAGCAATGATTGAGCTTTTGTTTGGTTCAGGGGGATTACTGCTGGATGCTGACACAGATACATGAACGAGCCGGTCTGTTGTAACTTATTTTAGTGGAAATGTTGTTGTCTTCTCCCACATCGGCTTCACCAGTCACCACCTCCTTGCCTTGTTTTCCTGCCTCCTTCCTACCTTCCCTGTATGATTGCCCCGCTAGTACTTCCTCTCAAATAGAAAAGAGTAATGTAAGGTTTGTCCCCTGTCTCCTCTAAGCGCAGTTTGTACTTGCCTGTAAGGATGCATATTTGTATGTACTCCATTTATTTAACTATTAGTAGGCAAAAGTACAATTGTTTGTGCAGAGCATACGTGTTAAGTTGGAAAGTAATCGGCCCCGTTCGGCTGGAATTATAAGCCGGCTGAAAAACACTGTTGGCTGATTTTTTATGAGAGAAAAATACTGTTCCGGCTGAAAAAAACAAGCTGAATAAGACGGATTATAAACCAGATGAACAGGGCCGATGATGGATGCTGTTGTACCTGACTACACCACTACTACTCCAGTCCCCTAGTGAGGTACTATTGTGGAACAGCTTGGTTCAGAAATTTTGTTCTTTGAAAATTTAAAAGAAGATACATTGCTGGGACAATCACCTGCATTATTGGTGTTTAATCATGGTCAGTGAGAGCGTGCACAACACCCTGTCTCTGCGGTATTGCATTCTCCACGTCCCAGTGTGTCCTTTTATTCTTTTTGTTCATCTTGCTTGCATTGCACATGGATGGCCATCTAGACACATCTTGAACAATAGGGCTCATGGTTTGTTCTCATCAAATGGTTTCTATCAGCTGAGCTCCTGCTGGAACTACACCCATACCGGCCTGTGCCTAACTTGCTACAGTAGTAGTTTCAGTTGTCAAGGGCAGAGAGGCATCTATGTAAAGATTATAAAGGAGATGATGTACATATTTGTACGTATGTATGATTACAAGCTGAAGTTGAGCGAACATCAGATCGGGGGGTCATAATTTATTGCGGTAATGCTAGGAATCAGACGTCCGTCCACGGCTCCGTGTCGAACGTCCCAATTGGTGGACCCGACGTCTGCGGCTCCGCGTCGAACGTCCCAATTGGTGGACCTGACGTACAGAAGGCTATCTATCCTATTTGCGCCCTTCGCTCCCCTCCAGTCGCCGCAGATTAAAAAAAACTCACACATCACTGTGACTGCGCTCAGCGACCATGCTCCGCCGCGCCGCCCGCACGCCTTCCTCTCCATTGTGCCTCCCGTTGGCCTTCCTCTCCACCGCCCTAGCGCCTGCACAGCCGCTGCTGCCTCGCCGCGCGAGGTCGCACCCACCCAACTGATGTTGTCGGCTCCACAGCGGGCACCACTTGCCGGGGGCACCGTGTGCGCCCCTATCGTCAGGGGTAGTGCCGCCGCTCATCAGGGCCGCGCAGCCGCCTGCCTGCTGTCATCCTCCTTCTCCAGCGTGACCGCACAGCCGGATCCCGCAGTGCAGTGCTCCACCCACTTGGTTACCAAGTTTTGCTGAAAGCGTATATTGCAAGTGTATGTTTGAAGTGTTTCATATGTTTTCAGATGTATGTTACAAGTGTTAGTTAATTATACATGATCCAATGACTATGGATTTTTTTACTACAATTCAAGCATACAATAATTAGCCCTCTGTAAAAATTTCACCACAATTGGACCATAGAAACTACAGCTATGAATTAATTACAGAAAAGTATAGATCTAAAGCTACAGCAAAAAATTGTATTAAAGCATGTCATATTATATGTTCACTGTGTAGATCTACTCATGTGGAGTCCAACAAAATTAGATTTTCCATTTCACGATTTTTCTATGATTTACTATGATTTTTTAAAGATTCAACTGAAATAAATAAAAAAGACTAAATCGCCTTTGAAAACCGCTTATAACCGGTCAGGGAGGTAAAACGAACGGTTTTAAAAGTTAAGAACGGTGGTTTACCCAGTTTTAGAATTCAGAAAGGAAAAACAGACTTTCATAAAAGTTGAAAGTTGAGTAAGGTAATGTAAACTTTTTCCTTTCTGAAAACCATCAGCCGGCAGCCGCACAAGTCTCTTTCTCGAATTGGGCCTCCACCTCCTGGATGCATGGCCATCATCATATATATCCTCCTCCTTGCACCTCCCACTCCAGGCAGACTTTTATAAAAGTTGAGAGAGACAATGTAGACTTTTTCCTTTCTGGAATCAGGGAGATGGAATGGAGTAGCCGCCATCGTTGCGTTGGTTGGTCGTCGCTTTCCCTGCCTCCAAAAGCTCAGGGGCAACTTGCCCAACTCTGCGCCGCATACCTTTCGACCTCGAGGTCATTGGCTAGCTAGCTAGGGCGGCGATACTTATATCATCATATGCATTGATGTTGTGACTGTCATACTAGTATTATCTTGGCACTATCTAGGAGTACTATTTATGAATTTATCCCGGCCGGTTCTTGTTTAAGTGGAATTAGGAGCATGATTGTTCGGTGTAAAGAAGAGAATCAATTGATTAGGAATCATGATTACACGGTGCGATGGGCATGCATTACGAGCGTAAGCGTCGTTGTGTTGCATTGGTTTAGGCCCGGTTTAGATCCATTAGACTAAACTTTAGCTCAGGGCAGCGAGCAAGCTGACATATTTGCTCAAACTAGCACTAGTCATACTAAAATGATCAGTAAGGGCTTCCCCATCGCTCCAGAGTGGCGTACTGCCTCGCCATCCACGTTGGCTCCAGATCTCCATGTCATGCCCATCGGTGGCTCTGCAGGCTGTCATTGTCGCCTGCAGAAGCAGCGACGGCTCCGTCTAACAAAAGAGTGAAGCAACAAGCGAAGATGCGTTGTGACTCAAAAGATTGATGTGATTCCACCATGCTAAAGCTGCACACTGCTGCAGTATGTACAGTGATGAGGCAGTGAAGAGACCAGACTCGTATACCGTGCGTTGGAGAATCTGCTGCTTCGATCTCCGTGGAAGACTGCTTTTTTCTAGGGCTAACAGTGATGTGCGCCCGCGTTGGTGGTGCCCTAACTAATTTGTTCATGCATTATCAGAAAACTAGTTTATCGATGCATGCTTGTCTCATCTGAAACTTTATTCTTTTTTCCTTGCGAGACACATGCTCTCTGAAATATTGCGGTGTACGTCATCGATGGTTTTTTCTTTTTGAGCAAACGTCATCGATGGATGGAGGCACTGTGAGTCTGTGACTGTGTGCTGGATACATGGGCCGGGGCCATGTTATACTTTCTGCAAGTCTGAAAGGCCCATGTGTGCAAAAGGTAGGTACTGCTGGTCAGGAAAGCATTTCTCCGCCTCTAGAAATGCTACTTTTAGAGGTGAAGGTGATTGTCTTAAGCGAATAAGTTCATTTTTTATTTCAAATTTAGAATAAGGTAAACTTTATATCCCAATCATAGATCGCAATGAGATATTTGGCAGGCATTTTGTAATTTAGGAACCCAAATACTAAACCCGTTCCAAATTATAGTTCGTTTAACTTTTTTTACTCCAAGTTTGACCACTTGTCTTATTCAAAAATTTGTGCTAAATATCACTTCTTTTGTTGTGGCTTGCTTTCTTAACAAAAGTTATTCAAGAATGACTTAAATTTGATTATGTTTGTACATTTTTTTGAAATAAGACGAGCGGTCAAACTTGAGGTCAAAAAAGTCAAATGAATTATAATTTGGAACAGAGGGAGTATTAATCATAAATTCTTGAATTTTTAATTAAAATTTCTGATTTTTTGAAACGACCTCGGATGCAGACATACAGTATATCGAAGTTGTAATCCATGGTCAGTGAGATATACAACTTTGAAGAAGACAACTTTTTTATTCAAGGTGGTTTATAGAATGCCAAATATAGAATACAATGTTAGGAGAGGTGAACACAATGTAACTCATACTGGTGTCCATCCCAGCCATTGGCGACTTGAAAAGGATATTTCAGTAATATTTCCTAGAAGAGTTGTTTAGTAACTTCTAGAAAATAAAAGCAAAATTGGTTACTTATTTCTAGAAATTATTTGGATAGTATCTCTAAAACATGGGGGCTTACTAAAATCTAGGTGTCTGAATTTTAGTTTTTGTTTCGGACGACAATTATTGCATATATTTTATATTAAAATTACAGCTTTAGTCCGTTGCAATCTCTATAGGCACAATCTGCAATTTTCGGTTTCAAGAATAAAAACACGTTAGACAAAAACCACAAATTTGACAAAATATGATTTGTGTTGGCACAAAGAGAACTAAAATTTATAATTGTTTCTATAGTCAAACAATGACAAACAAATTAACACGTTATGACACAAAGACAAATAACAAATAACAAAAGTAACAATTTACTTGTACTAGTTGGTGTTACAAGTGTGTTGCCTGAAATCATCTGAAATATAGGAGAAGTGCTAAAATATTTCCAAGCAAGAAAAAAAGGGGAAAGAATTTATTGAGATTAACATAACTCGTCTCTTGGTTTTTTTTTAGTGGAACTCGTCTCTTGGTTATCTTGTGCTTCTTGATTCTTGAGCGAACTAGGAAGCCCATAGCAATTTCCCTTCATCAATGGGCTCCAAAACAGAGCAATGCAGCCTGGTCCAACATTCTTGAGGCCCAGTTAATAAATTAATAATGTCCAACGGGCTCTCTGTCTCCTATTATATATAGGCCCTGGGACTGGGAGCAAACATGAGCGACATGTCGTCTTTTGAAACGAACCACTTTAATTTGTTGATGAAGATGTGTTATGGTCTCAAACAGTTTGTTTGTTCGTCGTTCACGTGCACACGATACTGCCGGTAGTCCTACGTACATGATACATGTGAGTCGTGGACGATGCTACTTGCATTGGATGGTGCAGTCCACCATCTGCTTAATACTCCGTGAGTTTTTATGGGCCGTTTGGTTCACGACTCTAAGAAGCCAACCCAAACTTTTGTTCATATATATAGGTATAGCCAATAAATTATGGTCAAATAAGATATATATGCTTAAATTAAAGTTAGCCAAACCAAAGTTTGGCCGCCAACACTCATAAATAGATGTGCGCTTGGATAATGAGCGAGCCAAAGTTCGCTAAAAGTTGTAAGTATAACATCTAGACCCTAAGCGTCACTAATTATTTTGACAGTGAAAGTTAGTCAAGATTTTGTCCAATAAAGCAGTGTGGATAAAATCAAAGAATTACTATTTGACCTGAGCGGTGATAGAACACCGAATTTCTATTTTATTCTTTTTTTAAAATACTATAAGCGGGTTTTACAGTTTAGTCACCAATTTATTCTCTCTGTGGACGAAATACGTCCGGCAGTTTGCCGAGGGGTATGCCCACGGTATTAGATGAATCGGTGGAGGTGCGCGTGAGGGAACCGGATGGTGACACAGAATACAAGAGACAATGATCAGACAGGTTCAGACCATCAGTTTAACGTAATACCCTATGCCACGTGTCTTTGTAGATTGTATCATGAGAGATGTGATTCGATGATCACTAGGGGACCCCTGTCCCTCCTTATATACTCTAGAGAGATAGGGTTACAAGAAAAATATTCTATTTGGTACTATCGGTGTACGTCGACCAGTGCCGTGCATCGCACGCCTTGATATTGTGGGCTGGGTCACCTCTGATGGTGCGACCCATGTCTTGTTATGTGGGTATCGAGAGTCATACCCTCACAGCTAGTCCCCAAGCGCCTTGTATCCGCTGAGCAACACCGTCTTGAGCTTGTCCGACCTGTCCAACTTGCTGCTAATCACCAAGAGCAGGCATCCAACCAGTTTAACTGGGAGCCGAACTGTTGAAGCAAGCGTCCGAACAGTTAAACAAGCGTCCAAGCTGTTGATCGAGTGTCCGAGCTGTTGAACGATGCGTCCGAGCTGTTGAGGCAGCTGTCCGAGCAGTTCAACTAGTCACTGAACCCGAATTTGCTCAAAGTTGAGGTTTGCCGGAAGAATGTAAGGAGCTCAAGTGAAATTTTTTTAAGGTCTCCACCTTAGGTGAAGTGTGCCCACTTAGGTTTCGGACGGCGAAGTTGGACACTTAGCGTCCCTGACTTAGTCAGCGCGGAGAAACTTAGTCCCTCGAGAGCGGAAAGAGATCCTTAGCATCCATGCCTTAAGCAGAATTGATTCTTAAAGCCAAACATGGAGCTTGAACGTTTACAGTCTATGACTTAGTCGTTTCGAAGAAGACCGAGTCCCAAAAAAGCATGTTCACCGCTAGGTGAATTGTGCCAATTTAGTCCTCAAGCCTGATAGTAGGTGAAGTATTCACGTGGTGCCAAGGTCCAAAGCAGTAATCTTCAAGTGCTAACTCAGTCCCCAGCTTAGCTGAAAACCAGTCCCCAGCTTAGCTGAGAAAAAATAATGTAGAAATCAGTACAGTTATCGCCAGATGACGTGTACACACGTAGTCCCCGAGACTGCTAGAAGATTGTGAAGAAATCTTGTAGCAGGATCAAAGAATTTTAATGAAAGCTTACCGACGTCATCTGCCATGTACTTATCAAGACCTCGGATGTACTGCCTAGGATCAGCACCCTGATCCTAATAGCATGGGGAAACTTGATAACACACCGATGATGCGTAGCAAAATCTGATCGCCAAAGGAAGTCCCCAGCTTAGCTGGCAACTCTTGCACGAAAAATCCGAACACCGAGAAACCCTTAGCTTAGCTGGCGACGCTTGCACGAAGAATCCGAACGTCGAGGAGTCCCCAACTTAGCTGAAGATGAAGCCCAAGCAACTAGTTGGCGGCGAAATGAGCGTTGAACAGTCGGACCAGTTGGTTGGCGGTGAAGTCCATCTGCCATGTGGTTCGACCATCCGGATGATGATCCTCTTGTCCTTCCCAACTGATCCAGTCCCCGGGCGTAAAAAATGAGCTCGGCAACCAAACTTGATCTATGTAATAAAGATATGGAGAATGTGTAGTACATGATGTAAAAATAAAACATATGAACTCGGCGATGGAGGCGGTAGAGCAGAGTAAATAAACATTATGTTTATTTTAGAGTTTGTTCATATTTTAAATATGAATATTTTCCTTTCAGTTGGTGTAAACACTAAGTGTTCTTTTGGAGATGTGTTTATATTTAACATAAACCGTTCGAGCAGTTAGTTTGTAGCTGAGTCTCCAGCCTTGACTAGCCCGGAAACCATAACGCGGAGCGCGGAGCCCGTACACGTGTAGGAAAACAAAGCGTCGCCAAGGAGCCGCTGCCGACCACCCGTAACGCAGAGGGTAGACGCTTGTGCACGTGTAGGGAGAAGCCGGAGACAGTGCCGTCTCTAGAGACCTCCGAGCGTAAACATAACTGTTTGGGGATTTACCTTATGCATAATTGTACGTCATCTTTAAGATGTTATACATGGAGAAAGTTCGCTTAGCGAATAAACATGGATAAAACGGCATGGAGAAATATCATGGAGATATATAAAGGTCGAAGAATATTTAGAAAAATATTAAAGCGTGACTTAGCTTATTGACGACCGAGTGGAGCAGTCGGCACGTCGCGATGTCCGAGTAGATGGATATGGCTCGCTTGTGGCTCACTTGATGGCTCGGACGGCTCGCTTAGCGGCTCAATCGTGGCTTGCCGGCTCGCTCTTCGGGCAGCTTGCCTCACATTGGATTTGGATCCCCAAAAGCGCGATGTGTGCGTGCGCCTTGCACGGCTCAGGCAGATGACGACCACGGTGTGACGGTGAACGGCGCAGTTGAGCTCACTGATTATGTGCCTGGATATGTTGCTGCACATGCGACCCCGTGACGCAAACGACCGCGTTGGGTCAGGGCACGGTGGTGAACCTTCATCTAGCACGCGTGGCGGCGTGGCCCAGCGCTGGAGACGTCAGGGAGGTTGCGGCGCCCTGGCAGCTCGGTCGTTAGGCCGGTTTTAATGGGGAGTTTCATTACGTTGTTTTTAAGACTGCTATGTCATATGAAATAAAATGAAACTTGCATGAAATACTCATTCTCAATGAAGAGTTTCATTCCATGGTTTCATAGACATTTAATTTTAAGACTTATAGAGAATTGGTAATCGTGCTAAGGGCAGTCCCAATGAAAGAAACTAGTAGTTTCTATAACATAGGATACTGCACCAAAAAAGTACTGCTTTCCAACCCATAGTTTCTATGAGTAATAATTATTTTCTCTTTCTCCTCCCAACTCTATCTTCTTCCTCCAATGGGAGTGCGACACGAGCTCTCTAGAAACTGATGGTTTCTCCCCAATGATGATTTCATGGTTTCTTGGTGCATTAGGTCAAGAGTAGACCTGATTTCTTCATGAAGAAACCATTTCTATGATTTTTGCTCTCTTTCTTCATTAATTACGTTGCCATGTCAGCATTTTGCCTACGTGGCAAGTCATTTAATGAGGATAGAAATCATCATCAATGCATCATTGGGACTGCCCTAAGAGAGTTTCATCTAGATGAAATCTATTTCTTCTCTCTCTTCTTAAATACATTGTAATGTCATCTAAAATATTTATGTGGCAATCTATTTAATACAAATAAAACTCACGTAAAACTTCCACTGAAACTGTGCGTTAGTCTTCTTCTCACGCGGGCCGGCATGGGATGACGGCGGGCTTGTCGGCGCATGGCACCAATGAGTCGATGTCGATGGCAGCGGCACAATCAAGATCCTGCCATTAATCATCACATAGACAGAGATATCCAGAACGCATTATAGAATATTTAATTAGAACAGGGAAGGTCATGACTTTAGCTTTCGATGAAACTGCATGTGTAACGTCGAGTTGAAATTGGATCCTGGACACACAAACGCATACGCACATATCAAGCACATACGTGCATGAGTACGAGGGAATCTTACTACCCTGATTACCAGCTTGCATCCCACGGCTTCGTAGATCCAGATGAATACGTGCTTCTATATCTCTTCGATTACACCAGTTAGCTTCTACGGTCGATCAGCATCTCTGATGGAAACACTACTCCACATCGCTTTAACGCCGGCTGCCTTTCTTGATTGCTTGTTGTCGTGATCCGTGGCAACAATCTTGCGTATTCGATCGGGTTGCTGCCAACATAAACCATGCATGCAGACATACGGATAGGTCTGGGAGTATAACAATATTTAATTAGGAAGCGACTTGACTTAGCTTTCTTAGATTGCTTGGCTCCGCCTTGCACGTATTCCCGATCTAGTTGTCGCGTGTTGCATCTGTTGGAGGCGCATGACCAGGTGTCGAACTCCAGCACGTGTGGCCGTTCGCCGAGGAAAGCAATCCGCTGTGTGCCAGCGTCGAGTTGCCGCCGAACGCCGAGTTGTCGGCGACGTTGGTTGAAGAAGTTCCCATCTGGCTCGCCATAAAATCAGCACGCACACCTCTTACCTGGCGCGTCACTGTCGACAAAATACATCTAAGTAGTCTACCGAGGGATATGCTCACGGTAGTAGATGAATTGGTGGAGGTGCGCGTGAGGGAGCCGGATAGTGACATAGAACGCTAGAGATAGCGATTAGACAGGTTCAGACCGTCAGCTTGACGTAATAACCTACGTCCTGTGTCTTTGGTGGTTTGTATATCGACATATAGATCTTAGCCTAAGATACCTCATATCAATATATAAACCACCAAAGACACAAGACGTAGGGTGTTACGTCAAGGTGACGGCCAGAACCTGTCTAACCGCTGTCTCTTACGTTCTGTGTCACCATCCGGTTTCCTCACGCGCATCTCCACCGATTCATCTACTACCGTGGGCATATCCCTCGGTAGACTACCGGACGTATTTCGTCGACACTCTCCAAGAGGTATTTTACTTGTTATTTTCAATATTTACGATTACAATAGATAAGTATTTACTATTATACTGCAGGATGAGATTTATGGGTCCAGGATGGTTGAAGTGATGTAGCTTCATTTTTACGGTTGTGGATGAGTTTTATAGTTGCGGATTAGGTTTTATAAGGTCACCGTGGTGATTGAATGGGTGTAGCCTGATTTTACGGTTGTGAAATTTCTATAATTATGCAAGGTTGGGAAGATTGAAGTGTTAAATATTTTTTTCGCGAATGGGGACCTCTCGGGCTCATGTTTCATTAAGAAGAGATTGGAGTTTATTATACAAAGCATTGCACAATAGAAAAGCCAGACATTGCATGACAACGAGACGACATATTTTACTTATATACAATATACGCACAAGCTTTTGCGACCAAATCATAAATAAAGCTATCCTAATTCACCCCATCAGTAGGGGGTCACACCCTTTCTGATAAAAAAAAATCACCCCATCAGAGAGCGCACCTCCCTCCGACACCCTCGATCATGCCTAGGGAATAGCTCCTGCAATGTCTCCCACTTGGTCGACGAAAGTGGCGATGCGAAGGCTTGCTCGTAATCATTGAATGCCGAGGTGTCAAGCTCGCAACTTTCAACGAGCATACCCCACTTTTTCAGCAGGACATCGCGAGCTTGAATTTCTAGCTTCACGACCCTCTTCTCGTTCTTAGGCTGTCCGCAGCGCAGATCGGTAAACCCGACTGTACGCTAAATAAAGCGATCAATCAGCTGCACCGCGCTACGCTATACCACACGCTACAGTAACGTTTGCTACAGGAACATGCCACAGGTACCGATCGTTTGTGCGTGCCTGTAAAAGAAGAGGAGGAGAGAGAAAGAGAGAGAGGAGAGAGGATATGAGATGATTGTTGATATAGAGTATGATATAGAGTAAATATGGGTACGGAAGAAGTTGATATAGAGGTGAAAATTTTTGATGACTAGGACGGAATATTCCTTTAGAGATACGTTTAGAGAGCGGTGCGGTGCGGATAGCCTTACATAGCCACCAACTAGCCACCCCTATAAGGGAAAAAAATGATGCATCATCCTGTCCAGAGACACAGAGTCTAGCTCACCACTATGCGTTAACAACATTGTTCTCTATATACTGCCCTTAACTCTTAAGTATCTAAGAGCAAGTATAATAAATGGCCACAGATAGACTGAATGTCAGACAACTACTATACGAGCATGTTGATAATTGGGCTGTAAATATATAAACAATCAGCTAAAGGCTATATTATTCGTCTTGCTCTAAGCTCTTAGTAGTGTATATAGCAATAGGAGCCAGATAGGTGTATCTGTTAGAGGTAGTTAGTAGCATCCATGATTTGCTCGATTGACTAGGGGTGTGTTCACTTCACAAAAAGTGGGTGAAAAGTTACTGTAGCATCTTTCGTTGTTATTTGGCAAAATTTGTTCAACCATGGACTAACTAGGCTCAAAAGATTCGTCTCGACATTTACAGACAAACTATGAAATTAGTTATCTTTTTTACCTATATTTAATGCTCCATGCATGTGTCCAAAGATTCGATGTGATGGGTGGAAAAGGAAATATTTTGGGTTGACATGTGAAGTGAACACAGCCTAGGAAAAGGAATTGCACGCCAAAGCTAAACTAGTACTAGCTCTCTATTTTTGTCAGAGCCTGTCGGCAACTTCGCTTACAAATATTAATCCCAAATTTTGAATAAATAAAAGGATGGATGCCTAGGCCAAGTTTCCAGACGAGCTTAGCTTGCCTGGTTCGAAACCAAACAATCCTTACGCACACGGCAGTGCTCCGTGGCAACACGAGAAAGAGCAAACAGGGACAGTCTACAGAGCTACCGGTAGTGTGCCACGTGTCCGGCTCATGGTAGCCTTTGACTATGCTGAGGATCGAAGGTTGTAGCACGAGGTCGGAGCTGCGGTGTTGCAAAGTGGAACTGGACACTGCGTGTCTTATTCTAAAAAAATAAAAAAACTGCGTGTCTGCATGCGAGTTATCGGCCGGAACACAACAGAAAAAGAAGGTAATTTCAATAAGTTAAATAAAGGTCATTGATGATAAGACTATTCAAGACTAAGTGAATTGTCTAACATTTTTCATTCACTCAAACTTTTGTGTTTCTTTTTCCTTCGATGAGGCTTTGTTTGTTTTGTCAGATTACAAACATTTTGATCGCGTGATATAACCTTTCGAACGCCTAGCTACAAGTATTACCTTGACAAACAACTCCCCAAAAACAATGGACATAAATTCTATTTAATCGGCAGGTAGCATTGGCAATGTTTTTTTTTTTTTGAATCATAACACACCATATATAGCGCCGGTCAGTTATGGCTCACTATAGCCAAAAAAAAAGTTTTTGTCTTTCGTTTAGAATGAACTAATAGATGTCAATAAAACCATTACTTTTTATTTTCCTAGATTTAACGATCCTTTCACGCAATATAGCAAGGAGCCAGGACACCATACCGAACGAGGCCTATGTATTTCAAGAGAGAGTGAGAGTAAGCTCCAACTATTTGGCAGGACTCCAAATGGCGACTCCTTGTTACAGTGCTTGAAAGAATCCGAGCCCGTAAGCTAAAAATATTCACCCTGTTCGGCAGGCGGTTTCTGCGGCTTATAAGCCGGCTGTGGTTGTTTTGTTGTGAGAGAAAAACACTGTATCACGGCTGATAAGCCGTGCTGATAAGAGCAGCCGAACAGAGAGATTGGTTTTATTGGCTTCTATTTATCTTGAGATGAGAAAAAAAGACTTTTTCTTATCGGTAATACTTCCTGTAGGGCGTTCGTCCATCCAGACGCTCCTGTTGGTGGGCTGCGAGCCCAACGACCCCCTCCTATCCTATCCTACTTGCTCGTGCACTCATTTCTCCATCCTATCCTATCTGCTTGTTCACTCATTTCTCCAGAACCAGTTACACAGAAATCACCACAGCGTCATGACCATCGTGCTTCGTCGTGCCGCCTTCGGTGTCCGGGCGCTCGTCGGTCGGCATCTCCACCGCACCCAAGTGCGGCCACCCGTCTTCCTCCCTCTCCATCGTGCCTCCTGTCTGCCACAGCCACTCGTCTTCCTCCTGGCCCTTGCGTTGTCCTCGCCTTGCTCTAGTGCCAGATGTGGTTGCCTCTTTGGCCGCTTCCTACGCCACCCCATGACACAGTGCTACGCCGACAGCGCGTAGTAGATGAACTCCACTGCCCTAGGCGTACGCAGCCGCACGACCCTCCTGTTTGTTATGGCGCCGTGTTGTTCCGGCTTCCTTGACACGCCTCTGCCCTCTCCTCGCGCAGATGTCTTTCGCGTCGCCCGTGCTGATGGTCAGCCTGCTCGTGGATGATCTTGGACGGCAGAAGCATGGTGGCTTGGCGCAGCGAGGCCGCGCGCGTAGCTGCGCCCCTCCGTGCTGCAAGTAGCAAGAAGATGTTGCACGAAAGCACATGTTGCAAAGCGTGTGTTTCAATTGCTTCAGATATTTCAGAGATCAAGATGTTGCATATGTTGCAATGGCTATACACACATGTTGCAAGAGTCTATTTCAAATGTTTCATCTGTTTTCTCAACACATATGTTGCAAGTGTTTTATTTGGATGTTGCATATGCTCGCAATGACTTTCAAGTATTTTTAGGCATTTTGCAGGTGTTTCATACATATGTTACAAGTGTTTCAATTGTTTTCGGACGTATGTTGTAAGTATTTCAGTTGTTTTTTGACATATGTTGCAAGTGTTTCATCTGAATGTTGCAAAAGTAGATCGGGTGGTGCATATGTTGCAATGAGACCCACCTGTCGCTGCCGGCTGCTGCAGCTGCTAGGGCACCGTGCATGCGATTCCCATGATGAAGTGGGCGTGGGAAGCAGTCGGCGCAGGCACAAGTAGTCATCGCGTGCTCGATATGGAGCGGGGGTGCATGGAGGCCCCACGTGCGCGTGGGAAGCAGAGCTGAAGCGGATGGTTCACATGTGCGAGCGGACGGCACAGGCAGGACGATGCGTCCATGCGACACGGGCACAGGAAACAAAGGAGGTGCAGAAACGTAGAGGTGCGCGACATTAGTAGATGTGGGTGTCTGGACGTGCGTGTCGATCCGGACGTCTAGGCTCTTTGTTATCACAATATACGGAAGAGCTAAAGCCGAGGTCACGTATAGCCCTACCAAATGGGGTCAAATACGATGCTTGGGCAGCCAATAGCACCGGCCGGCAAAAGACGAGGAAGATGGACGAGCAGGATATATGGAAGCTGAAAATCCTCGGATGAATGTGTGCATCGGTTAAAGCATCGATTTAATTCAGTTGCAACTTATAGATTGAGGCATTTATCCCTTTCCCAACATGTTCAGTACCCACACGCGTCAGTGACCCGTCATGACCACGCTTCAGTTCACATGCAAGCCGAGAGAGTCCGAACCGTCTCTCGCTCTCAACTCCCAAGCGAAGCACAGCTGCACAGCACGCACCCAATGGCCAATGGCGACGGCAATGGAATCACGGGACCCCCGCGCCGCCCTACCCTGGCTCGCTCGTTGAAGCGCCTACAAGTTGAAAAATCCAAGGAGCTATCTGACCCACCTCGTGTGTTTGAACCACTCGTCATCTTCGCTCGCCTCTGCGCCTGCGCGCGCCGTCGGCCGGCCAACATGTCGTCGCCGCAGTCGTCAGTGTCCGCGGCGGAGATGGCGGCCGTGAAGACGTCGTCGAACGGGGTGTGGCAGGGCGACGACCCACTCCACTTCGCGTTCCCGCTGCTGATCCTACAGGCGCTGCTGATCCTGGTGCTGAGCCGCTTCCTGGCGTTCCTACTCCGCCCCCTCCGTCAACCCAAGGTGATCGCGGAGATCGTGGCGGGGATCCTGCTTGGCCCGTCGGCGCTAGGCCGCAACGCTGCCTACCTCCGCGCGCTGTTCCCGGCGTGGAGCACGCCCGTGCTGGAGTCCGTGGCGAGCCTAGGCCTCCTCTTCTTCCTCTTCCTGGTGGGGCTGGAGCTGGACCTCCGGTCGGTGCGCCGCAGCGGGCGGCGCGCTTTCGCCATCGCGGCGGCCGGGATCTCGCTCCCGTTCGCGTGCGGCGTCGGCGTCGCCTTCGTGCTCCGCGCCGCCGTCCCGGGCGCCGACCAGGCGGGCTACGCGCCGTTCCTCGTCTTCATGGGCGTCGCGCTCTCCATCACCGCGTTCCCCGTCATGGCGCGCATCCTCGCGGAGCTCAAGCTCCTCACCACCCCGATCGGGGAGACCGCGCTCGCCGCCGCCGCCTTCAACGACGTCGCGGCATGGGTGCTGCTCGCGCTGGCCGTCGCCATCTCGGGCGACGGGGGGAACGGGACGAACCACCGCAGCCCGATCGTGTCGCTGTGGGTGCTGCTGTGCGGCGCGGCGTTCGTGGCGGCGTGCATGGTGGCGGTGAAGCCAGCGATGGCGTGGGTGGCGCGGCGGGCGGAGGCGTCCGGAGACAGCGGCGGCGGCGAGGCGTGGGTGGCGGTGACGCTGGCGGGTGTGCTGGCGTCCGGGTTGGCGACGGACGTGATCGGGATCCACGCCATCTTCGGCGCCTTCGTGTTCGGGCTGACGGTGCCCAAGGAAGGCGGGTTCGCGGCGCGGGTGACGGCGCGCGTGGAGGACCTGGTGTCGGAGCTGCTGCTGCCGCTCTACTTCGCCTCCAGCGGGCTCAAGACGGACGTGGCCACCATCCGGGGCGGCGAGGCCTGGGCCATGCTCGCGCTCGTCATCGCCACGGCCTGCGCGGGCAAGATCGTGGGGACGTTCGGGGTCGCCATGGCGTGCGGGATGGGGGCCAGGGAGGCGCTCGTGCTCGGCGTCGTCATGAACACCAAGGGACTCGTCGAGCTCATCGTGCTCAACATCGGCAGGGAGCGCAAGGTATGTATTTTTACGTACCTTCTCCTTTTCCTCTTATCGAAAAATGGGTGAATGGCCCGATCGCGAAAAAAAACGTACCTTCTCCTACGTACTCAAACGCGTTTCAGTTTTTTTCCCAGTTCGGTGCAATGTTTTATTTTCTTGCATACAGCATACTAGGAGTAGTTTTTTGTTGCCTTTTCTTTTCTTTTTTGGATGAAAAGAAAAAGAAAGAGAACTTTGCCGTGCCTGGACACTGTGGAGCGCATGCGTGGAGTCAAAAGAGATGTGCTGAGGAGGTCACGTGAGTGAGGACAAAGTAAAGCAGAGGTCACCTGGTTCCCGTTGGTGATGACGTGCTGGACCATATATACAATGCATGCATGCATGCAGCTTCCTACTGTACCACCATGCATGGTCGCGCGTGTCATCGTCGTCCAAGTGTTGGCCGGGAACTTGCTAGTCGTGGTGCTCCATGCCATCAGTGGCTGATGTGCTTGTGACTAGCTAGTGTGACTAGGTTTTTCTCTAGGCAATCGGCCGGGGGACGTACGTCACTGGCATGAACCTTCTTGTCTTGGCTGCTAGTGTAGCTAGTATGTCATGTCAGGCCGGCCTGTGCGGTGCGTTGGAATTTGGAAAGTGGGATGCACCTTGTAGAATGACCAGGAGTTACCATGAGTCCATGAATATCGTCGCTCATCCGGTGGACTTTACCTTTCCTCGCCGTCTTCCTTTTGCCTTCTTCGATCCTGTCGTTCTAAGGTGGACTTACGTTTATCCACTTCAATCCACGTGTGTTCGAGTGAATTAAAATAAAATTTAATTTAGTTACACTCCAATTCACTTCAACACACGTAGATTGAGATGAATACATACGCATCAAACAAGGCCTAAATTGGAAGTCAATTTAGCTTTTCTAGATATATTTTTATTAAACATCTAAATATATTTTTTTCTTAGATATATAAGTAAAAATTATATATCTAAAAATACTGGAACTGACTTATAAAGTGGAACTATTTGAAACTGATTGAGAACTAGTTACCATGAACTTATACGCACCTGTCCATATCTAGAATGTCTCCAATAGGATTTTGAAAGGTCAAACTTCGACAGGTTCTGATCAACAATTAATCATAATTTATACCTTTAAAAAAGTCAAAATTTATACATACTATTTTTGTGTTCTGAATATCTTTTGACACAACAATAACATTTTATGGTTCACAATACATATTGTAAGAGAAATCACTAGTCAAAGCATACTAGTCCGCCCGTCCACCGTCATACACTCATGCAAACTTCAAAATGTATGTATATTCCCTTGTCCCATAGGCACCTCATGTGCGATATGATCTTGCTTGTAGCTTGTTTGTTTATTTTATTGATTGAATGGCAAGAGTCAAAAACTCAATTTTAGACCCTATTTTCCTATAGATAGTAGTTATCTGCCAATGATTATCTCTTTTGGATCCAAACAAGTATAGATAATAGATCAGCAAATTGTTAGCTGGACATCTAGATAACAAGTATCTCACTGGTTGGACCAAATCAGATAATATCAGCTAATGTATGGAAAAATAACAGAAACACCCTCTCAGTGCACCATTGGCCATAACATAGCTTTTTCAACCTTAGTAGCTATTTTTGGTTTCGTCATGCATTGCAGTTACATTACTCTCTTGCGATCCTAGGGGCAGAACTAGCATGGGGATGGGGGTATAAGCCCCATACCCAGCGTGAACAATGGAGCCCCCTCTTCTCTCAACATTTCTATGCATGACTAAAGAAAGATAAGGGAAGAAAATAGAAGAAGTAGAAGAGAAATAGAGGGAAAAAGAATGAGGAGAAAGAAAAGTAGCAAGCTCGTCTTGATCGTCAGTGTCACACTCCATTTGCCGGGTCAGGTTTGGGCCGAGATTTCTGTTCCGAAAACTTGAAGGGATACACGAAAAACATTGACCTGAGTGTCCAACCATGTTGCTTGAATGCTGAATCCAACATCCCAAAACCATTCAATTTTATCACAAATAATTTGACTCTGCATCTGCAAAATACAGTGTCAAGGGACTAAAGGAACTGTACAGAGCATGAGAGCAACTCAGTTTGAAGAAGGATTCCGTAAAAAATTCCCGCACAAGTTTCCACATGCTCTGCAACAATGTGATTTCTCATCGTGCCTGCAGGTTCTGAACGAGGAGACGTTCGCTATCCTGGTGCTCATGGCGCTGGTGACCACCTTCATCACCACGCCCACGGTCATGGCCATCTACAAACCCGCGCGCGCCACCGGCCGACGGCGCCTGCACCACCGCAAGCTCCAGGGCCCCGACCCCTCCGCGCCGTCCTCGCCGTCCGCCTCGGCTGGCGCCGGCGCCGGCGCCGCAATGGAGCTGCGCGTGCTGGCCTGCATCCACGGCGGGCAGGACGTGCCCGCGGTGATCAACCTCATCGAGACCATCCGCGGCCATACGCAGCCGCGCCGCCTCGTCAAGCTCTACATCCTCCGCATGGTGGAGCTGACGGAGCGCACCTCCTCCATCCTCATGGCGCGCGCCGCTCGCCGGAACGGGCTCCCGTTCCTGCGGCCGCGCCGCGCGGGGGAGCCGCACGACCAGGTGGACGTGGCCTTCGACACGTACGCGCAGCTCGGCCACGTCCACGTCCGCGCCATGACCGCCGTGTCCGCGCTCCACACCATGCACGACGACGTCGCCGCCGTCGCCGAGGACAAGCGCGTCTCCCTCGTCGTCCTGCCGTTCCACAAGCAACAAACAGGCCACGGCGGCGACGACGTCGAGAACCTCGGCCCTGAGTGGCGCGGCGTCAACCGCCGGATCCTCCGCGAGGCGCCCTGCTCCGTCGCCGTCCTCGTCGACCGCGGCTTCGGCGGCGGCGAGCAGGTCAGCTCGGAGCAGGTGGCGCACGGCGTCTGCGTCGTGTTCTTCGGCGGGCCAGACGACAGGGAGGCCCTCGAGCTCGCCGGGAGGATGGCCGAGCACCCCGGCGTGCAGGTCACCGTCGTGCGGTTCGTCGACGGCAAGGCCGGCAGCGAGGAGCAGTCCGAGGTCACGCTGCGCCCGTCCCACACCAAGAACGCCGACCGGAGCTACACGTTCTCCACGGCCGTCGTCGACGCCGGCAAGGAGAAGGTAACTTACAGTGACGTGCAATCCCATATATCACAACACACTTCTCAAGTTCTGATCGATCAAGATGACATTTTGTTTGTTGTTGCATGAACAATTAATGGTGCGTGCAGGAGCTGGACGAGGCGGCGGTGGCAGAGTTCCGGCAGAGGATGGGGTCCCTGGTGCGGTTCGAGGAGAGGGTGGTGGTCGGCAACGTGATCGAGGAGGTGGTGTCGATCGGGAAGAGCAGGGAGTACGGCCTGGTCGTCGTCGGCAAGGGCCGGCTGCCGTCCGCGATGGTGGCGCAGCTTGCCGTCCGCCCGGCAGAGCACCCGGAGCTCGGGCCCATCGGCGACGCGCTCGCGTCGTCCGGCCATGGGGTGACGTCGTCGGTGCTCGTGGTCCAGCAGCACGACATGAGCAACGCCGACGAGGTGCCCGTCTCTGTGGTGGTCGATGGCCGTGCTCAGGACGGCGAGTTGGCCAAGGACATGGCCGAGCCGTGAGCCCGCGACCGTTTGAGAGCCTTTTCTCTGAATCTGAATGCTCAGGCGTCTTCTTGGTCCAGTAGGATGATGATGATGACTAAAAATATTGCTATAGGTGCTTTTTAAGGGTTTTCGCTAATAAGCATGTAGTACTAATCATTATTGCTAAGTGTCTCGTTTTTCTTTTCACAAGCATTGCTGCTGCTAATACACTAGTATATACTGTATTCACTTGTTTGTTTTTATTTACCAATGTTAATAATACCCAAATGTATAACGGTTTGTTCAGATAGGCAGAGCTTGATCTTTCAGATTAAACACTTCTTTTGGGTGAACGAAGGAAAAATTTATTCAGATTAAACCTTTCAATCCAACGTAATTAGTGTAACACCCAAATTTTAGAGATAACAAATTTTGAATAATTTAGATAATAAATAATGGCTAATTTAAAATAATAATAAAATAAGTTTGATGTTGCATTCATGCTGTTGCATTTATTTTATTGTGTAGTGTGGATTTGATTTATTTTATTTTGGATTAGAATGTATTTGAAATATTTTTGAAAGCAAGTAGATAAAAAAAAAGAGAAAAGAAGAAAAAGCTTACCTGCTGCTGGAGGCCCGAAGGCCCTCGGGTCGGCCTGTTTGCCTGCGCCCGCGCTGGGCCGCGGCAGGGGGCTGGGCGGCGTTCTTCGCGTGGGCCGGTCCGACAAGCTGAGCCAGCCGGCCCAGTACCAGCAGCCGTGCGGCTGATCCAGCAGGCCCAGCTGACGCGCTTTCTCCCCTCCCTCTTCCGCTGACATGTGGGGTCGGCTTGTCAGCCGTATCTTCCTCCTCCAGCCGTAGTCGTGTAGGACTCGAAGCTCGGTCGTTCAACCGACTCCGGTTGCAATCTTCGGGTTCCTAAACAAGATAGGAGATATGGCCTTATAAAAGGATAGCCGGGTACCTCTAGTTTCCGTTTTTCAACTAAAAAGCTAGGGTTGCCACGGGAAATCGAGCTCTAGGGTTTGAGTTCGTTGAAGGCCGGCGGTAGATCGGTTAGGGAGCCTTCGGGTGGATTTGGGGTCAAATTCTTCGCCTAGGTGAGTTCGTTAGCTCCTCCTCTTCCTTCCCATGTGCTTCTTTTGAGTTCTTGTGTAATTTACCGCGATTTTGAAGAGCACCGCCGGTCGGCAATGGCGCCGCCGCCCTCCTCTCGTCGCGGGTCATGTTCAATTTACCGTAGCTAGTCTTTACCGGGTAGTTGAGATCGCGTGGAGCTTCTCCACCGATTGGACTAAGTCGCGAGTTGAATGGTGGTCTCGGTGGGGAGAACCACGATCGCCGGCCATGGAAGGGCCGCCGGCCATGGAGGGGGTGCCGGTCGGGGTTGGGGAAGAAGAGCCGGAGGTGCACTGTAGCGTTGCTGGTGAATCTTAGCCGTCCGATCTTGCACCGATGGCCGAGATTAGAAGATACCCCTTCGCGGGCAATCTTTCTAAAGAGCCCCTGCATTTTCTAGTAAACAACCCGCCGTCCAAAACGTAATGCTGAAAATACGTTTTCGCGTTTTGAAAGCGTATTCTTTTCCGGTTAAATCAAAAATACGTTTTCAGGTATTTACAGTTTTGCCACTAGGATTGTTTTAGTCATAAAATCTTCGTTTTAACTCCGATTTGATCCGTTCAAGTTGCGTTAGGTTCGTATTTGCGAACTCTACATGATAGTGTAGTTGTACAGTTAGTTTTGATAATTTATTTTTCGAGTTTATAATTAAGTATTTATTTATCTATAGGAAATCTTAGAAAATTCATAACTTTCACGTTTTAAATCCGATTTTGGTGATCTTTGCGTCTGTGTGATCGTAGAAACGTGTAGAAGAGTTTTATAAACTTTTATTACTGTTTTGTTACTGTTGGTGTACTGTTCTAATTATATCTCTTTGTTTGCTTCGTGTATGTTTGATTGGATGCATGTATGTTGTTGATTGATGATCGAGTATAGAAGGTGAGCAGTACTTGGACGATTCGGAGTATTACTTTGAGCCAAGTCAGCAGTATTGTTTGGAGAGCTTTGATCAAGGCAAGTATAACACAGGACTATCCTTGCTACCTATTCATTGAATTATTATACATATGCATATGCTTACCTTGACAACCTTAGAGATTATAACTTAGTGATTGTTATCTTGATTCCTTGTCAACCTTGGGAATGCATATGGGTAGCTATTGCTAGTGCTTAAACTAAGAACAATGATCTTGTAATTTGATTAATGGATTAAGCAAATCAACCATTAAGATGATTTTATTACTGTTAAAAGGGGGCTAGAGCATGTGTATTTATTTTGATGCTCTGGTTTCTCTCCATAAGGACTTATCTGTAAGTGATAACCGGGATATACAGTACAGCTGTGAGGGCTATATGGCTCTGGCTTTAGTTGTTCAAGAGACCTTTTCTAGCTTGTTAGTGGTTACCTTAAATGGCGTAAGAATGGCTTGCCACGTTGGATGTAGTGCGAGCCCCTGGCCTAGTGTGTATAGGCTGCGGTTGATGTGCCACAGGGAAGGGGGGTTCTACATCTGCCTGCCGAGTGAATCTAATGGCCCTAACTTGTTAGACGAACTCTTGAGTGGCTTTATGTGGTTCTCTAGTGTTTGGGCTTGATCTCCCCACTCATTTGGAAATCATGACTTACAGTGAAAGTGTATACCTCTGCGCAGAGTTAAAAACTGGTATACTAGCCGTGCTCACGGATACGAGCGGCCTTGGGGATTCTTATGGAATAGTTGATCATAACTGTTATATCATGCTTAATTATTGTTGATATATTATGCTCATGTTAATGCTATTCGTTATCATTATTACAATTGATCATTGGTTCTTTTATGGGAAGTGGTTTATCTTGATGCTACTCAATTGAAAATTGTATGATTAAAAGCTAACCGCAGTTAAACAGTGTCTAGCCATTTGAGCCTCATGAACCCTGTGTTATATTTGTTGAGTTCGACATGGACTCACTCTTGCTATTTCCACCATAACAGATGAAGATTATGAGGAAGATTATCGTAATGAGTACTAGTCTTGATGTCAACCAGTCAACCGTGTCCCTGTGTGGAGTTTCCGCTGGAGATTGCTATTAGTTATTATTATTTATCGTTCAAGACTATGTCTTAAGTATTTATTCGCTATGTAATAAGCACTGTGATGATACTATGTAATTTGTCTGCTTATGTGTGCGATCATGACCTGGGGCGCATATGAGTACTTTATGCATCCTATTTTTATCCTTAAAAATGGGTGTAACAATTAGAATAGGATGATATAAAAGATTCGAGCATTTAGTAACTCTGGAAAATTCAAACAAAAGTCAGCATAATTGTGTACTCTCTCTTCCCAATTTATTTGTTGTTTTTGGTTTTCGTGGCACAAGTTTGACTCGATTTATAAAAAATATGTGCAACATTTGTATCTCCAAATAAATTTATTAAAAAACTAGATTCAAAGATCCTTCCAATGATACCAATTATGTATCATAAATATTAATATTTTTTTAGTATATATTTTGTCAAAGTTGTTTTTCAGGAAGCGAAAGGTCAGATATTTTGGGACGGATAGAGTACCTGCAAAGTTAAATGGGCTAGCCTTGGGCCCGAGGCCCTCAATCTCTTATCCTACTCATTAGGTACGCCCCGGCTTGAACCGGTTTTGGCAGTCCGAATCGTAAAACGTGTTTTTATTTGAAACTCATCAGATCTTGTGAGAAGCTGAAGGACCAAGCATGTGACCAGAGGAGATGAATGAGAGAAACTTGGGCTATGTCTCGATTCAAACACAAAGCACTCAAAAACCTGAAAACACCAACCGGAGTTCACACAAGCCAACTAGTGACTAGATAAACTCAAACCAACTCAGAGAACACAGCGGAGCAACTAGCGAAAGCAAAGCTAGAGGAAAAATCGAAGTCGCAACAAGCAGCAGAAAGTCGGCGAGGCTAGGATGCACATCCGGTCTGGCCGTGTTGTGTAGTACCCAAACAGGGAAGCCCAGCCTAGCTAGGATGTTATGGCGACCTGGCTAGGATGTCGACCTAGTCGAGACGCTAGGTCAGCCTGGCCAGGTTTGCCTAGACAGCAGCCCGAAACAAACTAGGAAAAAGGCAAAATTCAACCAACGACATCCAATCTTATGAAATTTTGTAGGCACGTTACAATGAGTTTGTGAAAGTGTTTGCAAAGTATCTACACCAAATTCTCAAAGAAACAACTCAGCCCCCAAAAATCATCTACCAGATCAAGGTTTTGTTGGCACTATTGTGTCTTGACTAGCAAAATAAAATGTCCTAACTTATACCTTTTGCCTTGAGCTTGTGCATTTTGTTTACTCTTTCTTCTTTTCCAAGAATTCAGCACTTGATCATCACTTGTGGCCACCTCTCATCATCTTCATGAGCGCCATTCTTGCTCAACCTTGGTGTGGACTTAACCTATCTCAATCACAACACTAGAGTAGAGGTTAGTCTACTAGTTATCTCAATTACCAAAACCAAACATAGGACTTTCACTTTTGACTAGATTGAATACCAGCTCATCTTGCAGATTCTTGAGCACAAAGGTTTCACTCCCAAATGGATTAACTAGATAAAAAATCTTCTCCAATCAGGAACTTCTTTAGTGTTGTTGAATGGAATCCCTAGTGAGCCCTTTACTTGCAAGAGAGGAGTCAGCAAGGAGACCCACTCTCTCCACTTCTCTTTGTCTTAGCTGCAGACTTCCTACAATGTATTGTTAACAAAGCATGGCAAATGGGTATCTTAAAGCATCCCCTATGCTGAAGATACCTTGCTAATTCTACCTGCTTCAGCCAACAACCTGTTCAATCTCAAGGGCCTGCTTAGAAGCTTCTCAGATTCGAGTGGATTTCATGTTAATTTTAGTATATCCTTCTTGGTCCCCAAGTGTATAACTGCTTTCTTTGTTAGGTGATCTATCAATGTTACAGAGGAAAAAGGCCAGCATCTAGCTCATACTTTTGGATGTGAAGTAGGCAAAATGCCTTTCACATACCTTGGGTTGCCTCTAGGCATAACCAAACCTACTATCCAGGACTTCTCACACTTGGTTTTAAAAATTGAAAACAGGCTGAACGGGATCAGTAGATTTCTCTTACCAAGGTAGATTAATTTTGGTCAATATTTTCTGCACTTCCTACTTTTTACACATGTAGTCTTCAACTTCCACCAACAGTTTTGCGCCAAATTGACAACTATAGAAAGCATTGCATGTGGAGTGGGAGATATATCAACAGAAAGAGTGGCTGTCTAGATGCCTGGGATATAGCCTGCAGAACTAAAGAGGGAGGATGTTTAGGCATCATTAACATGAAAAATCTGAACACAACTCTTCTCAAGTTTTTGGATAAATTTTATAACCAAGCTGACATTCCTTGGGGCAAATTCACTTGGGGCAAATTGTACAATAATAATGACACTCCAGCTCATGTTAGAAGGCCCATAAGCTCCTTCTGGTGGAAGGATATCTCAAAATTGATGACACATTGTCAACCCAACAGAGGCAATTCATTAATGTTCTGGGCAGACAACTGGCTGCCTACAACCCTCCAGAACACGTACCCTCAGCTCTACTCATATGCAAAAGTGCTCCATCAGGTACTTTCTTGAACATGATTTAAGCAGACTTTTCCATCTTCCTCTCTCCATACGGGTATCTAGTCAACCGGTCGATTTGCAAACTCTTCTAGAAGAAAGACAGGAACATAGAGGAAAATGATAAATGGCTTTATAAATGGGGTTCAGGCAACTTCAGCAACAAAAAGGTCTATAGCTTCCTGCAGGTACAATAGATGCCTCTCCTCCTTTTTCCTTGGCTATGGTCTTCTAGCAATCTTGGAAAACATAAGTTCTTCTTTTGGCTGCTCCTGAGAGACCGGCTGAACACCAGAAACCTTCTAAAAAGGGAAAACAAGTTCCTGGAGGATTATTCTTGACTTTTGCAACAACTGTGAGGAGACATGCATACACCTCTTTTTTTTTAAATGTCCTTTCAGCTTGAGCTGTTGGCAAGCTATCTCTATTGTCGGGGATCTGCAACTCCCTCCTTTAAACATGATCATTGAAGCTCGAAATGCCTTTGGCAGTCACATTTTCAAAGAAATTGTAATAACGTCTTGTTGGATCATATGGACAACCAGAAATAGGCAAGCTTTTCACTCATTAGATGGGTAGAAGATTTCAAGGAGCTTGGCCTGGTTTGCATCAAGGCCAAGCAAAGCTGTCCTTAGAATTGTGGCTAGAGAGTCCCTTAGCTGCTTTCCTGTTTTTATTCTTGGGCTTTGAAAGCTTTGTAACTTGTACAGTTATATATAACAAAAAAATTATATAGGGGCCTCCCCTGTTGTTCCCTCAAAAAAATGTGAGTTAATTTTTTAGCCAAGTCTTCAATTAGTTGTCAGCCAACTAGCTAACTAATCTCAATTAATTTAAGCTAATTTTTAGCCCAATTAACAACTAGTCCTAACTTATTCCTAGATTATTCAAACAGCCGTAAAAATAGTCATCCAAACAGGTGTGCTAATAGGTGAGCTAATTTTCAACTACCTAGTCAATCTTAGTTAATTTAGACTAATTTTTAGCCCAGTTAGCAACTAGCCCTATCTTATCCAAACAGCCCTAAAAATAGCCACATCACAGATTATTCAGTATACATGGAAAAGTGGTGTATTTACGTCCTTCAAATATTTCCAAAGCCATGCCACCCTGCAGGTTTGAAATTATTCTAAGTTGTTTGACATGATCGAATGAGCAGACAAAATACAGACCAGAGTTGCAACTCATTTTCCCCGAGGTCCAGACCTTGGAGATTTGCTATACAAACAGAAGCTGACAGCAAAACAAACTCAATCCTGCAAAATCCAAATCCGCATTAGCGCATTGCATAGACCAGGAGACCGCAGCCTGTTATAGTTCTTATTTCTAACGGGTAACTGACAGTGCAAGTTAATGAAAACGAAAACAGTATCTCCTGCAAAAACTACCATCCTCCAAACTAATTCCAAAATTCAACTGCCTTGCTCAGACCTGCGAGTCCGAGTACTACTCCGGTTCAAACCTAACTGCACCATATTCAGCTGAAATGTGCTCATGTGGATAAAGTAGGGCTGTCAAGTGCAAGTCCCATTGTGTTGAGCCCATTGTCAACGTAAATAGTTGAACCAGTGATTGCTGATGCCAAAGGAGACGCGAGGAATGCTGCCGTGTTCCCCACTTCATCTGTTGATATGTTATGCAAGCCGTTTTCAGAGAAAGTAAAGAAGAAATCCCTTCTTCTTTTCCTTTTCAGGTAGGCAAAATAGATATAAAGGAAAGAAGGAAATTTAACCTGCCAATAGTTCCTTTTGCAGTGGTGCATTGACATAAGAATACTCTATCATCTTCTCGATAAATCCAATGGCTTTTGCTGCTCGGCTTCCCAACGGACCTAAGGAGATAGATGCAATGCATGACATACAACAATGCAAGTGCTGGTAATAAATATTTAAGCCTTAGACAAACTGTAAACTACAGTTATCTTCTAATTTTGTATATAAGTGATGTTCCCAAATGTAAATTCTGTCCAGCAAGATTTCGTGAAGTGGGCTTGTTTACTTTCTTGGGAAAGGAAAAGAAGAAAAAATAGTTACCTGCTGATATGGTGTTCACTCTGATTTTGCCTTTTCGACCTGCTTCATAAGCAAGAACCTGAACAGAAAAAAAGGCTTGTAAGTAACTATATGCATGGGGAAGCACCATTGGACTCTCAAGAAAAGTGTGTACTCTTGTATCACTCTCAAGTGCTGCTTTTGCTGAACTCATACCACCACCATATCTACAAAGCAATCACCAAAACAATCACAAGTAATGAGCGCTGAAAGCTTAGCTGTGAAATCAATAGAGAAATATTTACCCAGGAATTGTCCTTTCAGAAGCTATGTAGGTCAAAGAGATACTAGCACCTCCTGCAAATTATTTTCAAAAGTGTCAAAGAAAGGTAAACACATAAAAACAAATAAATTCTTATCTGACGAGAATAAGAAATACTTTTTATTAAACAAGCATGTTAGAGTGCAATTTAACCACACCAAGGCACATACAATGCTAGTAATGGTGGCCTCATTTTATGGTAAGTCTGGCATAGTGTATTGTTACCAATGTAAAGCTATGTTTGGCAACTTCACATGCCTGGTGCTTGGCTTAACAGTGATTGCTGGTTCCTTAATTTATCCCGTGTGGCGAGCCTTAAGAGCTGACAAACATTGTCTTTTGCTCTTTGCTATGTTTATACGAGTAGAAAAATGTGGCAAGGGGCTACCTCATGGAAGGATTCGTTGCACACCAGTGCGGCAGGAAACAAACACTGACTACACTGGTGCATAGGCTAAATGTGAGTACTTCAGATTACGACACCAACCTAAGAGGGCTCATAATTCACATAGCACAAGGTAAAGTATGCTGCTGGAATATTCAACCTTTTCCAACGTACATGTACACTAGTTAAACATAGTACTAAAACATTGCTCACTTTAAATATAATGATACCTTGAGCAGATGAGTAGTTGCCCAAAAATAAAGTCCTAAGCCAATATCATAGTGTTGACAGCAAAAAGGGGATCACCAAATCGGAGTCAACACATAGGAGCAGAAGAGAAAATCGGCACAGCATATCAGTATGGAATATTACCTGGATTCATTATGGGAAGAAAGTGTTGAAGTAAAGAAACATAAGAATAACTAGATGCTGAAATTGCAGCAAGGTATCCTCTCCTTGATGTCTCCATCAGTGGCTTTGTTACCTTTGTGATGACAAAAGAAAAGGTCAACTAAATGCTCCTGATGGTGGCAATGAAACAACAAATATAAAGTTTTTGATGGCAAATTAACCTCAGGACCATTGGCGAGAGAATGTACAAGGATGTCAATGCTACCAAAATCATTCTTTATAGTCTCAGCAACTTCCTACCAGATTTTAAATACATAGGAATCAAGCACTGGATAAGAAAAAGTTCATAGCACAGCAATGATGCTGCTTGATGGGTGCAAAGGCACATTGCATTTGCAACTAACCTTAACGGTCCAGTTTGAAGCTCCAGCATATCTTTTGTTTGCTTTAACCTGCAACATGGACAAAAGGTTCATAAAGCATGAAAGAAAAATGATAACAGAACCATCATAAATGATGAGCATTACATCTTCAGGAACATCCTCGGGGGTGTCATAAACTGCGTCCAGTGGATATACTTTAGCAATCTCCATAAGAGATCCATCAGGTAGCCTGAATCAAATACTTGTAAAGTCAAAAAGATAACAACAATTCCATCAAGAAACACTGAAGTAGAATAAAGAAAACTTCAATTATGCTCAAAGCCTCAAGCTACTGTTAACTAGATGCACTCACTTCCGTGATTCATCAAACTTTCCACGTCTCAAGCTTGTCTCAAATATGTTCAACGCCTGCAAAATTTTGATAACTCCAGTACAATTTTACACTAGAACACCCAATCTGATAAATTTCACAAATGAGATCAACTTACAGGCACCCATGTACCGACAAGAATCTCAGCACCAGCGGCAGCAAGAGCCTTAGCAATTGCCCAACCATAACCATTATCATCAGCAACTCCAGCAATAAATGCTCTTTTACCTGAAAACTTGCAAGATAATTGACAACTGAAAACTTGCAGTGATCGAAGAGGTGCATTAGTTCAGATCCCATAGATAAAAAAAGGATTGCCAGATCATGTACATCAACACAGAAAAAAAGTGATGGACTCATGATTACATACAATTTTTACAGAAGCACAAGTGTGCATAAGCAAAGACATGAACCATTAGAACTATACCACTAACGATCTGCATTTCTGGATGGATATCTTAGTTCAGCTTACCTGTAAGATCAATGGGAAGTCCTTGGGCACCTCTCTGCGACATTGCCCTCACAACCCTCTTGCAATTTGAAGAAACCAGTGGTCCTGCTGATGTGGCTTTAGAAGAGCTGGCAAAGCCAGTTCTGGTACAAATTGCCCTTCCAAATGCAGATAGTGCTGATGTCGCCCCAAGCATTTGCCTGCAGGCTGGGATGCAAGGGCGCTGTGCCATCATCTGCATACCAGTCGTCGCATATGCTCCCATCTTCCTTTATGTAAAAAAGGAGTAGGACTGCAAAAAGAATGAGTTGGAAACAGTATCATGGACTACACTTACGGACATATCATCAGGATGTGTATTTATTGATTGAAATGTTTTCACTGTTACAGTCAAGCTCAGCCAAACACCATAAATCGAAAACCAACCCAGGATTTTCCAAGAAAAAACACATATATCATCTCTGTGCAAGGATCCATGTGTTAATTTATTAGATCTGTGTGCACACCTTGGTGACTAAAGTAGGTGATAAGACCAAGCCTCTGAATTTTACCCAACAGCGGCAAAATCAAGTTGGCGTCTCGTGAGTCATAATTCAGAAAGAAACCCATAGCGAGAGCACAACATATAAGATTTCAGCTCCACACCAACCATATTCATGTTGAACAGAGGCAACAAATTGAGCCAGCTCGGGGCACGCCTGAACTAAATCCAAGATTCACACCTCGCATCCAGATCCAAATATGACAAATAACAAGACCCGGAAGCAGTATCCGCACAAGTAAGCTTGTTCGCTTGGGCTGAAAATAAGCGGCTGGAAGTACTGTCAGCTGATTTATGTGAGAGAACTGCTGGCTGGCTAAAAATAAGCGGCTGAGAGCTCGAGCGAACAGGCATGATTCGCATTACGACATTAATAGCCTTAGCGACGGCACCAATTGACCCAATCCCTGTTAGCGGGGTGGGCATTCGGTCAGACTGAGAAATCCGGTTCGGTTCTTCGGTCATCAGAAACTCAGGACCGATCGGTTCGTAATAACAAAACTAAAGACCGAGCATTTCGGTTCCGTTTCGGTCATCTCCATCACAACAGAAATAAAAGCAGTGAATCCCCAAATCAGATTTTCCCCTTGCCAAGATATTTTTTGACAGATAAAAATTTTAAAATCACACGTCTTCACAACAGCTTAGACTACCCGCAGTGGGTACTCTAAAACGATACTCTAAAGCTTTAGAGTATCAATATAGAGTAAAAACTGCTGCACTGGGTACTCTAAAACGATACTCTATCCTTTCTCTTACTTTATATTTAGAGTAGTATTTACTCTATACTCTATAGTGGCGGGTCCCACTAGCTAAACCAAGGGAAAAAATGCTATAACTCACAAACCAAAAATCCAAATTAAATTTCGATTGCACCATTAAATTTGTCTCAATAAATCCTTCAAAACTAGATCACACTTGGATATATTTAGATAAAGTGACAAGTAGGTCCCACAGTGGATAGAGTGGATAGAGGATGATATAGAGGATGGATGGGTGCGGGAGAATTGAGTATAGAGAAGAGAATCTTGCTGACCAGGACGTATAGAGGATGAATATAGAGGTCCATGAGTGCGGGTAGTCTTAGTCTTTCATGGTATTGCAAGAGAAATCACAAGGCCAAAACATCAAAAGTAGAAGTAGCTAGCAGGCAGTAGGCGCCAACGCACCATGTACTTGCACACGCAGTACAGAAAAGCAAAAGAAACATCAACTCAGTGTTTAGTTTTTTTTTTGAAGGCAAAAACTGTGGGGGAGTTCCCCACAGCACTTCAATTTTATATATTTAACAAAAAATTAAAGGTACATACTCAGTGTTTAGTTCTTGGAGATAGCAGTCTGAAATTCTTGAGCCTGAAGCCCCTGCTTGCCTGCTTCTGACCTTCTCAGCTGCGTGCGGGAGGAGTCATCTGATAGCCAGAGCAAGTGGGCAGCAGCAGGCGCAGCGCCGCCGTCGGCGCCTGTCGTATTGGAGTGGAGAGATGCGAAGAGCGGCGGGGGATGGGGGTGGCGGCCGTCCGTCCGAGGGGGTGCATGGGGTGGGTGTGTTGGTGAACTGATATGGTAGGGTTTAGTAAATGGGCTTGAGCAGCTGGGCCAGAAACTCCTGTTGGGCCTAAACTTCGGTTTACATCGAGTATTTCGGTTAACAGAGGACTGAAACCGAATAACCTTAATAAATTCGGCTAGTTGAAACCAGAGACCGAATTTGTGACCGAATTCGGTTTCGGTGTCGGATATTTCCGTTGGGTCTTAGCTCATCGGTTAATTATGCTCATTAGTGTCTATAGGTCGATCCTCAATAACAACAAGAAGAAGAGGGTTTTCCCCGTGTACCATTAAAAAATATGGTCTTTTCCTATAGGCCATTAAAAAGTTCGGACTTACCTAGGTGCCATGACACTTTATTTCTTTGCCCCCAAAGTCATTCCGTCCACGTTCTGTTTGGTTTTAATAGTTTGAAAGCCCTGACAAGTGGGACCGGGTAGGAAATTTGTCCATCTTACCCTTTAAGACAGAGGGGCATATAAGGGGAGGGAGAGGTTCGTGTACGTCAGTCCGTTGCCGCCGTCCGTCACGGTCGCCGCCCCGGGCTGGAAGCTGGCGAACTCGAGGCTGATGTTCCACGGGTCGTCCCTGTAGGCGAAGTAAGGATACACGTTGGCCAGCAGCGGCGCGCCGGTGTCGGCCAGGAACCGCGCGACGTCCGCCATGTACCCCTGCGCGAACACGCCGCGTGAGGGAGGGAACGTGTCGGCGAACGCGTCCATCTTCACCGCCGTGGACACCTTGACGCTGCCGTCGAGCTCCGCGGACACCAGCGCTCATGTACTCTAGCTTCTGCTCACTAGGGCCCTTCTTTCTGCACGCATCACAAGGCCGTGCGCCCAGGCCCCAGTAGGCGTGCAACACGACGCGCAGGAGGTACACGTGCGTGGGGCCTCCGATTCCGTACCTGGCCAGGTCAGGGGGCACGTCGGGCACCGCCGTGAGTCCCGCGCTGGCACGTGTAGAGGAGCTTGACGAGACGGCATGCGCGGCGAGGAACGCGGACTCCGCCGTGACTAGCCCTGTGGTCCTTCGTCACGGTGGTGATGACGGCGACGTTGAAGCCCTTGCTAAGGCGGACGTCCAAGCCACGGGTCCCGGTACTCATCACGTCGCTCACGGGCCAGCCGTGCATGACGAAGTGCTTCAGGACGTGGCCTCTGCCATGTCCATCTCGACGAGCTGCTCCGGCGTCTGCGAGAGGAGGAAGTCGACGTCGTAGTTGACCTTGGTTCGAGGACTCGCGCGCGGGGCTCGCGCTGTGGCCGCGCTGCTGGGCCAGGCCCCGCCGACCGTGCTCTGCGGCACCCGCGTCCGCCGCCTCACCACCGTCGACTCTTGCAGAGCGAAGCAGCCACGACCGCACGCGCATGACCACGAGCGCCTCCTCGTCGTCTCCCTCGCCCTCGTACTCTACCTCGCTGTCGCGGTAGTCAGATGCCAAGGGAGACCGCGCGGGGGCCGCGGAGACACGGAGCCGGTGGCGGCTAGTGGTCGCGGGGGCGAGGTCGCTGTGGCAGCGCAGCGGCAGACCACACCCACGGCCGCGAGGGCCTCAGCTTGCGCTGTGACGTGGGCGCAAGGGCCTCAGCTTGCGCTGTGATCTAGGGTGGAAGAGGCTTGGAGGAGCGAGCTCTCGCTGGTGCACTGGCCGCGGCCAGCGCTGCGATCTCCCGACGGGCGACGACGGTAAGCCGGCAACGCGAGTATGCGACTACGCCTAGGCGAGACGCGCTACGCGTACGCATCTCAGTCAAGCTGCCAAGCTTCTGGCCTTCTGCCTTCGCCCTTGTATTCTGACACTCTGTATGCATTAATCCGTATCGTATGATCTGGGTATGCACAACCCAATGCCGGTAATTTAATTAGATTAAATTTGTGTGTTTCTGCTGGCTTGCTCTAAATTTGTGTGATAATTTTTTGAACTAATTTTAGTTTTGTCATTGGCATGTATGTATAAAGGGCCCCCAATTTTAGTTTTGCCCTAGGGCTTAAAAAACTCACTACAGGACCTGGTTGGGCACTTCGGCGCTTGGAGTGCTGCAACCGTCAGATGAATGGAGTGGCACAGAGGAAAACACAACTTTCAGCACGACACTCTAGCCAGTGGGCAGTTCTGACTTTTCGCAGCTTCATTTGACACCGTTAGCAGCAGATGTCGACGGAATGACTTGAGAGGCAAAAAAGAAAAGTGTCATGGCATAGAGGTCCATTCTAACTTTTTAGTGGCATAGAGGAATAGATCATCTTTTTTAATGGCACATAGGGAAAACTCTCCAAGAAGAAGCATGCGACTGTTACCTAGGTTGGTACTGAGATGGGATCTGAGGCCAAGGGGCATGGCGAGGAGCACACGTTGCCGCATTGGATTCAGAGGTGGAGGCCAGTGAAAGGGGAGGGTCCGGAGGACGACGGGGAAGGTGTTGGGTTTCGTTCCGATGAGGCTAGGTGGGAGCCAAAAAAGAATTTTGGCTAGCTGAACCACCAAGTAACATGGTGGGCCGGTACTGTCAGGGCCTAGGTCGGTACCTACGTGATTTAGAAAATGTACCAACCCACCCTGGTTGTGGGCTATGGGTCGTGGCACTGTCTTTAGCATTTTATGGCAATGTTATAGCGAGTTAGGGTTATTTTATTTACTAATTTTTTTAGAAAACTTAAAAAATCTTAAGTGATTGTGCACGAAAACATTTAAGTAAGAACAAATTGTGAACACAGATACAAAAATACATATAAAGACTCGATTATACTATCTTCTCCATTTCAGTGTAGAACTTTTTAGGAATCTCGAGTGTCTATGAGACAAAGTAAATTGGGAGTTGTTTTTGCTGGTGTTCCTCTTTTGTTTCCTTTACCAGGACTGCGCTGACTGGATGAGGTGAGGCTGATACATAGAGGAGGAGTGGCTCGTCGGGCGAAGGGCTGGCGAGGGTTGTGAGACTGAGGAGGTATTTGTTAAGGTCGTGAAATGATTAATGCTATGCTGGTCCCTAGTTGAATGGTTCAGTATTTCTTAGTACCTCGAAGAAGGGTAACCCTCGCTCTGCTGACCTTGAAATGAATCTGTTAAGAGCTGCGAGCCTGCCAACGAGTCTCTGTGCCATTTTTCTTGTGGTTGGTGGCTCCATGTTAAGTATTGCGTATATTTTCTCTGGTTAGCCTCGATTCCTCTAGCGGATACGAGGCAGCCCAGCAACTTTCCTTTGCTAACCCCAAATATGCACTTGTCGTGGTTGAGTTTGAGTCCTGCGGCGCGGAGGTTGCTGAAGGCTCTGGTGAGGTCATTGATATGGTCTGCTTTTAGCTTGCTTTGGACGACGATGTTGTCAACGTAGGCAGAGATTGTTTTGTTGTCCTTGAAAACTTCTGCTGTCATACGGGCGAAGGTGCTTCCGGCATTTCTTAGACCTTCGATCATTCTGCGAAAGCAATATGTTCCGAAGGGTGTGATGAAACTTGTTTTTTCCTCATCTTGCTGATTCATCTAGATCTGGTGGTAGCCCGAAAAATAGTCAAGGAGCGAGAGGAGCTCGCAGCCTGCTGCTGCATCGACAAGGGTGTTGATTCTTGGTAGGGGAAGTTGTCTTTTGGACATGCCTTGTTGAGACCGATGAAATCAACGCACATTCTCCATTTGTCGTTCTTCTTTTTGATAAGGACGACATTTGATAGCCAGTGGGGGTATTTTACTGGGCGAATCACCCCGCATCCAGTAGCCGTTGGACCTCGGCTTTGGCTGCTATCCGCGCAAGACCCCATTACTACCATATACCAGCATTTCACAATTCGCATTAGGACATTACTAGCCTTAGAGGCAGCATCAATTGACCTAAACCCTGTGGGTCCGTAACAATCACATCCAGCTCGTCCCCAAGAACAAGAACAAGAACAAGAACAAGAACCATGCGACTGTTGCCAGGTTGGTACTCGGGCGACATCGCTAGATAGAGATGCCCGGGGATGATGGCCCCGTCGGAAGGTTCCCCGGCCTCCGCAGCCCGGGGGGCCGCAGCGCACAGGCCCGCGTTCCAACAGTGTCGCGCCACCGCTGGAGAAGACAAGGGCCGCAACAAGCAAGGAGCTGGGCAGCCGGCTAGCCGCCGCGCAGCTGACTGGCCCCGACCATGGCTGCCACGGCCCAGCCAGGCAACCACCGCCCCCATGGACGGCCACGGGCGCGTGCAGCAAGGCTGCCGCGGAGCTATCCGCGACCACACGCACGCAGGACATGAGCAGCGGCCGCCGCCGCGGGCTGCAGGCGCTAAACCACCCGCCAGCTCCAAATCCGAGCAGGGAGAGAGCAGATCCGGCCATGGAGGGTCAGGATCAGCGCCACCGCCGCTTGAATCGTCGGATTTCCAGCGGAGTCCGTCGTCGGCAGCCATGGTTGAAGAATGGAGAAAACTGGAGAGCAGAGGATGTAGAGCCCCGCTGCTGCCTTCATCGCCATGCACGGCCACATGCCGGCAGGCTCGAGCAGCAGCAGCTGGCCATTGTAAGGCGGACCGCACTGCTATCCGGTATGATGAACGCTGACGGCCACGTACGCGGGATGCCGGATGAAATGAGCTGCAGCGCTGAACGGTATCGTCTCCGGTACAGCAGCGTACACGCTAAATCTGAAGGAATGGAGGAGGAACGCTAAAGCTACGCAGGCCCGCTACTGCTGCTTTTCTGCGCTAGAATGGGAGAGGGAGAGGGCATGTGTGGGTCCTCCTGCTGCTGCTACTTTTTTCATCTAACTAAAAAAGTTATAACTCACAAACCAAAACACCAAATTAAATTTTGATTGCACCATTAAATTCGTTTCAATAAATTCTTCAAAACAAGATATCACATGAATATGTTTAGATAAAGTGACAAGTTGGCCCCACAGTGGATAGAGGATGATATAGAGGATGGATGAGTGCGGAAGAATTGGGTATAGAGGAGAGAATCTTGATGACTAAGATATATAGAGGATGAATATAGTGGTTCATGAGTGCGGATAGTCTAAGGGTTGTATTCTGCCAGTTGCACCTGCTGACTGTTGGGCTCGTCATGGTCTGTCTTGTGGCCACGTTCACAGCCAGTACTTGTCGCCCTCTCCATCTTTAAGGCTCGTCAGAGGAGGGATCTTCCACCATGGGCCTGTTTAGTTGGCGAAATTTTTTGGGTTCGGTTACTGTAGCGCTTTTCGTTTTATTTGGTAATTTGTGTCCAATCATTGACTAATTAGGCTCAAAAGATTTGTCTCGTGATTTACAACTAAACTGTGTAATTAGTTTTTTCTTTCGTCTACATTTAGTACTCCATGCATGTGCCGTAAAATTTGATGTGATAGGTACTGTAGCACTTTTTGGGTTCACTTATTAGGAACTAAACAGGCTCATATGTGTCGTGCAGCAGCAGCAAGCAGTACAACAACAACAACAACAACATAGCCTTTTGTCCCAAGCAAGTTGGGGTAGGCTAGAGATGAAACCCAAAAGAGACGAGAAACAGGGAGACACAAAAAAGACATAAAGGGAGACAAAAAGAGGTCACGGTTCCGGCACGTTGATTGCCAATCTCCAAGCGCTCCTATCCATAGCTAAAACCTTGGAGATATTCCACTCCTTAAGATCTCTCTTAACGGACTCGTCCCAAGTTAGTTTAGGTCGACCTCTACCGCTCTTTACATTATCGGCCCGCTTTAGAACTCCACTACGCACCGGCGCCTCAGGAGGCCTCCGTTGGACATGTCCAAACCATCTCAACCGATGTTGAATCAATTTCTCCTCAATTGGTGCCACCCCAACCCTATCCCGAATATCATCGTTCCGGACTCTATCCCTCCTTGTGTGCCCACAACACCAACGTAACATACGCATCTCTGCTACACTCAATTGCTGGACATGTCGCCTTTTTGTAGGCCAACACTCAGCACCGTATAACATCGCCGGACGAATCGCCGTCCTATAGAACTTACCTTTCAGCTTCTGAGGCACCCTTTTGTCACAGAGGACGCCAGAAGCTTGACGCCATTTCAACCAGCCGGCTGAAATTCTATGCCTAACATCTTCATCAATGTCTCCGTCCTTTTGTAGCATCGACCCTAAATACCGAAAAGTATCCTTCTTGGCCACCACTTGCCCATCAAGGCTAACGTCTCCCTCCTCATGTCTAGTCGCGCTAAAATCGCACCTCATGTACTCGGTCTTAGTCCTACTAAGTCTGAACCCTTTCGACTCTAACGTGTGCCTCCATAGTTCTAACTTCCTATTAACCCCTGCCCTACTGTCGTCAACTAGCACCACATCATCAGCAAAGAGCATGCACCAAGGGATACCACCTTGTATGTCCCTTGTGACCTCATCCATCACCAAAGCAAATAAATAAGGGCTCAAAACTGACCCCTGATGCAGTCCTATTTTAATTGGAAAGTCACTGGTGTCGCCATCACATGTTCGGACAAACGTCACCACATCCCTGTACATATCCTTGATGAGGGTAACGTACTTAGTTGGGACTTTGTGCTTTTCCAAGGCCCACCACATGACATTTCTCGGTACTTTGTCATATGCCTTCTCGAGGTCAATAAAGACCATGTGCAAGTCCTTCTTCTGCTCCCTATATCTCTCCATCAATTGTCGTAATAAGAAAATCGCCTCCATGGTCGACCTACCAGGCATGAACCCAAACTGATTTTGGGTCACATGTGTCACTCTCCTTAGGCGATGCTCGATTACCCTCTCCCAGAGCTTCATCGTATGGCTCATCAACTTAATCCCACGGTAGTTAGTACAACTTTGAACATCTCCCTTGTTCTTGAAGATAGGTACTAATATACTTCTCCTCCATTCTTCAGGCATCTTGTTAGATCGAAAAATAAGGTTAAAAAGCTTAGTCAACCATACTATTGCTCTGGCGCCTAGGTATCTCCACACCTCAATGGGGATACCATCAGGGCCCATCGCTTTACCTCCCTTCATCCTCTTCAAAGCCTCTCCGGTCTCTGCCTCCTGAATTCTCCTCACAAAGCGTCTGTTGGTATCGTCAAATGAGTCGTCCAACTCAAGGGTAGGACCCTCGTTCTCCCCATTAAATAGCTTGTCGAAGTACTCTCTCCATCTGTCCTTGATCTCCTCATCCTTCACCAGAAGTCGATCTGTCCCATCCTTGATGCATTTTATTTGGTTGATGTCCCTTGTCTTCCTCTCGCGGATTCTAGCCATCCTATAAATGTCCTTCTCCCCTTCCTTCGTGCCTAGCCGCTGATAAAGGCCATCATACGCCTGACCTTTTGCTACACTCACAGCTCGCTTTGCAGCCCTCTTCGCTATTTTATAGCCCTCGATGTTGGCTGCACTCTTGTCATGGTGGAGACGCTTGAAACACTCCTTCTTCTCCCTAATAGCCCTTTGCACCTCGTCATTCCACCACCATGTGTCTTTCGCTTCCCGTTTGCCTCCCCTACTCACGCCAAACACTTCCGAAGCCACCTTCCGGACACATGTTGCCATCTTTAGCCACATGTCGTCCGCATCTTCTCCTTCTTCCCAAGGCCCCTCGTCTAGCATCCTCTCCTTAAACGTTTGCGCTGCTTCCCCTCTAAGCTTCCACCACTTCGTTCTCGCAATCTTGGCCCGTTTGTCCCGGTGGACACGTACCCGAAAGCGAAAGTCCGCCACCACAAGCTTATGTTGAGGGACAACACACTCCCCAGGTAACACCTTACAATCAAAGCAAGCACGTCTATCCTCCCTCCTTGTAAGGATAAAGTCGATCTGGCTCGAGTGTTGTCCACTACGAAAGGTTACTAGATGAGATTCCCTCTTCCTAAAGAGGGTGTTCGCTATCAACAAGTCATAGGCCAGCGCAAAGTTCAAAACATCCTCCCCCTCTTGATTCCTACTACCATATCCGAACCCCCCGTGCACCCGCTCGAAACCTACATTAGTCGCACCAACATGGCCGTTGAGGTCTCCTCCTATAAAGAGTTTCTCGCTGATAGGCACGGTACTAACCATGCTATCAAGATCTTCCCAAAACTGCCTCTTGGTGCCCTCGCTAAGACCTACCTGAGGGGCATAGGCACTGATCACATTTAGAGCCGAATCTCCAACTACTAGCAGCAGCAAGCAGTAAACAGACCATATACTATGGCTGTGTTTAGTTGTTGCTGTAAAATTTTTGGAAGCGCAATAACTCTTTCGTTTGTATTTGGTAATTAGTGTCCAATCATAGATTAATTAGGTTCGAAAGATTCGTCTCGTGATTTACAACCAAACTATGTAATTAGTTATTTTTTACCTATATTTAATACTCTATGCATGCGTTCAAAGATTCGATGTGACGGGGAATCTTGTAAAATTTTTGGAAGTTTGAAGTATCTAAACACACCCTATGTATATATATGCGTGTGGTAGTGGCAAACATACAACTGCATGCAGCAACAGCAGCAACTGGTCACCCAACAACCGGGGCCGCGCCCCAACTCCTTCAACTCCTAGATCCGGACACACCCCCGACGACCACCGCCATCGGAGGGGGATGGAGCCAGATCTGGCCATCCAGCATCCACCACACCCATAGACTTCTTCGTATCCAAAAGGAAAAAGGCCAGCGACAACATCACATGACGAAGACGATGAAGCCTCAGCCCTAGACTCTTGAACAGAACTCCATGACCTCGTCGTAGGCGCCGGAGGAGAGCGCCGTTGGGGCGAAGAAGAGGTCAAGAGAGGTTATTCCCTGGCGCCGTTGACGCATCCGCGTCACCGACACCGCCCAGACAGACACGCCGCAGAGGAACGTCCTCCCGGCCAAACCTAGCTCCACCACCGACCGATGGAGAGCAAACCCTAGACCTAGGACACAAACCTAGTCTATATACACCCGCATAGCAATTTCCCAGCCATCCTCCGTCTCCAGCACCGAAACGGCGACCGGAGAAGGAGAAGGCCGGCGTAATCGCCGCCGGAAACCTAGTCACCTCCTTTTTCGTCCTTTGGGAACTGTAGCAAGGAAAGGGGAAAGAAGGAACGAGAAAGCGCCTGAATAATCCAATGTTTCCGAACAAGGCCAGGGGTTATCTGATCCCATGAAATACATTGGGCTCCGCCTCAGCCTCTGAGGCTGTGCTTTTTGAGAGAGTGGACGTGTGGCCCAATTTCCCATGGGTCCTGCATGCAGGCCGTAGGTCTTGCGTCGCGCACACTCACGCCTTGGCCCAAGGCCACCTTACTGCCACAATGAGCCGCATGTAGTACTGTAATCTAGCGCTTGGGCCCGAGGCCCATCAGCCATGCATCATCAGTTTATCAGCATCCTTCCTTACTTTTACTTGGGCCGCTCCAACATCGACATGACATGACGTGATACGATCCCGGTTGGCCCACCGCGCACACGGGTGGCTACAAGTAGTAGGGCAGGGCATCTTTCTGTGGGCCTGCGGCTGGTGCAGGGAGTGGTAGCTGACGGGTGGGGCCCCGGTCGGTGCCTGCCCCGCCGCTCGCAGCCCCCGACCAAAAAGATGCCGCGGAAGGACAGTAGGGAGGGCGGCGCGTCCATCCCACGCGACTCTCCCACACAAATACCACCATTGCTTCGCCATCACCTCACCACCACCGCCACCACCCAGCGGCTGCAGCTCAGACCTCATCAGAGGCTCCTGCCCCCGCCGCCCGCCGCCGATCTCGTTCGTCTTCTCCCCGCTGCGGATCGTCTCCAGCCCTGCCCGCGCAGATGGTAAGCACGCACAGCACAGCACCTCGCTGCTCTGTACTTCTGTTCACTGTTCATCGGCTACGCGATCTGCATCTTCGTTTGTCCGATATAAGATTCTGCCTGCGATCGACGGATCTACCATGCTCTTCTTCTTCTTCTCTCAAATAAAATCTCCTCCAGTCACGGCACAGCGCATTGCCCGTTAGTCAGAGCCTCGTTTATTTTATTTAATTTACCCTCGATTTAGGATCACAAGCATGGTAGTATCAAGGCACCTACAGTACTTGACACTAATCCAGCCTCCGATCCGTCAGCTTAGCTAGTACAGCAACATTTTTTTCTCTTTTTTATCTACATACACACCACCAGGGGGAGACAAAGAGCGAGCAAGAATGAAGCGTAACATATCCAAGAGCTTGTGAATGGTAATTCATTCGTTCATACGTCTGGTGATCAGATCAGATGTAGTAGCAATACTTTCTTTCTTTTCCTTTTACAGTTCACATACAATCTGCCATGCTGATGCATGACACATCCAAGTGCGTGTATGTACCCAACCCAAGAGGAATGCCAGAGAGGTTCCGTTTATCACACTGTTTACCGATCCGGTGTGTTGCTCTTCACAGTCATGATCATTGTTTCATGCCGACCTGTGTGAGCTCGCACCGATCATTATGGTGTGGGTGGACATGTCGACGTTCTGCCACCTGACATTCAGTCATTCAGATCCGCCACGTACCACACCTTGCCCTTGTTTAGATAACCAAATTCCACCCCAAATTCCACTATGCAAAAAGAAGATTCCCCATTACATCAAAATATCGGCATATATATGAAGTACTAAATGTAGATAAAATAAAAAACTAATTGCACAGTTTTGTTGTACTTTGCGAGACGAATATTTTAAACCTAATTAATCAATATTTGGACAATTATTATCAAATAAAAACAAAATTGCTACAGTGTGCCGGGACATTTACTATGCAAAGTTTGGATCCCAAATTTGGGATCTAAACAAGGCCCTTATCGTGGAGTTCAGTTTGTTCGGCAGCCGTTGTCCTGCCAGTCTTTTTGCATTAGTTGTGCTCGGCTCAGATGAGAGGTACAGTACAGGCAGGCAACCCAACCAACTGCAGCCGAAGGAAGGAAAGATCCCCCTCTGAAACTGGCACAGGCACCATCCCCTGGGCCTGGTCTGGTCCCAACGTGCTTATCTCACCTTATTCATATCGAACTTCTTTTGTAATTGCATCACAAACACACCTAATGAAAGTGAAAGCTAGAGTGTAGTACAAAGTAGCAAGCGATTGTTTACTCTGCAGTTTCACGATGCTGCAATGCAACAAAGCAAGCAACTAATCCGTCTTCAGTGACTCTGAATCTTATTTTCCTTTCGTTTTCTCTTTCCCTGCGTTCTGCAGGCGAACGCGGCGTCAGGGATGGCCGTGGACGACGACTGCAAGCGCCGGTTCCTGGAGCTCAAGGCCAAGAGGACGCACCGCTTCATCATCTACAAGATCGACGAGAAGAAGAAGATGGTGGTGGTGGAGCAGGTGGGCGAGCCCGTGCTCAACTACGACGACTTCGCCGCCAGCCTCCCTGCCAACGAGTGCAGGTACGCCATCTTCGATTACGACTTCGTCACCGAGGAGAACTGCCAGAAGAGCAAGATCTTCTTCATCGCCTGGTATGTGTCATTCCTCGCTGCTGTCTGTCCAGGCTGGCTTGTGATGTGCTTGGCCTTCATGGCTGAAATTGCAATGTGTGTTTGTGAAGGTCCCCTGATACGGCGCGCGTGAGGAGCAAGATGATCTACGCCAGCTCCAAGGAGAGGTTCAAGCGGGAGCTGGACGGCATCCAGGTGGAGCTCCAGGCCACCGATTCCGCCGAGGTTGGCCTCGACGTGATCCAGGGCCGTGCAAACTGACGATGGCCAGCAATGAACTGCCGCTGCCTGAGCATGAGCATCATCAGTTCAGATGACTAATGTAAAGGTGGGCCATGTAAACTGCACCCACTGGCCACTGCAGTGATGAATCAATCAATCTACCCCCTCCCGCGTGCGTGTTCGTCGAAGTTCTTGCTATAGCTTGGTCATGCTTGCCATGACCAGCAACTTTCTGATGATGGAATTATAGTATTCAGAATGCCCTATGATACTGTTTGCCTTGTGCTTTCTCAAAACCTGGATGAAGGATGCTGAGGCTGAAGTTTGAACAAGGCTTCACTACTGTTGAAAATGACACATAAATCAAAAATATCTTGTGGTGTATAACTTGAGTTCAGAACATCCATCAGTTTTCAGAAGAGTTGAGGCCTAATGCTTAACTGATAGAGATGAAAGCTGGGAGGGTACACCCAGTATCTCTGTTTTGATGAGTCCTGATTCAGACACTTGCCTGCCAGATCAGACGTCATATTATCTACTCAACTAGTATGCGATGAGTATCCATAACCATCTACGGCTCTACAACTACAACCAACAAATCATGGTTAATGTTAGGCAACAACTGCAAAGCCATGGATTGAAGATAGATATGTCTGTTGTCCAAAATATACATAACAGAGTCTGTCCAAATCACTAGGCCAAGCTCTCAAACACCTCAAACGCACACGACGACAACAAAAACGGCATGCTGGATTTATTTATACATCCATCATATTTACAGAACTGAGGGTGCATCTGCAGAAACCGGGCGCCTCTCAGGAAGCTTCAGCGATCGAGAAATGCATTTTAGCAACAGACTCGCGCAGGAAGCTGCTTCCACATTTGGCTTCCTGACTGCCCATGCTGTAATCCATGATCCCGGCCTCATGTTTGCTGAGATCGTCTACTGAAGACTGGCCACCAGTGGTGCTAACGCCTTTCAACCTAACAAGTTCAATGTGTGTAAATCAACAGAATATGACATGCAGATGTGCATGACACCCAGAGACAATAGCAGTAAAAATACGCTAGCAAACATACCCGAGATCAGGAACCTGCGGTACAGATGAATTCTGGGTAGAATTTTGTTGGTTCTTCTTTGACTTCCCCTTGTGTTTCTTCTTCTGTTTGTTCTTCTCCTTCTTGCGGTGCTTTGACCGACGCTGATAGCTGTTAGTCACTGAATGGCATACCGATGTCACAGGGGGGTCGTACACATCAGGAGCCCACTTGACATGGCGATTTTCTGTTGGTGATGCTATTCCATTCTTTTCACGGCCTCCTTTCATAGCAGGGATGAGCTTCAAAGTTGGCTGCTGACACATTAAAATGAAGAGGGCGGTCAATAATTTTCTGTTAGGCAACATAAATGACCAAAAACGCCTTAATGTCTCGTCAATTATCAAACAAAGCTCCAGAGAGCAAATAGTGAATGTCCAACACATCAAGGAGCATAAACCAGTTGGTTTACATCAATGAAAAATAACCACTAGTTGTTTTTGCTGCCAAATTGCCAACTATTGTCCAGCATGCATGGATAGCAAATCAATGTTCCATACAAAAGCAAACAAATACACTTTAAGCGGTAAATACGGTTTCGCAGTACCATACGTAAATAAGCAAATCAACAGATTTAGTTCGCGCACATATTTATCGCCAGGCTTGTTACACCTTTCTTCAGTTACCACTTGCCGATTACAAGATTATAGCCTCCCATTTTTCTTTTAAAAAAGGCAATCAATAAAGACAGAAAGATGCACTGGGACGCTCTGGCATGGCATAGCTGCCACTTGCTAATATGGCCAGCTGCTGGCCCTATATCTCTTCAGCTTTCCAAACACTCAGTTAACACAGAATAAAACCATGTATCTTGAAATTAGTTCAAAGTATTATTGCATTCTGAAAGGACGCAGCTAATTTTGTACAGGCATGAGTGAATCATGGCTACAGACAGGAAAGCAATCATAAATCAAATTTGATTATTTAAAGCAGCTAACTAACACTAAAAAGCACTAGTTGGAATCCAGCCTGTTGTCAGATTCTGAAAGTCAGATCATATAATGATCACAACCAAAAGGTCCCATTCAACTACACATACTGCAGGTACAACTTAGCAATAGAATTTAAGTGAGCAAATAGTGACTGTTCACCATGTCTAGGACAATGAACTGGTTGGTTCACGTGAATGAAAAAGGCGATATGAGCTGTTTGAGCTGCCAAATTGCCAACTATTGTCCGGCATGCATTGATAACAGATCAATAAAGAAGCATACCAGGACAATTTAACCGGTATAATACAGTTTCAAAGTACCGTTACATAAACAAGCAGATCAATAGATTTAGTTCACACATGTATTTATCACAAGAGTGGTGCAAACGAAAACGTCCGAGCCTTCAATTCACATGCAGGCCAATTATAGCAAAAGCAAGAAGAAACAGTTAATTACATTTGCACAAGGAATGCCAGGTGATGTACAACTTGAAACAATTACATTTGAGCTCCCTCTTAAAAAAAGAAATAAATAAATAAATAAATAAATAAATATATATATGGCGAGATTGTCTTGAGCTTTGGCCACCAAACATTCAGTTGACACAGAATAAAACCAAGATGTCTTTAAATTAGTTTAAATTATTATTGCATTTCAAAAGGTGGTTGCTAATTTTGCATGAGCATGAGTGAATCATGGCAACAAACTGGGAAGCCACTATAAACCAAAATTTGATTACTTAAGGCAGCTACTGAACACTAAAAACCCTAGTTGAGATCCAGTTATCCAGTCTGTTGTGAAGGTTTCCCAACTTTGATCATATGGTCACAACCAAGATATGTCATTCAAGTACACATAGAGCAGGTACGACTTAGTAATAGAACTTAAGTACAATCGCAATCGTTTCGTACGAATGGTAAAACAATTTAACATGAGGTACTCACAGGTATGGACACAGAGCGCTCGTAAGCAGGAGCAACCGTGAGCCCATCATCTGCATGGCAGCATGAACCATCCTCCTGCTGAGCCTGACCAGATGAGAGTGGGAACGTCGCACACTTCTGGAGGCCTTTCTTCACGTCCAAGCTGATCGACTTGGAGAAACCCGTACATATCTGAGCCTCCAATGGAGCAGTGCCGCCTGCCGCGGACTCACAGGTTTCATCAACTGAATCGCAGGGAAGTGGAATACCAGTGCGGGCCGGAGAGTTATCGGCAGATGTCACTACTGGCACTCCTTCAGAACCAGTACTGCCCCCTGCGGCTCCATAAGTTTCATCAGACGAGGCGCAGTGCTTCTCTGGCAGAAGTGGAATACCAGCGCTGGTAGGAGAGTTACCGCCAGATGTCACTACTGGCGCTCCCTCAACACCACAGGAACCACCGTCCATAAAGTGACTAGCTTAGCACTTGCAGAGTGATACAGCAAGCAACACTGCAAACGTACAACCACGCTCCGCTGCTGATGCTACAAAAACATGGAGAAGAGCAGATGTAGCTGTCATTCCTCCTCATAGACATACCACACACATCCAGATTTAGATGCTAATGCTAAGTGCCCAAGTTGCATTCGTAAACGTGAACTCCAAGCATAGCATAAGCCGATCCTAACTCCTAAAAGGCACGAATTAAGATTGTTGTAGGCTAATACTATTATATTTGCTACATATACATTAAACCATAATAAGACTATAAGAGGCAGGCGATCCAGGATGCTACCTGACCCGTATCAGTGTAGATCCGCCTCGAAAGCGAGCAACCGATCAAAACCAATCCGATCCAGCAGAAGTGAGTACCGCACGCGACAGACAAGTCGAAATAACAGGCGCGAACAAGGATTGAAGTCGCAGCAACAGGGAGAGGTAGAAGGGAGGAGGGAAGGGTAGAGACAGGTAGATCAGGGGGAGGCAAAGCGTTAGGAGGACGAGGTGGGGGAATGGGGACGCCAAGACCAAGGCTTGAGGCGGTGCGCGCAGGCGGAGGGGGACGAGAGCGCGTCGTCGCGGGGGAGGCGGCGCGGGTGCGAGCAGCAGCAGCAGCAGCAGCCCCGCACGCGCGAAGGCATCCTGGATCGGCGCCGCCGCGGGGCGCGGGCCGCCGGCGAGGCTCCGCCGCGGATCTGAGGCGACTGAGGCGACGAATCTCTTCGCCTCCGCGTAGGAGGGATTCTTTTTTTTTTTTGACTGACTTGTGATTTTCTCCAGCAGCGACAGAAGCTTTTGCGGTGAGTGTGTTTATATAGGAGGCCGTGTGGATAAGGTGACACTGACACGTGGGGCTGCTCTGGGCCTTTTTGGGGGCGTTTGTTTTGGTCTCCGGAAACGACGCTTCACCACTGTCTTATTGGGCCCCTTGTTTTATCCTGGGCTGTGTTGGGCTTGCTGGTGGAAGCTTCTAGATGTCTTGTCTAACCCGCCGACCAGCGCACGGTCGCTGCTGATGTTGTTTGGGCCCCATCTTGGCACCGGCCCAGTGTGTTGACGGCCTCAAGATAGTTCTACCTCGAACGCCTGCGAATTGCGATGCACTCTAAGTAGCGTGGCGGAGAGAGAGTAGGCCATGGGCGTGTCCGTGCGCGTGTAATTGTATGGAGTTGGCTGGGTTTTTTTTTCGGCTTTCGCTGGGAGAATGAGAGGGCTAGTGGCGGACCTAGGATTTTAAGTTAGGGTATGCTACATAAAAAAATTATATAATTCGGTAAATTCATTTCAAATTTGATCCAATTCGGTAAAACCACATCCATTAAATTACAAGTAAGCCTTAAATTCAAGAAATAAGCTAGAAATGACGACAAAAATTATGGTATAAATAGTTCAAATGAAACACAAATTGTTTGAAATATAGCCATAAAAGAGATTTACAATATTACTCGTCTGACTCGCTTACTCACGACTTTCTAAATGACATGAATGTCTCGATTATATCATTTTCATCCACTTGGAAGAAAATATCCCGCTCAATGAATATGACTACAATCATCCCAAATACTATCACATAACTTATTCTTTGACTTTGTTGTCACTATATGGCGCCGCGAACAAGAGCTGAGATGTGGCGCCATGTATTTCAAGATCCATTACACCATGTATTATACTTTAGGATAGATGGTGTAAAGTACAAGAATTGTTACATAATTTATTGGGGATAAATAAAAGCAAAAAAATAAAATAAAGTGCATCTCACGGTAAGAATTAAATCTGCACCCTCTTAGTTTAGGGAAAAATAGGAAAGACAAAAATGAAGAGATGTACGTTCACTACAAGAATCGAACCTAGAAAAACACTGTTGGCTGATTTTTTGTGAGAGAAAAATACTGTTCCGGCTGAAAAAACAAGCAGAATAAGACGGATTATAAGCCAGATGAACCGGGCCATAAAAGAAAACCTAGAAAAAATGAGAATCGAACCTAGATTAAAAAACCTAGAAAAATGAAAACGGAAAACAAAAACTAGGAAGAAAGAGAATCGAACCTAGATAAAAAAAAATGAAAACGAAAAACAGCTTAACAGAGAGATCGAACCTGCGACATAGCAATTAGATCTCTAGGTGCACGCCATTGGACTACAATGCTTGTGTTGCCTAAAGTATAATATTATTTTCTGTAGTATCAATAAGTATGTATCTAATGAGTATTAAGCTGACCCACAAGGTATGCCGTGGCCCACCTCGCATACCCCGTGGGTCTGCCCCTGGAAAGGGCAACGGTAGCAGCGCCTACGAGCGCCGTGGGCTGATAATTGTGACCCGCGCTCCGTACTGACACATATTTCATTTGTTTTTTTCTTTGCTCTAGTTAATTATTTTGTTTGTTTTGTTTTTTGTTATTATGTTATATTTTTTCATTTACCTTTATTTTCTTTTGTTTTCCCTTTTTCATGTGTTCTATAGATTTTTCTTGTTTTCATATTTAAATATACATTAATTTACTCTACTTAATTGTTTTCCTTTGTTCATCATTTTCATGTTTTACTTTTGATTTTTTATATTTCACGAGATACATATGATGTTTAAATATTATATATGTTATATTCTATTGTTTACTTTTGTTTATTAATACTATATCTTTTTTCTTTTCTTCTATTTTGTCTTCTTTCTCTTTTCTTTTCTCTTTCTCATAGATTTTCTTATTTTACTCTGTTTAGTTTGTTTTTTAGTTTCATGGTTTACTTCATGTGATAAATATAATGTTCATGTAGTATATGTTTATTTTTTAACATAAGTATAATCATATTTTCCTTTCTTCTACTTTTTTTCCTTTCGATGTTCTTTGGATTTTTATTATTTTTATTTTCCTTTTCTTTTCTATTTAACTGTAATTTATTTATTTATGGTTTTTTTATGTCTTACATTTGTATTTTCTACACTTACATGAACTACATATAATGTTCGTGGATGATACATGTGGTGTTCTACTATATGTTTTTGGATGTTCTCATAGTATAAATGAGATGTTTTATTATCATATTTAGGTATTTGCATAGTGCTCAAGAGAAGTTCTATGGTATATTTTAAGTTTTTCAACTAATATCCATGTAATGTCATTTTAAACTTTCGTCTATTACATTTTTTTGTTTTATTATTTCCGTGTTCTCATATGTCTTGTTATAATGTTCATGTAGTATCTATGTGATATTCTATGATGGTTTCGAGATGTTCATGTTATAAGTAGGATGTTGCATGACTATCTTCAAGTATTCACATAGTACTTACGACATGTTCCGTGGTACATCTTAGATTGTTCAAGTAATATCCATGTGATGTTCCCTTTTATTTTTCTTTATTTCATGGATTTTTTTTTCTGTTTTCCCTTTTGTTTCAACTAATGTTTTGCTCAAAGGTTTATTAACTTATTTTATATTTAATTAACCTATTCGTTTATTTCTGTATATTTCATAGCATTTATTATTCATTTTTTTATTTCCTTCTTTTCATCTTATTTATTTTACTATCATTAATTATTTATTATTTATTTTCATTTTTCCCTTTTATTTCTTATACTCCATGATATACATGTGATATTCGAGTAACATATAGGTGGTGTTCTATTATGTATTCTTTAATGTTCTATTACAATAAATGGGTTGTTCTTTGATTATCTCACTATTTCAAACAGTATGCATCAGATGACTTCTTTACTTTTATTTTGTTTGCTCTATTACATTCTTTTTTCATATTCCATGAGATTTTCTATGGTATATTTTGGTCTAGAACATTATTCATGTGAGGGTAGAATGCTTTTTCCTTTGACTTAATTGGTCTGATACGACTTAATAAAATAACTTTTTATAATCTAGACAAAATATTTATCTGGTGTGGTGGTGGAGAATAAGGCTGGACGAAAAACTCGAAGCTCGTTAGCTCGCTCGGCTCGTGGCTGGCTCGACTCAGCTCGGCTCGGCTCGTTACGATAACGAGCCGAGCCGAGCCAAGATTTTAGCTCGTTAGCTATAACGAGCCAACTCGAGCCAGCTCGCGAGCCGCTCGCGAGCTAAACGAGCTAAGCTTTCAGGAAAAAAAGTATCAAAACTTGTATTAGTTTTTGTATTACTTCATGTCTTGTACTTTACAATTGACTAGTAACTGGTCTAGACCTTATAAATTGACTGGTAACTGGTCTAGATGCATTTCTTTTGTATTATTATTATTCTCAAACTTTAAATAAATACAAATATTATATTTTGTGTATTTTTTATACCTGGCTCGCGAGCTTAACGAGCCAGCTCGAGCTTTTAACGAGCCGAGCCGAGCTGGCTTTCTGACTCGTTAGGATAACGAGCCGAGCCGAGCTGGCTCGTTATCTTAACGAGCCAGAACGAGCCGAGCCCAAACGAGCCGAGCCAGCTCGGTATCCAGGCCTAGTGGAGAATGACTTTATTAGGTCATAGATCTTGTGGTCAGCACATCCTATACATTTATTTATGTTCCTGTTTCCTTTTCCTTTACTATTTATTTTCTTCCTTCTATCTAGAATAGGAACTCCCCAGCTGGGCAGGAACAGGAGGGCACGCGGGAACTCCTCAAGACCTGTTTAGTTCCCAGGAAATTTTACAAAAAATTTCAGATTCCCCGTCACATCGAATATTTGGACACATGCATGAAGCATTAAATATAGATAAAAAATAAAATTAATTACACAGTTTAGACGAATTAGACCATGATTAGACACTAATTACCAAATAACAACGAAAGTGGCTACAGTGCCATTTTGCCAATTTTTTGGCAACTAAACCGGCCCTCAGAATGCATCGCCCGCACAAGCTGGGTCGACACAGGGCGACGTGAGCAGGCAGTCGCGTGCGAGAAGCTTCCCTGGTGGGCGTCGCGTGAGCTGGGCCGTGCCACGGGACGGAATCGCGAACTAGCACTAGACGCCGACTGGTCGGACTCTAATATTCGTGAGATGTTCTACGATATATTTTAAATTATTTTAGTATATTCATGTGATGTTTTATGCGCTTTTATTATATTATTTTTTATGTATTGTTTCATCTTATATTTTATTTTCCTTTTATTTATTTACATTTGATTATTATTTTCTCTTTTGTTTAATTCTTTCTTTCTTTCTTTCGTATTTTGATTTTATTTTCACTTTTAGGCCTGATTTGGATGTAGTCGAATTCGCATCAATCCACATGTGTTAGTGTGGATTGGGGTGGAATTTAAACTAAATTTCACTTCAATCTACTCCAACACATTTAAATTGAGCTGAATTCGATAACATTCAAACAAGGTCTTATATGGCTTTTTTTTCCATGTGTCTTCTCCTCTTTTCTTGTTATATTTACTAATACGTAGTTTTTTCATATTTCATGACATATTTTTGGTCTAGAATATTATTGTTGTGAGGCTAAATATTTTTTTCTTGGACTTTAATCCTTTGATAGGGCACGAATATTTTACGTTTAACCCAAGTCACCTACTGATGTAGTAGACTAGTAGTGGATGAGAAACATCCTCATAAACCATAGGTTGCGTGTTCGACTCTTCAAAACACCTCCCAGTAATATTTTCTTTTTTCTGGAGACGAGAAATTTTTTTTTTTTCTGGAGACGGGAAAACAGAGCGGAGTAATAAGGGCAGGAAAGGGAAGCAAACTGAAGCTCGGGAAACCTTCAGGGGCGCGCACTGAATCGAAACAGGCCGGCCCACAAAACAAAAATGCGGGAAGCTACAGGGGCGCACGGCACAGAATCAGGCCCATGCGAGGAAAACAGAATCGGAATAGGCCCAAGAAAAAACGTGCTGGAAGGTGGGAAACCTGGCCGGCGCGACGCGGGGGTGCCACCCTGGTCAGACCATAGCCGCTCCCTCCCGCCGTCGGATGGTGGCCAACAAGAGTACAAGACCAGGCAACAAGCTGCAAGTATACTGTATACAAGTATAACAATCCTAATAATAATTCATTAATGAATGATATTTTTTTCTAGAGGATAAAAAAAGACCAAAAAAAGGTTACTTTGCAAGTTCTAGGTAACATCATACATCAATTAATTAATACACAAATAGATGATTTTTATATATCAAACTACATCTAGCAAGACAGGACAGCACTGTAGCTTATGAACTGAGAGTGGTTATTATTTTTTAGCCCTATAAATGTATCCTTTTCGAGGGACGAGTACACTGGCCACAATCCCACAACGTAGCCGATGCTAAAAATTATCACGCCCATGCCACTATGCAGAGGTGGAGCCAGGAATTGAGTATAGGGGGGCATGTATAAGACTAGAACTAGTAAACCATCTATTATCTTAAATTTAGCTCTACGACTACGAGCAAGATCACAGGCAATTTGATAAAAGAATATTAGCGACTGTTAATTGCTAGATAAAAGAAGACCACGGGATGATTATGGATTACGAATTACCTACTGCTTCTGGTGGCCTAACCACTACAACCTACAGGACACAATTTGGACAGCAGGTCGGCAGCCGGCGGTGTCAATTTGGGACAGCGGTGGAGCCGCCGCGGTGGCACGGCACGGCGTCTCACGTTCGGCCTTCCACTCCAACGGTACTGGCGTGGCGATCTCCGTGAACTAGTGAAGAAGAAGAGAAGACGACGAAGAGGCGAGAAACGATGGAAGCCGTGATGGACCTTTGCGCCCAGCTACAGGACGACGTACGCATACTGTATTTTCGTGTAGACCGTAATGCCCCCTACCTCTTTCTTCTTCCTCTGGTCCTCCCTCTCCTGCTTGCATGCTCCAATGGCGTCAATGGAGCTCCCCCATGCCAACCACCGCTCTCATCTCCTCCACCTCCGTGCTCCCGTGCATCTAGGAGCTCGCCTAGGGAGGAGCTTGGGGAAGGGGCTGGATGGGGAGGAGCTCGCCCAAGGAGGAGTCGTCCTCCGCCGCGAAGAGCCGCTCTATCGCGGATGGGGAGGAGCTCGCCCAGGGACAACACGTGTCGCACGCCCTCACTCGCTCCCGTGCAGCACCATGGCCTCGTGCGTTGCGCCCGCATAGCGGCCGCGCGCGCCAAGCATGCCTGCGCTCGCCGAGCCACCCGAGTCAACACACCTGCGCTCGCGCCGCTCGTCGCTCGCCAGTGACTGAGCTCGTCGTCGCACGTGCCGAGCCATCCGAGTCAGCATGCCTGCGCTCAGCACTCGCCAGTGACCGAGGTCGCCGTCCCACGTACTGAGCGCGCGGGCCGACGAGTGCTCGGAGCCGACGGCACAGATGGGGAGGCAGGCCAGGGTCGTTGACACGCACTACGTGTCCATGGGGCGATGTGCGCTATGACGCCCCAGCATGCCGCGCGGGTGGCGCAGCTGCGGAGCCGGCGTGCGGCGAGTAGGGATACGACCATGTGCAGTGGGGCGTGTGGCTCTCGAAGACAACGACAACATGGGCGACGGCATCGGCGGCTGGTGTGAGCGAGAGGCCAAGGAAACAGGACGGTGGAGAGGAAGGGATGATGTCGGGCCCACTTGTAAGTGAGATAGAGAGAGGAAGAGTAGCAAGGGTATTTTGGTCCATACAAAAATGAATAGCATTGCAGCTGTAGCTGGGCCCAAGGGCTCGGTAGACGTAGAGCATGGCGTATTTTAGAGACGGTTAAAATTATAATGGCGTATCTCACAATACGTGAATTGTAATGTTATCTCTCGTAACCATGAAAATTGCAATGGCACCGTTGCAATTAACCCTTAACTGTATACCAGAGGACTAGTAACACGTCACGGGGTGTTAGGCCCCCGTGCCCCCTCCCTCCGCCACTGCCACTATGTTAACCGTGGGTAACCAAAATAGAAGTCTGAATTAATGGTGCATGCCTTACATGTTGACCATATGGCCTGGGTTCAAAAAAAAGACCATATGGCCTGGGGATAACCGTCAATAGATATGGGTAACCAAAATATAAGTCTGAATTAATGGTGCATGCCTTACATGTTGACCATGCATGGCCTGGGGCATCATGATGGTACGATGTCCTGACCACTCTATTGTTCTTGCATAGAGTGATATGAGTGGGTGTAAATATTGGTTAGAGAGATAAGGTGGACTAAGGTACTTATGGTTCAAGGATAGACCCGGAGGTGGGGAGGTCTTAAAAGATAAAGTGCTTATGAGAGTGAGAAGGAAAGAGATAACCATGGTTCTAGATTAGGTTCAACCGATGCTAAAGGCTAGGTAGGTATCAAGGCTCACATAGGTATAAGACTTGTGTACGGCTAAGGTGCACACTTGTAGCTAGGTGTGTTCATAGGGTGTAATACCATAGGGTTTTTAAAGTATAAAAATTAAAGTGTTGATTAGGCGGACCCAAGAGAGAATAAAAATTGACCTTTTGAATCATAAGGCATATGAATGACCGAAGATTGTGGTGGCTTAGACCTTGCTCAAACAAATCAGTTTGACTACTAACACGTCTTGTTTGGATATGTATGAATTTAGGACGAGTCACTAAATGTGGATCATTGAATATAACTTAGTAGGATTTTTTGTTCAACTCAGAAAAGGACCGATCCATCATCACCTTGTTCGCCGCCACCTGCTTACGGAGTTCTTGTTCAGTAATGCGTAAGCCTGCCCTGTTCCTCCGTCACCTCTGGCTTGCCCTTCCTCCTTCACCTTAGGCATCACAACACTGCTTAATTACTCCCTCTAACTGCAGCGCCACCGCCGGTTGTTGCTATGGTTCAATGTAAATTGTTGTCCACAACGCAAGTCAAGGGACAGTGACGCCTGAGAGGGGGTGAATTATGCTTTCTAAAAACAACTTGGCCTATGTGTCTACTTATCAAAACATATGCAAGATTTCTATCTAAATGTGCACTACAGTTTTGCTAAGAACACCTCCAGCAAATGCCCTCAAATTAGGGCCCCTAATTTAGATTTGAGGGCTTCCCACACTTTTGAGAGCCCTTTTCTGGGCTCAACTCCAACAATAGCCCTCAAATTAGAGCCCCTACTCCTCTAGAATTCACCTATCAGTCACACTGATGTCATTTTCCGTGATCGCGAGGCTAGCAAAATGGTTGTCTAATAGGATCCGCCACAACGAGAATTAAGTTGCCAGCAAGCAACCGAACATTGGAATAAATTGTTGTGTCGCTTGCCCTTATTGTTTGCCTTCTATTGCACTCGCAATTACATTCATTACTCTGTGTTTGTGTAGTAGCTTTGTGTAGGTGTAGCTCTCTAGTGAGTAGTTTATCTTAGTTTCTAGTTTTAGTGTAGCTCACTAGTTATATTTGCTAGCCTTTAGTAGCTTGTGTGGTTTAGTTGTAGTAATTAAATTTACCACTAGAATTATTGTAGAAGGGCTTGCATTGTGGCACTTAGTGTCAGCCGTTGCGAGGACTTCACCCCGGCCCCACCGAGCTAGTACCACATATCGTCCTCTCGACTGACATAGCACTAACTCCAGGGGTGCAGGGAGGTCCCTGGAGCCACCATCCATGGCCTCCACTCACGGTTGCGGGGGTTGTACCTCAAAACCAAGTTGTTTGGTTACACGATACGGGCCAACCATCAAGGATCACATAACTTGGAAATCATACATCATATTTGCACACAAAAGCTTTACCGTAATGATTATGATTCTGAAGTAAAAGTAAAGTACATGTTACATCATGAAACCAACTACATCTAACCATCCTGTAGTTCTAGCTTCACTCTTGCGCATAGTCTCTGCAACGTTAGAGTAAATGCGCTTTTTGGGAAACGCCCATCCCATCTTTTGCCAAACCTTCGATTTCACCTAAGCTTGGCTTGGGTGATCACCACGCTCTAACAACGTAGGCCGATGAGAATCCTGGATCACCTGTAGAGGTAGAAATGGATCAACTGCGATTATAATTTATAAAGGCTTACAAAACTATCTAGATTGCACTATTTCTATATTCCAGTCTGAATACAGATGTTTCTTGAACACGAGCATACATAACAAATAGTTAGAATTTGAATACACATTCATAAATCTGCTCGATTTGAGAGACAGCAAGAATTTGTTCGATGGTCCCCTCAAAAAAAAAAAAAAGGAAAGAAATGCCATACAACATACAAGAAAAATAACTTATTTTGAAATAGAAAAAATATACAAAATACATAAACAAAAATTCAAATCTCAGTGTTTTGCCGTGCTTGATGATGCGCCAAATGGCAAAAGTGCGACCTCAACGGAGGCGCACCGCATCGACCATTCCCACGGGCCTCACGCCACCCACCGGCCCAACGAACCACTCTGTGAATCTCTCGCTCCTGATTGGCCCGCCGCCCCCTCCCACGGATCGCGTCCTCCGAAACAAATCGCAGCGGTCCGCTTCCCCGCAAATCCAACGGCGCTCAGCCCACGTCACGCGGATCGGCTCCCCACCCCATCACCACCGCTATAAAAGCCGCGCCGAAACCACTCCAAAATCCAAAAAAGAAATCCCCCGCTTCCTCCAAACCCCAATCATCACTTCCCTCCAAATCCCATTTCCCTCTCAGCACCCGCGACTCGCGAGATGGACGGCGGCGGCGCGAAGGTGAAGAAGGCGGCGGCGGGGCGGAAGCTGGGCGGCGGCGGGCCGAAGAAGAAGCCGGTGTCGCGGTCCGTCAAGGCCGGGCTGCAGTTCCCCGTGGGCCGCATCGGGCGGTACCTGAAGAAGGGGCGGTACGCGCAGCGCGTGGGCACGGGCGCGCCCGTCTACCTCGCCGCCGTCCTCGAGTACCTCGCCGCCGAGGTCCTGGAGCTGGCGGGCAACGCGGCGCGCGACAACAAGAAGAACCGCATCATCCCGCGCCACGTCCTCCTCGCCATCCGCAACGACGAGGAGCTCGGCAAGCTGCTGGCGGGCGTCACCATCGCGCACGGCGGCGTGCTGCCCAACATCCACTCCGTCCTCCTCCCCAAGAAGGCCGCCGAGAGGGCTGAGAAGGCCGCCACCGCTACCAAGTCGCCCAAGAAGGCCGCCGCCAAGTCGCCCAAGAAGTAGTAGTGCCCCGTCTCGTCACATCTGATTCTGATCTCAGCTTGGCTGAGTGGTCGTGGATGCCTTTTGCTGTTCTTGCGTGTCCGTGTGTATGTAGTGATGCGTCGCCTCATGTGCCGTGTGTCTCGATCGATCTAGTTCTGGTTCAATCTCTAGCTGTAGTGGTGGTTGGTGATGGGATCTCCATGTTACCTAAGATTTAATGAGAACAAGAGGAAGTGCCTTGCTTTCTTTTGGTTTGCATTCGTTTGTCTCTGGTTTGCATCTTGTGAATTTATTCTTTCCCCCCAATTTTGTCTCTGATTCCAGATTGGCTCCATCCTATCATGGTTTGCATTCATCTGTGATGGATAGTAGCATGATCTTACGAAGTGCCGATGGATGGGTTTCAGAAGAGTGGTAGAGTACATTCCTGACGAGATTGGTAGGTCGACAGGTACATTCAGACCGGGGTTCTATTGTTTGAATGGAATTCATGCCGTTTCTATTTTAAAATTTGATGTGTGCCGTGATGCCGTATTGGTGCGACTGAATTGGGGAAATGGAACATTGAATCCGAGTTTGAAATAGATGTCCATTCCTGACAATTTTTTGTAGTTCAGAAGGTAGATTTGTAGCGGAGTTGAATTGTTCCACTTACAAGTAAATTCAGATTGGTGCGCCTGTGTCTAGTTGATTGAGTTGAGGGTTCAAATATGCAACCCATTTGCTGTTGGTGGAATTGTGAACAAATTTCAACCAACGGTTCCAAGACAGACTGTAGAATGACTAATTCTGTGGCAATAATCTGCTCATGATTTCATCACAAACTGTTCAGGCCCTGTTCGTTTACCAAAACAACAGAGTAAACAAAAACGTCACGCCTTTGCAACTTTGTACAGAGACACATTGCCACCGTATTTCAAATGACAGAAGAGAACACATTCAATTACCAATGATGAATTATATGAAGTATATCATAATAAGCGAATGAATATTTCAATACCAATCAAGTACAACATGTCAAACATATATTGGCACTCAGGCCAGAAAAGAATATTTAGCCAACCTCCTTGTGTTACTAGCTTCAGCTACTACCGACTCCCCAGGGGGGTTTCGGTTTTTGATTTAGGGTTCACTACTAGCGGTATACACGACACAATCAAAATAACAATACTCGTTCCATGTGGTAAACGGTCTCCCAGTTTTTCGTCAACATCCTCCACCTTCCCCCGGCCACCAGCATCCTACCTCCTCAGGCCCTCAACAATGTAGGTAGCATACAGATCCCTGTGTAAGGACAGCACATTGCTGGGTGGTTAGCTTGAAAGTCAAAACGAGGACATGTCAACAAATCACTGCTGTGATCAGGACTGAAGAGTTGCAATCAATCAACTTACATAGAGTGCTGTATGACTTCATAAGCGTCACTCGCAGGCAGAAAGTCGTTCACAGCAACCTCCTTGTTCTCATTCTTCTTGTCTGAATGTCCCGGTTAAAGAAACCATTCAATCTAAACAGGAGGCAAGCATTCTAACATTTGTATCGTCTTAAAATAGTTAACAACGCATGACGAGTATTTTTTTTCTTCTAAAATTGGCAGAGGCTATGATGTTCAGGTCAGGTTTGGGGAATTTTGCATAGTATCTTGTATGTAGAAAAGTTAGAAGAATTTATTAAGCATGATGAAAACATTAATCACTTTATGTAGTACTAGACTCTAGGCAAGCAGGACTAAATACTGATGAATCATAAAAGGATACAGTCCTCAAAGAAGCGCCTGATTTCAGCCAAGCGGTGAGGTGGGAGGTCCTTGATATCATTGTAATGCTTGTACTCAGGATCATCAGCGCACACTGCAATGATCTTGTCATCTGCCTCTCCTTGATCAATCATGGGCATAACACCAATGGCCTTTGCACGTAGGAAACAGCCTGGGATAACTGGCTCCTGCATGCATGGAAGTAACAGTTATAGAAATGTTCTCAACCACAGGCATAAATAGAAAATGGTAAGATTTGCAAAATAGCTCAACTTATACCTGCTCTGAACACTACAAATATACCATTTCGTGATTCATATAATGATATATAGGGACAAAAACATACCTGCATTATAACCAGTACATCCAAAGGATCACTGTCTTCACAAAGTGTACGAGGAATGAATCCATAGTTGTGAGGGTAAACAACTGATGAATACAGGACACGGTCCACCTGCACGTGCACACACATTGAAATGGAAAACAGGAAATATTAGAACTGGCAAGAAATATAGCTTTGCAATAAGACTGGGGGTAAACAGCATTGCTTTACCTTGATCAGTCCAGTTTTCTTGTCAAGTTCATATTTAACCTTGCTGCCCCTGGGTATCTCAATGACCTGACATAGGGATTGGAGTCACTTCTATGAGTCTTTCTTATACATTTGAGCATGCATCAGAAAGTGCCAAGCGGCATAGGAACATGGATGGAGCAAAACACTTCATAGGCATTGACTTTAGAGTACAGGGAGAGTTTTTTCTCCACAAGAAAAGAAAAGGCATTATGCTATTAACATGAACATATCGCACGAATTATATAAAAATCTTAAGTAACAAGAAGACCAGTTAAGCATGATAGGGTGGCCTTACGCAGTTGAATATGGTTGGAGCGCCAGGACCTGCATGATTTGAAGATGATGAGCGTTAAGTTCTGAATGCAAATAGCAGAAATCGATGGCTGGCCATTTGTCAAGTCGAGTGAGTACAATACCTATCTCCAGATCATGCCAAGGGTGTGCAGCAATAGATCTCCTGGACATGGATGACAGTATCCTTTCGTTCAAGGCAGGAACCTTTTGGAACGAGCCTGTATCCTTCACGGCTTCCACAGCGGGCGCCATCGAGACAACCTGCCAAGGATTACAATACAAGGTCTCCCATTAAGTTGATTTGATTTGGTCTTCCAAGAGAAGGAAGAGCAAAACATTGCACACTCATGACAGAGTCCAACATTGACCGCTCGTGGTAACACAGTCCATGCTGAAGACATGGTCCAACACTGACTACACTCGGAAGCTTTGATCTGTGTTCCTTTGTTATAAATATCCCAAACGAAAACAACATTGTTAGGCTACCTAATATGAGGGAGTCACAGCCTTCATGGATCAGGAGCGATCATAAAACTAAATAAATGGTTGTAGGTAATCTTTTTGAAAAAAGAAGGCAGGACAAAATAAAGATTACTAGGTTTCCAGGTTACTTTCGTCAACATGGATGCCACTATCTATCTTGCCTGGTTTAGTTAATAACTACAACAAAGGCACATAGCCAGACAATATATAACCCAAGTTCTTTTTTTCTTTCCTTTGCATATGAATAATCACACGAGCACGCGAAACATATGATCAACAAAAGATTGATCATTCACGATGGAACTGGTAGCAAACTGAAAAGCATGATGTGAGCTAACAAGGGAGCCTGCAACGCATGCAGCACCATGAATGTGATGTAAGGCTCAGCCCTCAGCAGCACATAGAAACAGATCCATTATACATGACGCGCGATCTGGAGCAGCGACAGGACGAATGGGCTGTGAAGTGGAGCTGCAGTAAAGTGCGCGACGTGTACTCGCAGTGTATTAATACATGCAAGTACAGAGAGACGGCGAGCAGAGGCAATTTGCCTATTGCAGAGGACTAACTAACGGTGTTTACTGCAGAGGACGGACTAACCGTGCCTACTGCAGAGGACTAGCCATGCCGCCTGTCTGAGGATGGTGAAGTTGAGATACGGGTGTCTGTCTATTGCGTGTAAAATTGTGGCAACTAATTAAAACTAAATCAAATAGGGGTGGGGGGAGTAGTACGCTTATGGTATGAATGCATGGAGGAAATTGGTGGCAAGGCAGGCTGGCAGCAGGCGTTAAACAGGGTTTGAATCGCATACGCGTATTGTTGACATGGCGTCAGGACACGGCAAGTAATCAGAGCAGCGAGCGTGGATGATGCAAATGAACGCGATCTGAATTACTTTTGTTATGTCATGTTAAAAAGAAAAGGTGAGAGATGCAGGAACAAGCAAGCTTGTTTGAGTTTGGAGGGAAATCCCCCACCCAAAAAAAAAACTGAGCATCAAATTGGCTGACAACGTAATAATAACGTCGGAAGGAGGAGCTTGAGGAAGTGAAACCCTCGCGGCTGCTGGCGAGAACAAGGGGATGGATGAATGAATGGACGAACGAAAAATGAAAGACAGGCACCCCTGTTCTGAACCGGAAGCGACGGCGCGAGCGGGCAGAGCACCGCATCCCCAGTTCCCCAGGGAGCGGGAGCGGGAAGCCTAATCGGAGAGGCGAAGCGGAACGACACGGGGGATCGATCTAGCACGCAGCAGCAGCAGCAGCAGCAAGCTGCTTGGGGGCGGGGCGGGGAGGAACTGAACGGAAGGAGGGAGGAAGACGTTGTACGCACCTGGGTCGGCGGCGGCTTAGATCCAAATCTGGGAAGAGGGAGGAGGCGCCGACGGGGAAGGAAACCCTAGAAGGCACGCGAGGCGACGGAGTCGGGATGGAGTGGGCGGAGCCGCGCGGTCTGGTTTTAAAGCGGCGGAGCAGAGGACGGAGGAGGCGCGGCGGACGAGGACCGACAGAGAGAGAGAGACCAGAGACGGTGGAATGGTACTTCCCGCTTCCTGGGTGGGTTCGGTGGGCCCTTTTCCGCGTTTAAAGGAGCGCTTGCTTGCGATTTCTTTTTTTTTAATAAAATATCGTTATTAAGGGCCTGTTTGGCCACCCAAGCCAAAAAAAAAGTTGGTGTAGTACCCGTCACATCGAATCTTTAAACGCATGCATGAAACATTAAATGTAGGTAAAAAAAATTAACTAATTACACAATTTGTCTGTAAATGTCGAAACGAATCTTTTAAGCCTAGTTAGTCTATAATTAAATAAATTTTGTTAAATAACAACGAAAAATGTTACAAAAATTTACCCAAAATTTTTCACCAACTAAACAGGCCGTAAGCAGAAGCACCTGCTCCTCTTGTCTGGTGGTGCTCTGTTCAGGCAGGCAGTCATCAGTCAGAGGTGGAAGAAGCCCCCAACACCCCAGGGTTTTTTTCCTGTAATTGCATGCGTGCCCCTGGACCTGGAATGTGCCGCCAAGCACGCAGGGAGGAGTAGCATACTCGGTGCGTGTGAACAAGGGCGGAAGCCGAGGGTGTTTCTGCGATTTCCACCCACCGGTGCCCGACCGGCGGAACGGAGGCGCCGGTCCTCATCCACGTGGCGGTGGCGCACTCTACCGAGCGGCTGGTGGGGGTCCGCTTTCTGATCCTGCTCGGCGTGCGTGGGATGCGGCAGTCCCAATGAAAGAAACTAGTAGTTTCTATAACATAGGATACCATACCAAAAAAGTACCGCTTTCCAACTCATAGTTTCTATGAGTAATAATTATTTTCTCTTTCTCCTTTCAACTCTATCTTCTTCCTCCAATAGGAGTGCGATACGAGTTCCCTAGAAACTGGTGGTTTCTCCCCAATGATGATTTCATGGTTTCTTAGTGCATTGGGTCAAGAGTAGACCTGATTTCTTCATGAAGAAACCATTTCTATGATTTTTGCTCTCTTTCTTCATTAATTACGTTGCCATGTCAGCATTTTGCCTACGTGGTAAGTCATTTAATGAGGATAGAAACCATCATCAATGCACCATTGGGACTGCCCTCAGGCATCATCAGGAGCCATGGGTGGGCCCGGTGTCGGTGTGTGTTTTTTCTTTTCTTTTTTTTTTAAATAATAAAAGGAATTAAATAAATAATAAATAACCAATTAATTGCTGCCTCCGCGCAGGAGGAATATGCATGGCCGGGCGCGGGCGGAATCCGATTCGAAGGTGCGGTGCGGTGCGGTGTGGATTGGATGCGGATGCTTCATGCTTGGCTGGCGTGGAAGCGACGCGACGCCTGCCGGCCGCAGTGCACCAGCAGCTGACGCCTGAACCGAACAAGTGACGCGTTTTTTATGCACCAATTTTTGTTTCCCTTTTCAACTAGTATTTATTGTTCCAGTGGATTTCTATTATATTGTGACCACAATAAGCGTGAGGCAGGCGGAGGCCGGAGAGGTGCCGTTGGCGCGTCAACAGAACAAGAGGAACGAACGGTGCAGCTCCATCTGCTAGCTGCTGCGTCGCGGCGGCGACGGGGGACCAATTGCGATCTGCTGATCTGCAAGCAACCCAGGGGGTGTCGGTCGCACGTCGGTGGTCGGTGGTGCAGGGCAATGCAACGCGGCCGTTGGTGAGACGCACGGCGCACGAGGAGGCGTAGGCCGTAGCCGGTGGAGGCGCGACCAGGACCAGCAGCTGCGTCGTGCTGGGCAGCGCCAACGACGACCGCCTCCAATTCCTCCTCCCGTCGTTTGCCTGCTTGCTTTTCTTCCTACTACTATTACTACTACTAGTGGCTGGCCGTTGCTTGCTTCCACAGCGAGTCACCGTGCGTAATAAAAAGTGTATGTAAACGCACAAGGATGACGGATCCATGGACAAACGCAGCCCAACAAAAGCTGCGACTGCGACGACCAAGCAGGAGCCGAGGGTGCCTGGCTAGAACGTGTGTGGTAAACGGCTGCGCTGCGCCTCGAGATGGATAGATGCCCCCTTCCTACTCGTCATAGCTTACCTCCCGCATACGACCCATCAGTAGTTGCAATTTTCAATTCTTGCAGTTATTACTACTGCAAGAAAAAGAGAATGGATCCCTTCCCTGCTGCGTGACGTGACTGCGTGGTTGGCACGCGTTTCGGTCTCCATTCCCCAGCCTCTCGGACGTTGACCTCGGATATATACGCAGCTGGCTGCATTACGATTCGTTGAGCTAATATTCGAGTAGAATTTTAGTCGACACTCCAACTAACACTAGTTTACAAGTTGAGAAAAGAGAGGTAAATCAGATTAATATTAGCTAATGGTTTGTGTACCAACTAGTATAGAACTAAACTTTAGTCCTCTAACGATCAGTTTTAACAGCCACTAAAATTGCAACTAATACTGAGTGCGATTCAGACGGACCTTATGTATCATTTGTGCTAGCCACGACTTCACATGACATGGGGAGCTGTTGGGGCGAAAAAAAAACACCACGTAAATTTAGTAAGACTACACAGCTCTCTAAAATGTTTGTGCATAGATTCGTGACGGGTGACAATCCTCACCGATTTTTTTTCTCAGAAAATAAAGCTACTAGTAGTGTTTCTTTTTTATTACCCTTGCTTTTTTTCTCCAACTAATTAAGAGAGCGCTCCGTGCCTCTGTCAGCGTCCTAAAAAGATCTCGTCTGCTCTAAACTTGAAGTCAATATATATATATATTTAATTTGCTCTGCGCCAGTGGATATTTAGGCCCCGTCTGGTTCCACCGGATAGCGCAGAAGGAGATTAAAAAAAATCTCCACGGACTCCAGACGGGTAGGATTCTGGTAGGGATTAGAATTATCTCGGCGCTGGTTTTCCAGAATCTCACAATCCACCGAACCCTTGATATTTCGGGATAGTTCCCATCATCAAATGCCAGAAGACAAATCTGCCCCTGCCTATAATCCAGGATATGTAGACCAGGATATGTAAATGTTGAGGGCATTTTGGAGAAAGATGATTTAAGTACCTATAATCCATAGGAAGAATCCCAATATCCAAACAGGTAGGGATTTTTAGTATCCAGAATCTGGATTTTAGAAATCTGGATTCTAGAATCTGGATAATAGAATCCCATAGGATTCAAACGGGTCCTTAGCATATGCCAGCAATATCCCACGGCATCTTCTATTCTTCTTCCGTTGCCTGGTCAGTCATCAATTCAAAACACGGCAAAGATAATTAAAGCCAACAGCTGGTACAGAGAAAAAAAAGTCTTCGTCTCGCTTGACATCGTGACATGCGGCTCGATCTAGTAGCTCCTAGTAGCACTCACGTACTACGTACACCGACTACACGGTACTAGTAGTTGGCAGGAGTAATAAATAATAAGAAATGCTAACCTTCCACCGAGTGTTTTAGAAGAAGTTGACACGCGATTTCTAGCGGCGAGCGATGGCCGTCCGATTAGCACGGAGGAAGAAGGAGGTCGTCCGATTCGTCGGCAGCGCCGGCTCCGACAAGTAGCCATCCGATTCCTCCTTCTCCACCGGAGATGAAGACGACGACAATGGTGGCTCAGCGAGCCTCTCCCCTCTCTTTCTTCTCCAACTCCGGCAGGTATAGAAGAGGCTGGTCAGGGGGAGGCAGGCAGGCAGGCCAGGTGGTGGGGATGGTACCTGGGCGGTTTAGGGGAGTTGGCGTTGGTAGCGGTGGCCGGGCCAGGTCGGGACGGGGGAGGCTCGCCAGAATTAGAGAAGATGGCGACGGTGGCAGGTGGGGAGGGAGAGGGAGGCCGTCGCGGAGCTCTATCGAGACCCTACTGTGCCGTGGCGGGGTAACTGACGGCGGCGGGAGAAGGGAAGAGAAACAGTGAAAAAATCGGATTTGGGTGAGGGGTGAAACACCCGGATATAAAATAGACAGACATATAATAATTGATAGACCACTGCACGCACTGCACTAGTGGAGTACGTGCACACCAATACAATCAAAGGGGTACATACTCTTGTCGATCTTATGTTATTGCAGCTCTCACGTATTTAGTACAATACAAACAAGCCATGGCCGGACGTATATGCTTCTTCTACTAAAAAAAAATATAGTAATAAGTAAGCCATAAACAATGCGTACATGCATATAGACTCAAAGTTTAAAGTTAATTATTATTAGCTTCGCTATGATTTTTTTATAGTATACTTATTTATTGTCGTAATTATTTGTTATAAAGTTAATTAAAGTTTAAATAATTTAATTAATTAAGGCTCTAACTAAAAATTATATTCACCCTGTTCGCTTGAACTACTTTTCAGCTAACGAACAATGTTTTTCTCATACAACAAATCAGTATAAGTCAAATTTCAGCATAAGCGAATAGGACGATTATGTTTAGAATGGGAGTAGTACTGATTAAGGGCTTGTTTGGCAGGAATTTTATTCTAGCTTCACAAAACTGTTTTTCATCTTTTCTTACCAAAGAAGTCCAGATGAAATAGCTTCTCCATAAAAGCTGTTTTCAACTCTTTTGAGAGGAAAGACCCGAGGTGAAACTGGAAATACAACTTCGCCTAGCTTTCTCTTTATCTTGCTAAAAATTGTTTTAACAAACGTTTAAATCTTGACTGTATCAAATAGACCGTAAGTATAGAAAAACATGGTTTGTTTCCTAAAAAAAAGTATACAAAAACATGGTTTGTTTCCTAAAAAAAAAATCATGGTTGATGCATTGCAGCTGGGAAGCGCTCTCTGCGTGGTTAGCACGCGTCTCCAGCGCTCCGAATAGACTTTGACCTCTCGGCTGGATCCCCACCTTCTTGGACCTCGCTAGGACCCTTTTTACGTGTTCTTTTATCATATCGGGCCTCGTTTAGATGCACTCAAAAAGTTAAATTTTTTTTCATTTTCTTTATCACATCAATCTTTGGACCTATACATAAAGTAGTAAATATAGATAAAAAAATAACTAATTATACAGTTTAGTTGGAAATCACGAGATGAATCTTTTGAACCTAGTTGGTTCACGATTGGACAATATTTGTCAAATAAGACGAAAGTGATACTATTTATCGGTTTGAAATTTTTTCAGCATCTAAACGAGGCCTCGGTCAGTCCGTCCGCGGGGGGATGGGGGTAGGCTCCTCCTGTAGCTAGCGCTGCTCCTATAGGACACAAAATCTTGTTTCTTTACCACTAGTAATACTTCCGTCGTAATAAGAAAAACACTTATGTTTTCTTAACTTAAAACTATCAACAAATTTATAGAAAAAAATACTAACATTTATATGTGTATCAAACAAATGTTATTAGATTTATCATGAGATATATAGTTTCTTGAAAATACATTAACTAAGCTGAAAATACATTAAAGCCTTTTTTTATGTGTGGGCTATCTCCCAAATTATAAGTCATTCTAATTTTCATGGAGAGTCAAACCATATCAAGTTTGACCAAATTTATTTAATAAAATAATAATATTTATGATACTAAATAAGTACAATTAGATTTTTCGTTAATTATATTTTTATAGTATACCTATTTGATGTCACAAGTCTTTATAATTCTCTCTATAAGTTTGGTCAAATTTGAAATGATTTGACTCTTAAAAAAATTAGAATAACTTATAATTTAGAACTGGGGTGAGTAACAGTATTTCCTTTTTTTCGTCGTATACACGGAGCAACAGCGAGAGAGCTAGGGAAGAGGGAGTTGTTGTTGGATTTAATTGGAATTAATCAATTACATTTATCAATTAAATCAAAAGAAATTTCAAAGCTAGGACTAATGCTAGGTGAAACTCATAACGTGTTAATAGCCATTAGGGGATGTTTCAAGGAGAGTTAATGGTTAGTTAGTAGTAACGGATAATTGATTTGTCAGTTAGTTACTAGTAACTAATATGGTCTTCATGCCATCATCAACTAGGTTGATTAGTGGGTTACTAGTAATGGATAATTTATTTGTTAGTTAGTGGTAACTTACATGGTGTTCATGACCATTTATCAATCACTACACCTATCTTTTCGTGTCCCTGGAAGGCTACATAAGGCGGCGCTCTCCTCTTGTTCGCGAGCGCATGACACACAACCACGTCTCACCAATTCGCTGTTGAGTTGCTCTCTGCCATCCCCGTCCTGGGTCCTGCGCGCACGGGAATAGGGAGAACAAGCCTCTGAAACAGGCGCCGTTCGTGAGTTCATCTGCTCGGGTGAAGACCGGCAATCAGGTTTTTTGGGAGCGACTACGCGACTGCTCTATCGTACAACAACATCATCTTATTCCCGGCATTCATGGTGGTAGCGGGAGATCGGCACTGCATCGAGCGGGACGACTACTCTAACCGGCGCTATGTCGATTAGCACAACCGGCTTTGGTGCCGCGGGGTATGTTGTAGTCCATCCCCTATTTTGAGCAATTAAAATCATGATAATTGATGTCACCAATATTTTGATAATATTTTTCTAGATTAAACTGGTACCGAAATTGCCTAATTATGTCAGCATCCTATGGATAGATCCTGCCTGCTCTAAACTATAATTAAGTCATTCGTCGTGCGTGATACATATTGCTGTGCCACTAGCCATTAGCATATGCCACTAATATCCCAACGCATCTTCTTCCGTTGCCGAGTCAGTCGGTCGGTCAGTGGCATCAAAACTCGGCAAAGCCAACAACTCAAGAAAAGTATCCGTCTCCCATCATTAATTCTCCGGCTGTGACGGACAAGCAAGCCATATTATGCTAATGCTAGCTACTAGTAATAGTATATGCGCGCATCTGCATGCTTCTTTGGTGTCCGATACCAAAACACGGCAAAGCCAACACATGAGAACGAGTAGTAGTAGTAGGATCTTAGTTTGACTAAATTTAAGTTGATGGCCGGTGTCGTCAGTCAGTCGTGTCGGTCGCACGTCAATCGCGGATCGATCGATCCATCCATCTGAATATCTGACCATCCATGCTTCTTCCCTGGTGACGAGGGAGGGAGGGAGAATCTGGAACGGACCCAACGGCCCTCCCTACGTAGAACCATTCTTTTCCCCGTTTGGCCGGGTATGTATGTACTCCTAGTCCTCTAGAAGCACACAAGTTTGCCTCTTTCCTCGTATAGAGAGCAGAGAGCGCTGGCATCAGCACCTAAAGATCAATAATCTAAACTATCCCTCTGTTCGGCTGAGTTTATCAGCCGTGGAACAGTATTTTTCTTTCACAACAAATCAGTCACAGCCGGCTTATAAGCCAAAAAACAGCCTGCCGAACAGGGCCTATATATAATTTAGGATCTGTTAGGCACAACTCATAACAGTTTCATGAGCTGTTGTAAGCTGTTTTTTTTTTATCAAACACTCATTTCTTAAACAGATTCATGGGTGAAACTGTTTTTCTTCCCTCTCATAAAAATATGAGTTGAATGAAGCTGAAAAAAGTAACTTTACCCCAGCTTCATCTCCTGTGTGTGAGACCCAACCTGAAGAAAAACTAGTTTTGCCCAGGAGACAGAGAGAGAGCAGACACTCGGGCAAAGGAGTGCGTGTGCCGGGGGTGCGGCCACCGGGAGCCATGCGCGGAGGTTGCAGGAGAAGCCACTGACGCGAGCACGGTTGCCGGAGCTCGAGATGCGGCCGGCAGGGCTCGCTGCCGCGTAGGCGCGCGACCGTCGAGGCTCATCGTCGGAGTTTGAGGTGCGGCCACAGGGCCGCTGTAACACCCGGTGTTAAGCGTGCATTAGCATTTGCAAATCATGTGCATAAACATAATCATGCATTAATAAGCACCACATAAAGTATAGGCTTGAAACATGTTAATGAAACATGCATGTTGCAATGTTTTGTTTCAGTAGATTTAATGTTATGTTGATGCTTGTCATGCCGTGTATGTGCTTGTTTTAGTAAATAAACAACTTAGAAATGTTTAGCAAGCAATTTAGAGCAAGGTTAGTACTCAAAATTTTCTCAAATTTTGCTTTTAAAATTAATCTTCCAAAATAGGGTTTTTATTTAAATTGACTTTGCTCCTTTTGGCAAAGTTGAAGATCACAATTTTTAGAGCAACTTTTATTTTTAAGTCACTTTTTGAAAATAGAATTTTGGTGCTCAAAATGGGATTTTTGGGATTGTTTTACATAAAAGGAAAAGAAAAATCAATTTATTTGGAAAACGGGCCGCACCCCTCCTATCTCGGCCCACGGTCGAAGCCGACCCGGCCCAGCTCCCGCGTCTGCGCTCGCCTCCCCGCCCGCGCGCCTGCGCCCCGACCATGCTCAGGCGCTCGCCGCCACGTGGCGGCCGTATGCCGTCGACGCCGGCCGGGTGGCGTCTGGTGGCCCCCGCGCGCGCCTTAAGCCGCTGTCCGAGCTCCCTCTCCACCCTACTCCACTCCATTCTCTCGCCAGCAGCGCAGCAGAGCACGCGTAGGCGAGCTCCGCCACCGCACCCGCGCGCGCCTCGCCGGAGTAGGTCGTAGCCGCCGCTAGAGCTCGCCGCCGACGACTACGTCTCGCCCAGAGCACCGCTACGCCTTCCCGCATCCGGTGCCCCCCTTGGTAAGCGGCGATAACACCCCCATTGTCGGGGATCCCCCGCCGGAGTCGGGCGCGGCTCACCGGAGCATACCGCTCCGCGGGTCCAGCTCCTCCGCTCCATCTCTCGCCCTCCTTTCTCGCGCACGAGCACCGCGCCGCGTCACTGATGCTCCCGAGCACCTCCATTTATCGTGCCGTGGTCGGGGACGCCTCACCGGCGACGACCCGCGCCGCTGCTCCACCATGCATGGTGGCGGCTGGCTTCTCGAGCTCCTTTGGCCACGCCACGGGCACCGTTGGGTTCACACGAGGGTGGGGAGTACGCCGGTGGTCTTGGCCTGGCCGGAGACCTCGCCGTCGGCGAGATCTCGATGGTCAGCGCTGCCCTGGCCGTGTTTCCCTTACGAGTGGGGTCCCGCTGACCCGAGGGCCCGCCTGTCTGTCCCTCTGTGTGGATCCGGGGTGAAGGAGCAGGGTGTGCGTAACAAATAAGGCCGTGTGGATTTTCAGTTTTTAAAGAAATGAATTTCCAGATTTACTTAAATGCTTCCAAAAATCATAACTTGCTCCATATTGCTCCAAATCTGATGAGACAAGTTTTGCTGTGTTGCTTGTAAGTAGATCTATAGTATAAAAATGTTGCATGTGGATTTTGTGATACTTTTATATAGGGCTTTATTTAATTTATTTAAATGTTGTTTTCTTTAAAAATGCATAGTAAATAGAATATAGGTCAGAAAAATGTGAAACTTGTTTTGTTGGTCTATTAATGTGATGCACTTTCTATGAAAAATATATACCATGCATGTTCTATAGAAAAATAGGGCTATCTAATTTATGTGCATTTATTTGCTATTTCTTTTAAAATTGCTAGAGCTAAAAATGTGTATAGAATATGTATGTGAAACTTTTTGTATAGTGATTGTAGACTAAGTAGATTATGAGAAAAATACTAAATCTGATGTTTGATACCTTTCACAGTACAAAGTATTTTCATGCTCATTTGTCTATCATAGCTTGTCATTTTTGTGTAGGCTGTTTTATTTATCCAAATGCAATGAAAATTTTATGGTAGGCTACTTATAGTATGATAAAGCTATTGTAATTTTCTTAGATTTTTCTGAGTACCAGAAATATATGTTGATGTTGTAGCCCTAGATTAAAGTGAAATAAAAATAGGATTCTTATTGCATGATTAGTTTATTTTGTACACTTTGGTGTATTTTTGAAGTATTTTGACTTGCTGCTATGACTTGGCATGTTAGTATAGTTATGGTGATAAAGTGTAGTAGCACTTGTGTTATGGCTATATGGTAGTTAGTAGTAACTAATGGTAGTTAGTAGTAGAAGAGAATACAGTAGATGACATGTACTTGTGGTACATGTTTTTGGATGATGTTGACTACCTAGTAGTAGAGTTTTACATCTACTCTGTCTAACAAAGCTAAACATGTTCATCTACATTACATGCAATCATGATCATCATATGTCATCTCATCTGATGCACCACTTGCTTAATCACTAACACCTATGCATCATAACAGTATAGCAGGAGAAATCGGTAGCAACCGAGCCGGAAGCAACCGAGGAAGTCCCGCGGGAAGAGCCTGCACAGGAGGTGCAGGCCGAGGAGGACGCCGTTGACGAACTTCAAGAGTGTCCAGACCACTGTCCGAATTCATTTGAGCGAGGCAAGCCCCAAAGCATTCTAACTTCTAAGTCTCCTACTTTATAAAAGCAATCAATTATATATGAGTTTTATATATTGTTGCATTAGGTTATAGGAATTGAGTGAAACCGTTGATGCATTTATTATTATTCTTGCCTACCTTGTTATATTCTTATCCTGTTAGGTTTAGGATCGAATAACTGCTTAGCCCTGCTTAGACCGGCAGCAGTCAGTGCTTTCCTATCACTTGCAATTATAGATGGTTACTGGAATACTTTAGCTATGGAATGGATGATATCCTGGAAATAGCCAAATATTGATGGATAATTGGAGACCGGACGGAATAGTTAGAGGCAACCAGACAGGGTTCTGGGGTGCTTGTAGTTTTCCGTCTATGTCGATTAAGGACCGATCATTGCTCATCCCTCTTGTCATGTTGAACGCATGTCTCACATTTAGCTGGCTAAATAACGTACCTTTCGACTGCGAAGCTAGTGACACTATTTGGGCTGGGATAAACTCGGACTCGCAGACTGGTGCTGAGGGGGGTAAGACGGGGGCACGAAGAGTGAGCCCAAGGGCAGGCTAGATCCCGATTCTTGGTAGTCGGAAGGCCCCTGGATAGTGCGGTCCATGATTGCTATCCCGCGATGTTTACCTGAATGGTATCATTGGTGATTTGTAGCTCACTTAATCGGTGAGTGTGGTTTGTGTGAGGAATAAATCACTAGCTGGTTAGAAATCGATTCTAATCGCCATCGCTCCTGAATAGTGAGCACTTGACTCGAGCTACGTCATCATAGTAATGATGATGAAACATGGTTGGTTATATGGATGACGTTGAAAAAGCTAAATTTAAGTTGGTAACTGGATGTTAATGGTTAATCAAGTGATTGCTATAACATAGGTGTTTACCTAGACTGATTGGTTATATTAAAGATGATGCAAAGCACTTAAATAGTTCATTATGTTAATTTATTGCTTTTTTGTAAATGAGTCAGCTAGTCCACTAAAAGAAAGCATTGCATACTCCTTGGTGTCACTTTATTTTAGTTTAAGACGGGTAAATCTAGCTGAGTATCTTTTCGTACTCAGTGCGTTGTTCCCATTGTTGTTACAGATGGTCAGATGTACTATGGATATACATCAACTGCCTGTATCCTGCGATGGACGACAACTAGTACCAAGGGCATGGTCGCTCCGTACGTCTTACCTGATGCTTTTGCTGGACATGACTATCAACTGGCACTGTATTTGAACTAAACGTGTGTGATTTTAAAACTATTTGCTTCCGTTACTTTATTATGAACTTGGTTTGTAATAACTTTATGTTTTAAACTCCGATGTGTTTCAATGTTGTTGCGAACTTTATGTAATATGCGACTGTGGCTACTAAACTTGTATAATCTTGGTTTGTATGTTGGTTGGTTTGAAATCCGTCATGATTTCACGGACTACCGGGTTATACGGGCTTAAGTTGCTAAATTATCTGCTTCGACGGATGATTTTCTTACTTAATTTCGTATAATTGGTCGATTCTATTATAGCCGCCGCCAAGCCGGAGCGTCGTGGGGGGTTGATATGCTAGGGCGCGACCGTGGGGGCTCGGTCTGCTACAGTCACGGCCGCCAGGGGCACGTGCTTGAAGGGACGCGGCCGCCACCGGGGCGCAAGCGTGGGGGCTCGGCATGCTGGGGTCGTGGCCATTGGGTGCGCTACCTGCCGGGGTCGCAGCCGTCTGGGGCATGTGCTTGCCGAGGTGCAGCCGCCAGGGCCCGGTCTACTTGGGCGCGCGGTCGTCGCGACTCGGGACAAGGACGTAGGCGTCGGGGGCTTAGGAAGAAAGGCCATGGAAGAAGACATAAAAAATAATAAAGAAAAGAGAGGGCTAAGGATGCTATGGTAATTTTAGTTTTTTTTTCCATCATGTGAAGCTGTTTTGTCAAATAAGGTTCCAAAAACAACTTAGCTTTATGAGTAGAGCTGGTCATTGAGCTGAAAACCAAAAAATAGCTTCATTGGTGAAGCTGAGTTGTGCTAAACGGGACCTTAAATCAGGTCTTAGAGCATCTCCAGCAACACTACCTAAAACTCTATTTGGGTAGCCACCCATTTTCGTACTACCCAAATTTTGCTCTCAACTCCAGTAGTACTTCCTAATAAAACTGGCTACCCAAACTCATCCTAGCAGAGAATGACATGTGGGTCCAACATGTCATCCTCTCTTCTGTCTTCTTCTACACATCCTGTGCCGCCGGAGGGGGAGCAAGGAGGCAGGAGAGGGGCCGTTCGCCGGAGGGCCGCCGCATCTAGTGCCCTCATCGGCCGGTGGAGGCGCAGGTGCCGTCGTGGAGGCCGGATTTGCCCTCAACAGTCGGAGCAGAGAGCAGGGGAGTAGGGGAGCAGCAGCGGGGCTGTTCCCCGGTGGAAGGAAGATGAGTGACGACGACTCCTTGCGGCTCCCCATGTGGTGGCGAGCTCGGGAGCGGCCGGATCCGATCTTGTCGACCCCGAACACGGAGACTGCCGGACCCACGCTGGGGATTGCTGCCGCCTCCTGCGCCGGGGAGGGCCGCCGCCTCCCACGCCAGGGAGAGCCGCCCACGCCGGGGGATGGCCACGCCGCCTCTGACGCTAGGGCAGGGACGCCGGTGGCTCCCATGCGACGACATCGAGCGAGTGCTCGGCAGAGGAAAGAGAGGCGCGGGACGAAAACCGATGGAAGAGAAAAATAGGTAGTCACCTTTGGTCCAATGAGAATGGGTAGTGGGAGAGGGGACTTGGGTCGCCAACAAATTTGTTGGGTTAAGTAGGTAGTCTGCTAGAGTTGATTTTTTAGTTCCTACTACCTAAATTGGGGATATATAGTCCATTTAGGTAGTCTGCTGGAAATGCTTTTGCTACGATTCCCGATTTTCTTTTACCAACTCAACTCAATCTAAGGATACAATTCCGGTCCATTCCAATTTCGTCTCCCACGCAGGGGAGACAGTCACAGTACCCACCACAGTGACGAGTGACAAATTCGATCCAACAACCAATGGGCCGAATTGGAATGGACAGGCCCGCCCAGAAACACAAAAGACACAAATGCTTGCAAGGCTAGGCTACGAACAAGGCCCAACTTTGTATCACATGTACTGTACAATATGGTGCATGTGTTCCTTCCGAGTCCAAACTTCCATACTTCCACAGCAGAGCAGAGAACTCAATCGATCGGAGCAGTTCGCGTCAATGTTTTGATTTAAAGCAATTGTTTCCTAAAAAAGAAATTTCAAAACCAAAACTCCCCAACACACATGTCCATCTTATGATGAGGATTGTAACGGCATCATCATATCGATCGCGTACGTAAACTCATATCCCACCTTAATTCACATATGATGATGGGTTGGGAAATTAACTTATTTTTATTCCAATCTACTACAGCTCATATGTATTAAGATAGATAGATACGAGCGCATCTAATCAAGAGCCAAGCCCTTATATATGGAGTATGAATTGTAAGAGCGAGAGCAAGGTGCATCGGATCAGGATGTTAAGTTTTCCGCTGACCATATATGAAGCTAGCTGCTGCTCATCCAAATCGAAGCACACAGCGGAACCTTTCTAGACTATTTTGCATGTGCAGCTGCAGCGGCGCCGGCTGAATTCCGTTGCCAGAGGACGAAGGATAATAACAAAACTAAAACTAACAACAGTGGGTGGAGCAGCAAAGGAATTAATTATGAATTAGTAAGTCAATGACCTTCATCTCCTACAAGCAGGCCTACCAACATTGTTTTGTTGTTCTCGACTCTCGAGCCTGAACCGGAAAAAGCTTGCGCTTGCATTGCGCGTTCCCAAGAATGTCGTCGTCGTCGTCTGCCAGCCTCACCGGCCGGTGTGTCTGTCGGCCTGTCGCCGCCGGCTGCCCATTGCAATGCAAGCCCAACGATAGATGCGTGGCCCAATGGCAGCTAGCTAGCTAGCCAATCATCATCCCTATTCCCTTAGAGCAAGGTCAATGAGCCAAATTGCTTGGCTATAAGACAAGGTATAAGAGCCAAGTTATACAATAAGTGTTTTCTATTTATCTTTAAAAAGTATCTCTCCTATTTCTCCTCACAACACTTGCTACTTAGACCCACTAACACCTATGCTTCCGTGTCTAGCTTGGTGCTTACATGGGAGCCAATATCTTATCTCTCCTCTCTTCTCTCCTCCACATCAGCATTAACTTGGCTATAAGCCCATTAGGGCACCCCCAACGGAGGCATACACGATTAACAGCCTCAACAAAGAGCTACGATACATGTAGGATTAGATGCAATGAAGCTAACGGCCCTGTTCGGCAGACTGTTTTTTTGGCTTATAAGCCGGTTGTAGCTGATTTGCTGTGAGAGAAAAATACTGTTCCACGGCTGATAAGCCGTGCTGATAAGCTCAGCCAAACAGGGGAACATCTTTGCAACCCAGGTACATCTGCTCATTTTTTTCTTGGCCCTACTGTCCTGCCATCTCCTGACCTTGCTATTTCTCTCTTTTCTGCACTTTCTAGGGTCATGTGCACTTTCTTGGGCCACGTTTAGACGCTTGATTCGGGCGGTACCGATTTACTGTGATGCACTATAGTAATTTTGTTTTTATTTAGTAATAATTGTCAAACATTGATTAATTAAGCTTAAAATATTTGTCTCGTAAAGTACAACAAAACTGTACAATTAGTTTTTGATTTCATCTACATTTAGTACTCCATATATATGCCGGCATTTTGATATGATGGAGAATCTTCTTTTTTATAGTGAAATTTGATGGTGAATTTGAGTATCTAAACAAGGCCTCGGATATATGTGTGAGAGGCGCTGTATCACAAGCTGACGTTGCTGCTGTGCCTCAACCAGTCAACCGCACACACGTGCGGCTCCATGAATGCTTCTGCAGTTCGTCAGGCGGGGCGTCGGATGCTTCTGCAGGCTAATATGACACCCTGCCGAGCCATCACTTCCTTGCTTTTTAGTTCCACCTGGCATCCGAACCTACGTGGTTGACAAGACCACCAGCCACCTGGAGCGTTGGGCACGCCCTTACTGTACCTGCTCTTGTCAGCTACTCAGCACGCACGGACATGGCATGCTTGCATCTGCATGCATGACATGCATGCTTTATCCTTCCGGGGCCTCGGACCGCGGCCGATGTCGCCTCCTCCGCCGTGCCGGCGCATGGCACGCGGCGGCATGCATCCATCGATCCTCTCAATTGATTCACACTGCAAAGCGACGCGGCGGCGGGCAGCCAACTTAACACTCGTCACATGACCATCCATGCTGGCGGCGTTCGCGCGCTCCATCGATCTCTAGACTGTTCATCATCTCCTCGCCATGGCCCATGGCATGAGTGATATGGCCGTGGAATTACCCGGTGCCAGTGTCGTGTCGCGAAGCGAGCACCCAATGTTCCATCGTGTGTCGTCGTCAGAACCTGGACGAGTGCGCCGGCGCCGGCTTGTCGCCGCCGTCGCCACCAAGGGGCGCGGAGAAGAGCGCGGCGACGGGGCGGTGGTCGGAGAAGCGCGACTCGCCGCGCGCGTACCACTGCTGCTCAATCCCCTCGCCGCGCCACAGGATGCGGTCGCACCTGCGGCCATGTCAACAACCAGCATTCATGTCAACATGCGTCGTCTGCGCGCGTCTCAGCCAATGCCGGCGTAATTATACATTCAGTAGGATCGTCGGAGTAACGTACCATGCCGGCGTGCGCTTCTTCCTGTCCCGGGGCCCGGACCCGTCGGCGGAGGAGTCGGCGATGCTCATCATGGCGTAGGCGTCGGAGCCGGCCACGTACTTGTAGGTGGGCGGGAACGCGATGAGGCCTTCCTCCCACCCGGCGAACACGCGCCCGGCCTTCTGCTCCGCCCGAAGCTGGTCCCGCTCCAGTAGCGCCGCCCACTCGTGCCGCTCCACCAGCTCCCGTGTTCCTCCTCCTCCGCCCGCCAATAGCCGGTAGTTCAGGTCGCCCAGCCATATCACCTTGCTGCACGCACGCACGCACATTTGGATCCCTTTTGTCAGTAATGGCGCGTGGACGACGTCCGTATGTAAGTGCACAGGGGAGGCCTAGGCCTAGCTTAGCTACTTACTCGTGCTCCAAGATGGTCGTCACTGGCGCCGCCGCCCTGAACGGCGAGTCCCGCTGCGCGAACCTCGTCCGCCTCAGGATGTCGGCCACGTCGCCGTTGCGCCGCGCGCCGTCACCGTCCCTGTCGCCTGACGCGAGATGCGTGCACACGAAGCACAGCGACGCGCCGCCGCGCAGCGAGAGGCTGACGGACACGGAGCCCTTGTTGCCCATGTAGCCCATGACGCCCCTGCCGACGCACGACGCCCTGACGCCGGCGACGCAGGGGAGGAGGTCGGCGCGGACCCACACGCACAGCAGGATGCCCACCATCTGCTTGCTGGCCGCCAGCCGGTACCGGTATCGTCCGCCACGGTGCTGCCGGGCCGCCGGCTCCTCCTCGCTGCTCGACTCCGGGGCCGACGACGACGTGGACGGCTCGCTGCCAACGTCGTCGTCGTCGTCGTCGTCCCGCTCGGACGACGCCGTGCTCGCCCTGCGGCTGTCGTCCTCCGCTGCCGCCAGCAGGTCCGAGAAGCTCACCCGGCTGGCTTTCTGGAGCAGGTGCATGTCCGAGGGAGACCCGTGGCTTCTGCTGCTCGACGAGGAGGAGGTGGCGGCGTCGGACGCAGGGCCGTTCAGCGCTCGCCGGATGAGGTCCAGCCACTTGCGCGCCGGGGCCTTGTCCTCGGCGCCGAGCACGTTGCCGGCGTTCAGCGGCACGATCTCCTGGAACCTGTGATTCCGACATGCATGAACAACCAATGGAATTCAGACCAACAGGAGCTTTGGAACATGCAGCAGTTTGCAGAGATCATAGGACTTTGACTGTAAAAACATTCTGTAAAAGCAGGTCAAACCAACTGGATCATGCTTACTTCTGCGTGCTGTGACACGACATAATTTTACCCTTCTGTTTATGGTACTCTTCAGGTAAGGTATGACACTTGGCAGGAAAAGAAGAAACCAAAACCAATTGAGTACAAAATTACCATTTCCTATGTGTACTACTACTAGGGCCTCGTTTAGATGCTGAAAAAATTTCAAACCGATGAATAGTACCACTTTCATCTTATTTGACAAATATTGTCTAATCGTGGACCAACTAGGCTCAAAAGATTCATCTCATGATTTTCAACTAAACTGTGTAATTAGTTATTTTTTTACCTACATTTACTACTTCATGCATGGGTCTAAAGATTGATGTGATGGAGAGAGAGTGAAAAAATTTCAACTTTTTGAGTGCATCTAAACGAGACCTAGGACTGAGTAATGAATACTATGCCTACAACACTCATAGCTTCTGAAAGTGAAAATGGTAAATGCCGGAGTAATCATCATGATTAGCTTCAGAAACTACTCTCTCTGTCCCTGAAAGGATGGATTCCTAGAATCCGTGCCAGTCAAACTTTTTTAAGTTTAACTAACTCTATAGAAAAAAGCATCAATATCTATGACATAAAATAAATATTTTATAAAAATATATTATATGATAAATCTAATGATATTAATTTGGTACCATAAATCTTAGTGTTTTTTCTAAAAATTTAGTCAAAGTTTAAAAAGTTTGACTTAAGACAACTCTAGCAATCCATCCATGGGAGTAATACAGCACTGAAATCCATGACCATGACATAGGAGTACTGCTCATAATTGCACTACTTTACACTGAAATCCACACAAAGGACTGCCAACTCCTATGACACTCTGTTTTCATGATTACCAAGAGTGGGACTTCCTGACAAAGCAGGAATTAGCATTGTTGCTCTGAAACGGCTAACCATTCCTGGCCCTGTCAGTGTTCAGTAAACGGTAGCAATAGCAAGTATGCTGTGTTCAGAGTTTCAGACTAGCAATATGATTTGCTTTCTCTCTGAAGAAAGTTTCAGAGAGATATACGACCGGGCCAAGTGTTGACTGCTGAGGAGTTTACAAGAACTACTGAACATATTAACTACTATACATGTTAAAGATAGAAAACACATTATACATGCCATGTACGTAGGAGTAAGTCGTACATACAGGAATGATACGTACCCGAGGACGTAGATGTGAGGAGAGGAGGAATCAGGGCCGTCGTCGGTAAGCCAGTCCGAGAGATCCAGCCCTCCATGCGGCGCTCGCCCTCCTACGTTCCATGTCCCAACGAACATCCTGAAGAACAGAAGAAAATGCAGCAGTTACAGTTACTGACCATTCCTTCATCCATTCATCAATCCTTTCTAAACACATACAGGATTGGATCAGTTACGGTTTAGTTTCTAAAGAAAATATTCTTTCTATTGAAGTAATCTAAAAACTATTCTAGTACTAGCTAGCAGCATCTTTAGGCATAGCGACGAGATTATACGATCCCCACGACTGCAACCGCCGGCTCTAGGACTAGGAGACCACCAGAAAAGAAAAAAAAACAGAGAAGGAATAGGCACAGCCCATAGGCGGTCGGCGGTCCCAAAGTATTCGCATTAACCAGTGTTCAGAAAACATAGCATCCAGTGTTCCAGTAGTATTCCAGTAGCTAACACTTTCAGAACCGCCGACTCGACGAAATCGTTTGAACTCAGCACGATTTGACTTGCGAACATGAGCTGGATTGGTTGACTCACGGCTGCGTCTTGTCGACATGATATGACATCAAGAATTCAACAAGCAAACACAAACACCCACAGAACGAAACAGGCGAGGATGTGGTTTCTGTTTTGCCCCAAACTGCGCGCTCTGAACTTTTGTGACGGTAGGGTGTTTAAATCATGGGGTGAAAAATTTTGGGCATCAGATGTTTAATGAGATGTTGGAAAGGGTGTTTGGATACTAATAAAAAAACTAATTATATAACTCATCTAGAAACCGTGAGACGATTTTATTAAACCTAATTAATCCGTCATTAGCACATGTGTGTTACTGGATTAATTAGGCTTACAAAATTCGTCTGACAATTTTTTCGTCTACATTTAATATTTCATGCATGTGTCAATCATCTGATGTGACGGGGTGAAAAATTTTAGGAGACCCTAATAAAAAGCTGAGGTCGGCTGCAGATAAAAAAACGACGGTTCCCACGGCGGAGGACATACGCAAGCCAAGGCGCAGAGGCGCGTCGTCCAGCTCATAGGCTCGCTCACCTGAGTTCCTTGGGAGGCCGCCACGTCGAGCTCGGCGCCGCCGGGGAGCCGTACCGGGGGCGGGGAAGAGGTGGCCGCCGCAAGTCGTCACAGCTCTCCTGCTCCACCAGCCAGACACCTGGATGGGAGTACAGGTACAGCAGCAGTCGACGTGCATGGGCAGGAGACAAAACAAAACCATCAGGAAATAGTATATACATATACCTATATATACATATATACATAGAAGAAGGAATCGAATGGTTAAAAACCAACATTACATGCCACAGTAAAAGCATAGCAGCAGCCAGTACTCTGTAAAGGTCATTGCACTTGCAAGAACAGTGTTGTGTTGTCTCTCTCGTTGCTGGGTTTTTCAACACAGCGAGAGAAGGATGCGGATGCTTGGTGAAAAGTCGCTTGCTTTTTCAACATAGCGAGATCTAAGGATGTTTGCTTGCTTTGTGAAAAAGTTGCAATGTACAGTAGTACTCTACCTGACAGGTCGTCTCTGTCGGAGCAGCTCTTCCTCCTCATCTTCTCTCCTCCAAAGCTCTCATCTGGTCAAGCAAACAGCCACATAGCAGTCTTGTCATCAGAGCAGAGGATGTCAAAGCTTGGAGGAAAAAGGAAAGATGAAACAAAATCCTAGAGCTGAAAGAATGAAAGGAGGTTGTAAGTAGACTTGGCCAGCTTACCGATGCAGTCGGAGTGGAACTCTGAGTCCTTGAGGTTGAGCCATTTCTTCACCACCGTCTTGGCCTTTGGCCACGACGACGACTGCACCAAAGAACAGGAGAGGGAAGACCGATCTCGGTTAAAACTCAAAAAGGCATCCTATTAATTCCTGCTGACTGGCTTTGTTTACAGATTCAAAAGAACAAAGTTTCGATAAAAAAACTAGTTTAAAGTTCGTCCTCCCGATCGACCAACCTTTGACATTGTCGGATTATTCCTTGTCCTCATGGCTTCCAGCTGAATTGTTCTCCCCTCTTTCTTCTTGTCTGTCAGAAAAGGTCATGTGATCAGATAGACAAGCCGGAACAAGAATATGGTATACAACAGCAAAGCAGGCATAAAGGGAGATAGCCACTGAATCTCAAGTAATGTAATGTAAGCTTTCTATTGACGATGAGACTGACGAACGCGAGGAAGCTGCTGCTGGACGGACCTGCCGAACTGGGAGAGTAAACTAGGCGCAACGCAACAAGGGAAGTGGAGAAGAGAGGGGGAGAAAAAAAAAAGAGCAGAGCGGGCGGTGCACATGCGCCAACAATCTGTTTGGCAAGAGCATTCAAATCTGCTCGCAATTTTTTTTTCTGGGGAATTAATTAACAGTCGACAGGCAGAGTCGTGTCATCAGAAATGAAGCATGGATCTGAACAAAACAGGATCGAAAGAAAAAAACGGGCGGAACCAACCAAGCTAGTCGATTAGCAAGGCAGAGGTCGTTAGAGCGAGATTGCAAGCTCGATCACGGATGCTGCTCACCGGCCGGAGCAACACGACCCGCCGGCGAGTATTTTTGTGGGGAATCCGAGGATGAAAGAAAGAAACCATCTGAAACTGCAGTGTGCACAGCAGGGGCTGCTGCCTGCCGCCCCTGTCCATGGCGGGCCTGGGTTCGCCAAGAAAGAATGGACGGACCTGAACCTGATGATAGTGCAGGAGCATGTACTCACCTCGACAATCCGTCGTCTTTACGCTGCAGACCGGCAGGGAGGAGACGCTCTGCGCCTGCGCTGCGGCGGAGATGGGGAACGGAGAATGAAGGCGACGAGAGGGAAACCGCTCCGGAGCGGTTGCTAGCTAGTAGACGGAGCAGTAACTGAAGCCCAGAGCGGAGAGGAGAGGGAGGGGTAGCCAAGCGTGGCGCCATGGGGCTGGATGCTGCCTTTATAGGTGTGCCGTGCGAGCTGCTCTCCCCTGCCCTGCCAGATGGGCGCAGCTCCGGCCGTTGGTCACGCACCCGGCCCTGCTTGTGGGCCCCACATGATGCATTTTGTGATGTAGCAAGTGAAAAACTAGTAAAGCCTCCTCCCACAAACCTAACCTGATCTGACATGACCTACAATGAAAATTCTAACTCCTCGACCTGACCAGATCTACACTGAAAAATCCAACTGGTTCGAGCTCTGTGTTTCACTCTCTGACTCCATATTCGAAAAAACCTAAAAAAACATGGTATGCTAATAGAAAGGCCAAGCCCGATTAGCACACATGCTCGACTTAGACCTAGATCTAAAGCACATATTCAAGGTCGGACTCCGCCTACTGGCTACACTCGAGGTTGCAAAGCTTCATTCGCTTCTTTGCAAGCCTGATTCCGCTTCCGCTTGGCAAAGGATTGGATCTATAGCTACAAATCATGGATGAAGATGAAGCTATTCGATACGACGAGGTGCCACACATGTTCATGCACAGCGCCACACGCATGCACGCCACATGGTGTGTGAATGCATTTTCTATCACACGCTAGCGATACAAGATGAGCTGTGCATGGTTTGTGGGTCTTAGGTAGGTCTCCATTTTATTAGTTGACCTGAAAGGAAATTTTAGTGCCTAACCCATCCATAAATCTCCAAACTCTGTTATGTCATCAATCTCTTTTGAGAAGCTCCTCTGAAAGGAAATTTTAATACCTGTGCCTATCCATCAATCTCCGAGCTCTCCTATCCCATCAACCTTCTCTTGAGAACGCAAAAGGATACCTCTACTTTTACTATAGTTGCCCCCCATCTCAACCCCCCCAACCCTTGATTGTATCTCACGTTCCGCCAATGGTCTTAGGGCTCATTTCAAGGTCTATATATGTCCTTTGGCATCGCTACCACGTCATTGATATTGAAAATAGGGTGTGACTCCTGTTTTGTTTTTCGAGCTGTATCTCTCAACATTTCTTCTTTGAAACTAGCTGTTTCTTCTTTCGTTCAGAAGTTTTGTTATGTTTGCCCGAAGTTTTGGTTCAGACTTTTTCCTTCAAATTGTGGTAAAAAAGTTTCTTTTTTTTTGAGATCGTGTCGGGGCACGTTTTTCATTAAGCAGAAGTAGAGTTTGTTACATCCTAGGCAGGTCATGGTAATCAGATGATTACCGAGACCCGCAACCAAAACACACGTGGTTGTGATTTACATAGAAGTATTTTGCGACAAACCGGCACGACGTAAGGCCTAAATATCCTCAGCGTCCAACCCGACCATATCCAAGTTCAGGGCCACCGGATCGAATTTGACTCCAAACAACAGGTTCAGTGCCTCCTGCTTGTTGGGTGACAAAGGGGCCCTGAATGTGGTCTTGTATTTGTGCACCGTCTCGGAGTCTACATTGGGCGAGGGTGACACCGCCCCCAGTTTCTGCATGAGTATGCACTGAGCTTGCTTGGTGGAGACTGCTTCGCGCGGCATGGTGGCTATGTGTTCACTACGACGCAGTGACCGAGCGGGGGTCGGCGTCCGAGGCCTGCGCAGCCTTGGTGGCCCACGAATGAGGGGCGTCTATAAAGGAAGGCAGAGGCGCTCCTCCAAACTCTCCAGAATCGTAGGTGAGGTCAACCTTGGCGATGTAGCCAGACCACCATCGTCACCGTTCGAGGAATCCGGCGACGGTGCGTTGTCTTCATCATCAGGGGATGTACAGGTGGCCATGCCGATGGCCCGCGAGACTAAAGGCACGACCGACGATCGAGCAGCAAGCTCTGCCTCCAACACCGTCGGGTCCAGCGCAGACTCCATGCAGTGCGTTAAGTCAAGCACGACAAGCTCCGCCCCATCAGCACCACCAGGATCGTGCCTACCTCCATCAACGTCTTCTAACTCACAACGGGGTGAGGACCGATCCTGGAAGGCGTGATGGATCGCCGTGTCCTCCGAGATCTGGTACACCGAGGAAAGGTGCGCCCGAACCTCTACCGGTGAGATGGCACCACCGAGCGTGATGAGAACGAGGGAGACACCTGCATCAGCTAGAACGAGCTCCTCGTTCCTCGAGACGACGAAGACCTCCATCTGCAGCGCGTTGCCATGGTGCTGCAGTAGTGACGATGGCGGTAGCGTGGGTATCTGCTGGACGCGAGGAGGCGACGATGGAGATGGATCTTGATTTGGCACAACACAACATTAAAAAAAGTTTCTTTTCAGATTCGTAGTAAACTTGATCATCATTTGGACCTTACCATGGAAGTTGCAATGATGTTCCCACTAGGAATTCAAAGGTGGTCCACGAAATTTCAATGGGTTATGGAAACTTCCAGTTGGGGTGAAAATTTAAAGTGTAGCGCCAATTCAAATCAAATGGAAAAAAAATCTCACTGGTCTCCATTTGACCGTCCGTGTCGTCCTAAGTTGCGCGTACTACAGCAGTTGCCAGCCGATGTACATGCATCATGCATATTGGTGCCCACAAGCATGCAGGCGTAAGCCGCTCGCATTGACTGGTCAGCTGCATGCATGCATGCGTCAGTTGGAGGAGCGAGTAGGAGGGAGTAAAGAAAAAAAAAGAGAAATTGAATCACAGAAAGAAAGACAAAAAACGAACAATGCATAGAAAGCTTAATTAATGTACTAATGCAAGTAAATCACTTTCTCTTTTTTAACTTGGTACTAACCACTCATTGACAGCTAATCACTCAATAATAATCATCTCGCTGGGATCATAACTACATACTACTAGTAATTAAGTAGGTAGTAGTAGGTACAACACACAAGAATTCGTTGATATCTTAGGATGGCGTAGTAGAAGATCGATCACATGCATAAAATTGTTAAATGTTAGTGCAGCCGTAGTGGTAGCTAGCTTTGCGGCGACCCCAGCGTAGCATGGATAAAATTATCACTACTGCTTGTAGTATTTCTTAGTAAGAGAACAGAGAGAAGATTGATCCGCTCTATGTACTTAGGTTCTTTTTGGTAGGGCTTAAAGACTTTTAACAGTTGCTTTTGCTGTATCTACACTAGCACTATTTGGGTCCTGTTTGGATCCATCAAACTAAAGTTTAGCTAGTTAAAATTTCAGAGCTAAACTTTAGCCAACTAAAAGTTCTTCTAGCTAAACTTTAGCTGAGGTGTTTGGATCCTCTAGCTAATAGACTTAGGTAAACTTTAGCTGAGTTTAGCTGACTCAGCTAAGCTTTAGCTGGACCGTTTGGATCCATAGCAACAAAATTTAGCCCGCTAATGTTTAGTTGGTGGATTCAAACAGGCCCTTATATCATTGCTTAGAAGCGTTGAAACCTTTTTTTTTAATACTTCATTGATATCAACTTCCCGTGATATTGTAGCAATTTAAAAATCGCTTGCGATGGTGTTCTCTCCTGAGGCATATCATAGAAAGAGAAGTTTTCTCGAATTGCAGGGCCTAGAAAATACCCTAAAAACAACCTGCCCAAGACACACCTGCTGCACATATATTTTCTTCTGTAGATAGTTACACAACGACTGACTTTTTTTTCGTGCAACCGCAGCCCTCTGGTCATAGCATTAACGGATTAGCTGGAAAAGTCGTATGCCTCGGACTAGGAAAGCTAGCTGTCGATTCAAAAGGTAAACTGTCCACGAAGACTACTTTATCAATGAATGGATCAAAGAAGGAGGATCTATCTATGTCAGAGTATATAAGGGAAGAATGAAAAGAATACTCAAGCTAGATGGGTCGGTTGAGCACGGGTTAAGTGCTTCTTCATATGTCGATGGCTCTACCACTTGAATTCATTTTCTTTTCTTACGGATATGACTCAAAGTTGGAGGGCCAACCTATATCCCTCTAAGTACTATACAGACAGATTAGGAATCAACTCATTATTTATAGGTAGGATTTGCATCGGTCGGCAGCCTACGTGCTATTGACAGCTGGTTTGCTAACTGTAGCAATTAATCTAAAGCCGTTTGACGGGGAAACCCTGTCAAATAAAGAGGATCTTAATAATGCAACTGATCCTCGTATTTTACCAAGCGCCACGACAACCGTCCAGGCGTATAATAATACACACACACTTACGATAAATCTTATTGGCTCTTTGAGTAAAATTAAACTAACGCCGCCCGGGTGAGGTCATCCGCATCATCAACCACACTACTCGCTCAGTTTGGAGATATTTTTGATGACTCAAGCAGGGCAGGCAATGCAAGCAAAGATACTTACTAGAATATGATATGGTCAGTATCTTTAGCTCGTCAAGTAGTAGCTAGTAACAAAAGATTATTCCCAGTCACTTTGCTGCGCCGTTTTAGCATTTTACATTAGTTAACGCCCATTTTAGCTCAAGATATACATCATGCATATGCTCGGCGGTTAAGTACTCACTTAACTTGGTAGTAATTAATTAACTGGATGGAAGTATAATATACACGCATGTAGAACTGACTTTCATCAAGAGATATTTAGCTAGTGATTAAGGCCTCTCGTTCTGTCAGAATCCTTGACTCACACTCCGTTCATGATCATGGTAAGATTGTGCAGAGATGTGCGCCTACTTATTAATTTCTTCTTAATTATAGTCGTCTACTTCTTCTTCTTCTTCTTCTTCTTCTTCTTCTTCTTCTTCTTCTTCTTCTCCACATGAACATGCGCATGTTGTGTATGCAAATGTTGCTCTGCAGAGATATATAAGATCTCATCTAGTAGTAGTAAACTAGCAGTAATGAATTGCAAGCACTAACTAACAGTTCACCAAAAGCTAGCTTAATCTAATTATTGGGGTGGGGCCTGGAGGAGGGAATGAGCATATGAAACATAATCTATTCAATAACATCACTAAATAAAACAAGGAGAAACTGAAACATAATCCATTCGAGACCTCAATACAACTTCACACATCGTGGTTGAGAATGTGAAATGTTGGCCTGAGTAAGGTTTTTGTTGTTATAATAGTTTCATAAAACATTATGTTTTTTCTATCCATACAAAATTTTACCAGAGAATGTGGGCCAATTTATCATATTTTTATATTAAAATTATATTTAATAAACAAATCCAATGATGTTATATATGACCATGATCTAAGGAAGGCATCTATGCCTCCCCCCATGTTGGTGTTGGATAATTGGATGACAAGCTATTAAGAGGCTAATGAAATTTAGTGATTAATCCCATGAAAAAGACAAAAGATGTTAGCAATCCTCATAAAGAAAAGGGAAGAGGCGTGCATGTGGCTACTTATTAGATATATTTGGATTCATTTCATTTTTGAAACTAAATATTAATACTATAAAAATAACTTTTTGGAGATATTGTATCTTATTTACATAGGTGGGTATTTTTTACGGCCTTTGTAAATAATCTTGGGGCCAAGTGGGAGAAGCCCAACTCTAAAAAATAAATTTATAGAGACGGCCCTGTTAAGAGGCCTACTCACACATGAAAGAGGCTCGTCCATTGACACAAACCCTAACAATATATCATAAACCTCATCCGCCCAACTACCTCTCACTTCCTCATACATTCACGCTGTCTATTTCTCAGATCCAACACCCCCTCTCACTCTCTCCAAGCGCCATCGCCGCCTTATCCCACTGATCTCCTCTAGCCGGAGCCTAGCCTCCCTCCCATTCTCCTATGGTAGGCCATCTCCTCACCTTCGTCTCTCTTCTCCTCCACGAGTAGTGCTGATCCACGTGTAAGCCTCACAATGGTGGCTAGATCCATGCCACTGCGCCTCTACCAGACAGCTTTGCCGCATGAATCATGTCCATCATCACCACTTCTGCCTCTCTCTCTCTCTCACACACACAATAGGTGGAGGCTACCACAGTGGATTAAGATGGTATTTGCCTCGGCCAAATTTGTGGCAGGAGTGAGCTAGGGGGGGGGGTTGAGGCCAAGTCTATGGTGGATGGGGATGATGCCTGAGTGGGTCATCTCTAGCCTGGTGGTAAAGATATTTTTTTCATGGCATGCCCTGCACATGAGAATTGTTCCACTAGGTTTGTCCTATAAAATCGCTCCCCTCTTTGGTTGAGGCGGACATCGATTGGATCTTGCACAAGCAAAGGATGCAATAACTCAGTGGAGAATGCATTCACGGTATTGCAGTGTTGGCCATTGGCAGTTGTGGAGCCAGTGACCAGGACATATGTCACCTTTTTTTTTGTTTTTTACAATGATTTTCAGAGGTGAACATAAGCACCTACCTCAGTAGATACAAACAACATAGTCGTCTGTATGGCTGCCACTGTATATCTTTTCATTTACAGATGTGTTAGTTGCTCGCATCTGCATATTTATTCTGCCCATCTCTCTAAACTAGTTCGGTGTCATAAATGTTAATTTATGATGTAAATTGTAGATATTATGACAAACGAAAGGACATAAAACCTAACATCTCTTGTAGTGTACTATCAAGGTTGGAAGCATGCATATAGATCAAATGAAAACTTGAGTATCCACAGAAACTGTGTTCTGTTGTTTTTACTTGGCAATGCCTAGTTTTGAGATCCAGGGTGTGAATATCCCCTAACCCTTTATTTATTTCTTCCCCTCTCCCTCTTGGAGCTTCTTCTTAGCAATAATTGAAGATTGGGGTGAAGGATTGCAAGCTAGAATGCTATTATAATTGCAAATAAACACTGCACTTTCTCTTTAATCTCCACAGGTTGTTTTGGGTGAATCTATAAAATCTAGGTGGGGGTTCCTCTCTCTTTCTCCGCGTTGGCAATGAAACAACAACAACAACAAACAATAAGCTTTCTCAAATGCCATACATTTGCGAACACAAGGACTAGAATATCAAAGTTATTAATAGATCGTTGTACCATACTGATATTTGAAATGTCATTTATCAATGAGTAAAGGCTTTGCAAAATATAAAATATGAAAAGAATACATATGAGTGACTGAAGTGAGCACTACCCATCATGCTATCTTTGAGTGGACACCTGTACTAGAAGCAACAAGCAAGCATAAACACTGACGCTACTAATAAGTTACTAGCCAGTGATGATCCCGCCCAAGAAAAATGTGAGCAATGTGCACATACCAACACCACTAGTACACAGTAACCTCTGTACACTATGGCTGTTGCTCTTGGCATATTGCTGACTTGCTGTCAGTGGACCGACCACGTAGTAGTCCACGCACCGCCTTTTATTGTTGATCCAATATATATAAACTCGCATCATCACCAACATAAGCAATGAAATCGCACATGACAGAACCACGGACTAGAAACTAAAGGCACACATCAAGTGTACGAATGATGTTAACTGCGTCTGCTAGCGGCATCATCACTGATAATATTTAATCACCTTTGCTTGATCTCATGATCCCACCATGGGGCTGGGATCCGCTAGGGATTAAGAAAATGATTCAGACGGGGACACGCGCCAGCACCGTGGTTAACAGACAGATTAGGTGGCTAATTCATAAGCATCATCGTTCCCTAATGAACCCTAGCTAGCGATCATACACTACCAAATCACTTGCTATGTGTTGGTGTGAAGGGTCACTGGATCGAGTACAAGCACCCATGCATGCATATGGATACATGCTAGCCTTTCAAATTAGTGTAGATTGTTGTTAGTTTTCTGCTTTATTAGTACCCAATTTTGACTTGTCTAACACATTATTACACTGTGCCCTGGCTAGCTAATGACATGTAGAAAGGGGATAGAGTAATGTGGTGGGGAAGCAAGCATAATGTAATAAAGCATGCACCACCTGTCTGAAAATGTAGCATATGCTAGTTCATTTTATTGGCCACCTCAAGAAGGATGCAATGCCCAAAAAAAGGACAGAGAGAAGAGAGAAAAGAAAAGGGATCGGATGCTTATTTTTGAGGCCAGGACAGCCTTAATCTGCTAGTGCTAGGGTACAAGGACTGCTTTCAGATGGGCGATTAGTTGTCAACTGATGGCACAACCAGGCAACTAAAGGCACCCATCAGCAGATCAAAGTCCACCATGTTATGCATATGCATGTATGTGATGGCGCCTTTCTGAGTGGTGTTGATGGCTTCGTCCCCGGCCCTCTAATCATCGTTGAAATGACAGGCATGTAGCAGCAGCTTATAAATATATACAATGGCGGCAACTTTTCAGAGGAAAGCACACAGAAAGGTTGCTGGAGAGTTAAGTGAAACATGAATCTGTGGAGCACAATAAGAACTGCCCTGTTCATCCTCTAATCATGTGTACTAGCTCGCACATATACATGCATATGGCGTGCAGAGTGGAAAACATATATAGCTGCCACCACTGGAAACTAAATCAGAGCCTCCACTAATATAATGGAGAACTAGTGCAAAAAAAATTAATACTTGAGTCTCGGTGAAGTCCTCTTCTTTTAAATCAATATATAACCATTAATCAGGGGTCAACACCCCCTTTACATAAAAAAGAAACCAGACATTCTCTTCAGCATTTTCTTTTTCATTATTGGGACATTAACAACATCATTTAGAGGATAGATGAAGTGCGCAGACACACACAACAGACGAGTTCCAAATTAAACACGGGGAAACTACGTACTCTACCTGTTAACCGTTATAAATTGTATGCCGTTTTGGTTTTCTAGATACCTAGACATAGCTTATATCTAGCTAGGTACTCCCTCCGTATCGGATTTAGAAGTCGTTTAGGACAGCGACATGGTCTTCAAAACACAACTTTGACCTCTTGTTTTTATAAAAAAATATTTATGGAAAAGTGATATATGTATACTTTTATGAAAGTATTTTTCAAGACAAATCTATTCATATAATTTTTGCATTTGCACACCCAACAACTTAAAAGTTATTGATGATTTATATTCCCAATGTTTGACCCAAACCTTGTCCAAAACGACTAAAGTCATGTGTTTAAAAAAGCCAAAACTATCGACTTACAATTTGGAATAGAATAGTACTTAGAATATATCCTATTCCTTGGCAAATCAATGCATGACAAGTTTGTGCGTGTACAGTAATATAGAATAGGAGCACAGATGAAAAGTAGTCCGATCTTTTGGGATGTGGTGAGTGGTTGGCTTCCAAGAAACCAGCAGAGAAGAAGTTAATTAATTAGAATCAAGCAAGCAAAGTGGTTTGCTAATCAAACAATTAGCACTAACAAGCTAAGGCACAGGCAGTACGTGATTGGCTGATTGTGATATATACCCAGGATTAATAAGCTCTGCTGCGCTAATCACTGGTGGGCTCATGTCACATGCTAATCAACTTTTTGTGATGTCGACTTCCTCTTGTATATAGGACGTCATCGTCTTTGTATTGAGGAAGAAGAAGCATCTATGCAGCTCGCTTGCTTGCATGCTCAAGGGAAGGCTCGATGATTAGCTCGGGACAATATTTTGCATGCATGACACACGCGGGCGGTGCTGAAAAACAATTGTGTGTGAGTTTTTTTTTTCTACCTCTAGTGTAGCTACTCACATCTTCAACAAACCACCTTGCATATGGATGCGTACTCATCTATCCATTTGAGCATGTTTGTATACTTATATTTAAGATCTTTTAAATTATAAGGTTAGTTTAGTAGGGCTCCGGTGTTCTCATACGAGGGCTCCAACTCCTTCTGTGGAGCAACTTCTCGGGTGGAGCTGAAGATGTTTTAGAAAACGTTTGGCAAAAACAAGTTCAGTGGTAGTTTTATAATAATTATGTTAAGTTTGTGGGGAGGAGCTAGAGAAGCTATATTTTCACGGCTCTAGCTCCTCCAAGTTCCTTGTAAGGTGGTGTTTTTAATGGCCATTTGGCATGGCTCCGTGGCAAGAGCTACAAGAAGTCGGAGCCATGCTAAAAAAGGGACATTACTATGCTAAAAAAATTCAACGAAGTCCACATTTTTAGTATATTATTATAATACCATCGCAACAATATATAAAATAAGTATAACCATATATTCTGCGTATACTTGATGCGTTGACCTACATAATAGCTTAGATGGGTTAGTATGATCACACTCCATATAGAAATAGTTCGTCAGGCCATTACATCATATATCTTGAGATATACACATGGAAATCTAGCTACATCATAGGAGCAGAAATGATTTTCCGTAAGGCTAATTTGTGACTGGTCATAGAATAACTTATTCCGTGTCTGATTTAATTTACGATAATGTTTATACTATTTTATGATAAAATAAATATATATTTATGATACATGTGTTACTATAATTTATAATGATATATTTACCATAATGTTATAATAAACTTGTAAATTAGTACAATTGTTTTGATAACTCAAAACAGCCATACAACAAATTAATCTATATTGCCGACCAAGGAGTATACAAATACACACACCACACACCGTGAGCTGAGTCTCTCGTCTCTGCTCCCGTCGTCTCTGCTTGCTAGCTAGCTGGCCGTATTTGCATGCGCTTTTTCAGTATTTGCATGCTCCCTCACTCCTGTAGTCCGATCCTGTCGTCGTCCCTGCTGGGATCGGAGGAAGACATGCTTTACTTTTTGGGAGGAAAACAACGAGGACGAGATCAGGATTAGTTGGGCATCTTGTAACACCCTAAATTTTTGAATATTTTTAAATAGAGAATTTGAATTACTTACGCAATTTTGTGAGCATTTTAACCTAGCGAAATAATATTTTTGTTTAAATAAAATCAAATATAGGGATTAAATAAGTGTTTGTGCATACATGCCGATGCATATTTTATTTTGTGATTGGTTTTTATTTTTAGAGGAAAATTATTTCAAGAATCTTGTGAAAAAGCATTTGAGATAATAGAAAAAGAAAAAAAAAGAGAAATAGGAATTTACTGTTCTCTGATTTTGGCCCGAAGGCCCAGCCTTCCCTCTTTTCTTCTTGGGCCGAGGCCCAGTCCCCCTCCCCCCGCAGTGGCGCGTTTGGGCCGAGCCCAGCTCGCCGAGGTCCACCCTGCCGAAGCCGCACGCCCTCTTCTCTTGCCTCACTGACAAAGCGGTCCCACGCGTCAGCTGCCGTCGTCTTCGTCTTCAAGCTCGTGACCGAGCCGGACTCGATGCCCGGTGACCGGTGCCGCCCCGACTCCTTCCCTCGCCTTGTTCCGCACGTCTACCAGCCTCATAAAAAGCAGCCCCCGTCTCCACCGCCTCCATCTAAACCCTAATCGTGAGCCATCACCTTCGCCATCGAGCTCTAGCCGCCGCAAAGCCCTAGCCGCCACTGTCAAGCTCAGAGTCGTCAAGTTCGGCCTCTTGGTCATCCTCGCCAGCTGCGGTTACGTTCGCGACGCCCCTACGACCTCGCCAAGCTTCACTTTTTCTTCTTTCTCGGTTTAAATCGCTGATTTCCTCTCGCCGGTGTTCACAGTGCTCCGCCGCCCGCCATTGGAGGTCGCGCGTCGTCCACCACCCCTCCTCGCCTCCGTGTTCAGCTCGAGTGAGTCCGCGTTTCCCTCCTCTATCTCCCGGTGTTGTTTGCTCGTTGATTGGTGCTCGGAATCGCCGGATTGGGTAGCGCCGGCGAGCAATAGCTCGCCGCCGGTCACTGTTGGTGGCCGGATTTCCCCCTCCTTCTCCCCATCTTCTAATCCAAGCCGTTCTCTTTTAATCCAACGGCTCAGATTGATTCGTACCCCTTCGGTTGTCACTTTTGCAAAAGAGTCCTTAAGTTTCCTTGCTTCTAAACCCGCGATCCATGGCGTATTCGCTGTTTTACGCTTTGGTAATTAGAAAACGTAATTTCGTCGGTATAACTGAAAATATGCTTTCAGCTATTTACAGAATTGCCATTAGATCTATTTAGGTCATAAAATCTCCGTTTTAACTCCGATTTGATCCGTTCAAGTTGCGTTAGGTTCATAATTTCATATTCTATCTATTAGTACTACTGTATAGTAGATTTGACACTTTTAAAATTCGAGGTTAGATTTAATCTATTACTTTGATAAAGTAAATCTTGTTTAAATCATAACTTTTCCGTTTTAGCTCCGATTTGCATGAATTTCACGTCTGTGTGATCCTAGAGCGATGTAGATTTATTTTAAAAACTTTTCATCTTATTTTACTGTTGTTGGTGTACTATTCTAATTGTAGCTTTGTTTGCTTTGCATGATTGCCTTTGGATGATTGTTGTTGACGTGTTAATCGAGGATAGACGGTGATCAGTTCGTTGGTGATCAAGAGTACTTTTACGAGTCGGATCAACAAGATCAGCTAGATCAAGGCAAGTATAGCATGGGATCATCCTTGTTACCTATTCATTTTAATGTACTTAATTCATGCTGCATGTGTCTCTTTGTTAAGGATGCCTTAGTATTGATCCTGTCCCTTGAATCCTGGGGTTATTGGCATTGGGGAGTGGCTAGTGCTTACATAAACAATGATCTTGTAATTTGACTAATGATATATGCAATAACTCTAAAAGATGCTTTTTAGCAACAGGGAACAAGAGGGCTAGAGTTATCTCTAGATTCCTCTCCGTAAGGACTTATCTGTAAGCGAACATCCGGGACTTACAGTACAGCTGTGAGGGCTACATGGCTCTGGCTTTAGTCATATAAGAGGACCTTTTCTAGCTTGTTAGTGGTTACCTTTATGGCGCAAAAGGGGTGTGTTCCGGGTTGGGTGTAGTGCGGCTCCTGTTCCTATGAGTATAGGCTGCGTGTCATTGTGCCATATGGAAGGGGGGCTCTACATTCGCAGGCCACAGAAACCTAGCGGCCCTAACTTGTTAGACAAACCTTGGAAAGACTTCATAGTGAAACTTGATTGTCCAATGGGGAGTCATGACCTCGGGCTTTTGGGGATCACGACTCACAGTGAAAGTGCACAACCTCTGCAGAGTGTAAAACTGGTATATCAGCCGTGCTCACGGACACGAGCGGCCTTGGACCCTTACGGAATAGAGATCACTATTAATTTACTTGTTTTTGCTATTCATTATTCTCTTTACATGATCATATGTTTACTTCGGGAATTTACCCACTTGATGCTACTCAATTGCTTAAAACATGATCAACTAAAAGCTACATGCAGTTGAACCAGTGTCTAGCCTACTTGAGCTACATGAACCCCATGTTACACTTGTTGAGTACTTTTGTGCTCACCCTTGCATTCCCCCACCACAGGATGGAATCCCGAAAGTGCTAATAGTGACTACTACTACTACTACTTTCCTGAAGATTACTAGACTTGTGGTCAACCAGTTGACGCGCCTGTGCTATGGAGCTAGCTACCACTATATTTATATTATGTTTCCGCTTATTTATGTGAAGACTCTGTGATTCTATTCGTTATGTAATAAACATTTGTGATGATACTATTTATATTTGTCAACTTATGTGTGATTGATCTCTGGGCGCACATAAGAGTATGCACTCCATTTGTTCCTTAAAAATGGGTGTGACAGATTGGTATCAGAGCTATGTTGACTGTAGGACGCAAGCCTAGTTAGTAATGGTCGTTTTAGTTCTCTTTTCTTCACTTGTTTCATGCTTATCACTTTACTCTTGATAATTGCTAAATTATTATGCTTCTTTCGCCTCATTCTATTATGAAAATATTGTCTCTAATTTCAACTTACCCTTGGACTAAAATCTGTAGATGCCTCGTGCCCGCAAGACTGCCCGTATCACCACTGGAGGGTACTATCCACCCCGTCCCTTGGAGAAACCAGAAGAGCTTCAGGAGGAACCCGAAGAGCTTCATGAGGAACCCGAAGAGCTTCAGGAGGAATTAGAAGACACTACACCAACCCCACCATCAACACCAGAACAGGCGCCAGAACCAGCTTTGCCTCAGGAGGAAATTGAACCTAAGGAGGAAGTTATCTATTTGAGTGACGATGAAGATGTTGAGCTTGCTAACAACGGAGGACAGCCCCCTTCGCCTTCACCAGATGCTTCTGCTGAAATTGGAGTGCCATCCCTTCCTATGGGCTGGATTACAAGGATCCATCACAAATCAAGCCATGACACCCCGTAACACCACCGACTGAGTGACATACTTAATGCCTACTTTACGGATTGGGATCCTGCAATTGAGTATGTCTGCTGGGAGCATAAACACCCTTTGGAAGCTACTTATTGGAAGTGCAGTGTGCACATCTTCGTTAAGAACAATGAGTTGGGCACCTTTTTGCTAGATCGGTGTTTTTCCCATAGTGGACGCCGTGCCACTATAGAAGATGGTATAGAAGATGCAGCCTTTGAAGCATGCTTGGGACTTCGTCACCTTCGCTATGAGATTATGCAAGATGATCCATATTGCTATTTTCCTCGTGGAGATCCGGAGTATGGATGGGAATGACTGACCCTGGGAATTTGGATTTAGTTCCTCGGGTCATGGTGGATTTTGGTCATGACATGATGGTGACAAATCGTCGGTTGGTAGCCCTGGTTAAAGCTTTGGGGAAAGACGTCAAGAGGTATCAAGAAGTGATAGATGGCTTAAGGATTGACCAAGGCATGGAACCGATCTATGATCATCATGAACACCAAGCCCGTACTTAGGAGTTGGAATACCATTTATGTAATAATACGATAGTTCGAGTAGTGTTAAGTTAAGTTGAGTTTGTGGTGTCGTGTGAACTTTGTGTGGTTAGTTGAGTTATTATTGTGCTTATGTGTGAGTTGGATTTTCCATGTAATGAGTGCTGGAGCTTTGTGGGCTTGTCTACAAAAGTTCCAAGTTATATAATATTAAGTTTGAGTGGGATAAATAAATAATTTAGTTGGGATAACTTTTCTCTCTGTTCTGTCTTTTCTGGAGCGAACTGTCTTTCCTTTTATGCTTAAAATTAATTGATCAGCGAAAAATTCTGAAATTTTTATGAGAGAATCTAGACTCACGTACCTTTCCAATGCCTCTGGAATCAACTTTTTATCTATTCTGGATCATGAGTTATAATCGTTACAAGATGAAGTTACTGTGCAGTCTGGAAGTCAGAAACAGTTACTGTTGTGTTCTGTTTTTGGGTAACTTCGTGACAGAATCTGGAAGTATGAGTTAAATAAAAGTTCTAGATAATTTCATAAGCTTTCCAACCATGTAAAGAACACCTCTACTGGATATCTGTAACTCGAGATAGGGTTGTTTTACCGAACAGCTGAAATTGGGATGTGTCCAGAAAATTTTCAGATTTTAATCTCTATCTCTAGAATTGTCTATTATGTGGTAATCTCTAAGATTTGATACTATATTGGATAACAGATGTCTGGAAGAGGACGAGGTCGAGGCCGTGGTCGTGGAATTGGACCAACACCTACTATTCATGAGCTTTTGGCCATACAGACACAGCTAATGGAAGCTCTGGTGAACAATCAGCAAAATCAGCCAGTTGGAGGAGCACCTGCGCGAGATAAGCGTGGAGAGTTTTTGAAGGGTCATCCCCCAGTGTTTACACATGCCTCAGATCCATTGGAAGCTGATGATTGGCTTCGTGCAGTAGAGAAGCAGCTCAACATTGCTCAGTGTAATGATCAGCAGAAGGTGTTGTTTGCTTCGGGACAACTTCAAGGAGCAGCTCAAGATTGGTGGGATTCATATCAGTATGGCCGTCCTGCCAATGCCCCCGCTATTACTTGGCAGGAGTTTACCGAGAGTTTTAGGTCCTACCATATACCAGAGGGGGTGATAGCATTGAAGGCAGAAGAATTCTGCAATTTGACACAGGGATCTATGCCTGTGGCGGAGTATAGGGACAAGTTTGCTCAGTTGTCACGTTATGCGCCAAATGAGGTGGCTAATGATGCTGATAAGCAGCGACTTTTCCTGAAGGGTCTGCATGATGGTCTTCAACTGCAGCTAATGTCGAATGCTTACCCAGATTATCAAACTCTAGTGAATCGCGCTATTGTGGTGGATAATAAGCGCAAGGAGATGGATGCTAAAAGAAAGAGACTTCAGGGACAGATATCTGGGAATAACACTCGCCAACGTACTGGTTATCAACAAGGTTTTCAGCAGAGGTATCCGCCCAATCAATGGAATCTTGGTCAACTTCCTCCACGTAATCAGTTTCTGCAACGTCCTCCTTATCAGTCGCAGAATGGCAATCAACGCTCTCAACAGCAGAATGGGAACCAGAATCAGCGACAGAGTACCCCTAACAACACCCCAATGAAGACTAGTGCTCCTAATACTCCAACCAAGTGCTTCCGTTGTGGAAAGGAGGGTCACTTGTCTTATAACTGTCATGAGAAGGCCAACCAGCAAACTCCTCAGAAGCAGAATAGTAATCAGAAGCCACCATACTACGGGAAGGTGACTCACTTGTCGGAGGAGACTGCAATGTCAGAACCTGAAGTTATGCTCGGTACGTTCGATGTCCACTCCATCCCTGCCACTGTTCTTTTTGATTCTGGAGCTTCGCATTCATTCATATCTCAAATATTTGTTAAGACGAATAGCATTCCTTTGTGTGCTATGAAAAACCCTATACTAGTCAACTCGCCTGGGGGTAGTATGCAAGCTTCCTATCAATGCCTTCCTATTAGTTTAAATTTAAGGGGGGTAGAGTTCAAAGTGAGTCCTATAGTGTTGAGAACAGCTGAGATTGATCTTATACTGGGATTAGACTGGATGAAGCAAAATCAGGCAGTGATTCAGTGTAAGAAAAAGGCAGTAGCCCTGACAACACCGAAGGGAGATCGCATTAGTGTGGAGATTGTAGTGCAGAAGCCGCAGACAGCTATAGTAAATCGACTTGATGATAATGCTAATCAAGAGGATCCAGTTGTGGATGAATTTCCGGATGTGTTCCCCGACGACTTGCCAGGTATGCCACCCGACCGCGACATTGAGTTTATTATTGAATTATTGCCTGGAACTGCACCTATAGCTAAGCGTCCATATAGGATGGGGGTTAACGAATTAGAAGAACTTAAGAAACAAATAAAAGAATTGCAAGAGAAAGGTTTTATTCGTCCTAGCTCATCACCATGGGGAGCTCCTGTGATCTTTGTTGATAAGAAGGATGGTTCTCAACGGATGTGTGTTGATTATCGGTCACTCAACGAGGTAACTATCAAGAATAAGTACCCGCTGCCAAGGATTGATGACTTGTTTGATCAGTTGAGAGGTGCTTGTGTGTTCTCTAAGATTGACCTTCGCTCTGGCTATCATCAGTTGAAGATTCGTGCCACGGATATACCTAAGACAGCATTCACCACTCGATATGGTTTGTATGAGTATACAGTAATGTCCTTTGGTTTGACTAATGCTCCTGCATACTTTATGTACTTGATGAATAAGGTATTTATGGAGTATCTTGATAAGTTTGTAGTAGTGTTCATCGATGATATCCTGGTATACTCTAAGACTAAGGAAGAACATGTGGAACATTTGAGGATGGTCCTGCAGAAGCTCAGAGAGCATAAGCTCTATGCTAAGCGTAGCAAATGCGAGTTTTGGTTAAAGGAAGTTGCTTTTCTGGGTCATGTGGTCTCTAATGGTGGAATATCAGTGGATCCTAGCAAGGTAAAAGATGTGTTAAATTGGAAACCGCCAACTGATGTGGGAGAAATTCGTAGTTTCTTGGGATTGGCTGGATATTATAGAAGATTCATTGAAGGGTTTTCTAAGCTTGCCAAGCCAATGACGGCGCTGTTGGAAAAGAATGCTAAATTTGTGTGGTCTGATAAATGTCAGGTTAATTTTGAGGAGCTGAAGAAAAGATTGACAACAGCCCCGGTGTTAGTTTTGCCAGACTTGAATAAGAGCTTCTCTATTTATTGTGATGCATCTCGTTTGGGTCTTGGTTGTGTGCTTATGCAGGAAGGCAAAGTAGTAGCATATGCATCTCGACAGTTGAGGAAGCATGAGTTAAATTATCCTACCCATGACTTAGAGTTAGCAGCAGTGGTGCATGCCTTGAAAATATGGAGGCATTATTTGATTGGACATAAAAGTGATATTTACACTGATCATAAGAGTTTGAAGTACATTTTCACTCAATCAGATCTGAACTTGAGACAACGTCGCTGGTTAGAGTTGATTAAGGATTATGATCTGGAGGTACACTATCATCCGGGTAAAGCTAATGTGGTTGCTGATGCCCTTAGCAGAAAGAGCTATGCTAACGAGGTACAAGTAATGCCGATGTCAAATGAGTTATGTGCTGAGTTTGAGCATCTAAACTTGGGTATTGCTGTTAATGCAGTGGAATTAGTAGTAGAGCCTATGTTAGAGCAACAAATACGCGAGGGTCAGTTGACGGATGACAAGATAAAGGAGATAGTAGGGAATATACCGAAAGGTAAAGCACCTGGATTCCGGATGGATGACAAGGGAACCCTATGGTTTGGAGGACGATTATGTGTGCCTGAGGACAAAGCTATAAGGGGAGCAATCCTACGGGAGGCTCATGAGTCCGCTTACTCTATACATCCTGGAAGTACTAAGATGTATATGGATTTACGAGAAAGGTATTGGTGGCATGGTTTGAAAAGAGATGTTGCAGAGTATGTTGCACTATGTGACACGTGTCAGAGGGTTAAAGCTGAACATCAAAGACCTGCAGGATTGTTGCAACCGATGCAGATACCCGAGTGGAAGTGGGAAGAAGTTGGTATGGACTTCATAGTAGGATTACCGCGCACTCAGAGGGGTTTTGATTCAATATGGGTTATAGTGGATCGTTTGACTAAAGTCGCTCATTTTATACCAGTTAGAACTACGTATTCCAGTGCAAAGTTGGCAGAGTTGTATTTGGAAAGAATAGTAAGTTTGTATGGAGTTCCAAAGAAGATAGTGTCTGATCGAGGTACCCAGTTTACATCGTATTACTGGCAGAAAGTACAAGAGTCATTAGGGACTAAGCTGAATTTTAGCACAGCATATCATCCTCAGACGGATGGGCAAACAGAAAGGATTAATCAGATATTGGAGGATATGTTAAGAGCTTGTGCTTTGCAGTATGGTACAAGTTGGGACAAGAGTTTGCCGTATGCAGAGTTTTCCTATAATAACAGTTATCAGAAAAGTTTACAGATGGCACCCTTTGAAGCTTTGTATGGTAGAAAGTGTAGAACTCCATTGTTTTGGAATCAAACGGGAGAAAGTCAAGTATTTGGTCCTGATGTGCTTAAGAATGCTGAGAAACAAGTAAGAATGATTCGAAATAACTTGAAAGCAGCTCAGTCTCGGCAGAAAAGTTATGCTGATATTCGACGAAGAGAGTTGACTTTCGAAGTGGGAGATTATGTTTATCTAAAGGTATCACCTATGAGAGGTGTGAAAAGGTTTAATCGGAAAGGAAAGTTAGCACCAAGGTATGTCGGTCCTTTTAAGATCTTAGAGAGACGTGGTGAAGTGGCATATCAGTTGGAATTGCCTGAGAGTTTAGCAGGAGTGCATGATGTGTTCCATGTGTCTCAGTTAAGGAAATGTCTGCGTGTACCGGAAGAACAGATACCGTTGGAAGAACTCACTGTTAAGGAAAATCTTACGTATGAGGAGTACCCCGTGAAAATTTTGGAGACAGTGGAAAGAGTTACCCGAAGCCGAGTTATAAAGATGTGTAAAGTTCAGTGGAGTCGGTATTCGGAAGCAGAGGCTACGTGGGAAAGAGAGGAAGATTTAAGAAAAGCATACCCACAGTTGTTTGAGTAAGCATCGTCCGAATCTCGGGACGAGATTCTTTTAAGGGGGGTAGAATTGTAACACCCTAAATTTTTGAATATTTTTAAATAGGGAATTTGAATTACTTACGCAATTTTGTGAGCATTTTAACCTAGCGAAATAATATTTTTGTTTAAATAAAATCAAATATAGGGATTAAATAAGTGTTTGTGCATACATGCCGATGCATATTTTATTTTGTGATTGGTTTTTATTTTTAGAGGAAAATTATTTCAAGAATCTTGTGAAAAAGCATTTGAGATAATAGAAAAAGAAAAAAAAGAGAAATAGGAATTTACTGTTCTCTGATTTTGGCCCGAAGGCCCAGCCTTCCCTCTTTTCTTCTTGGGCCGAGGCCCAGTCCCCCTCCCCCCGCAGTGGCGCGTTTGGGCCGAGCCCAGCTCGCCGAGGTCCACCCTGCCGAAGCCGCACGCCCTCTTCTCTTGCCTCACTGACAAAGCGGTCCCACGCGTCAGCTGCCGTCGTCTTCGTCTTCAAGCTCGTGACCGAGCCGGACTCGATGCCCGGTGACCGGTGCCGCCCCGACTCCTTCCCTCGCCTTGTTCCGCACGTCTACCAGCCTCATAAAAAGCAGCCCCCGTCTCCACCGCCTCCATCTAAACCCTAATCGTGAGCCATCACCTTCGCCATCGAGCTCTAGCCGCCGCAAAGCCCTAGCCGCCACTGTCAAGCTCAGAGTCGTCAAGTTCGGCCTCTTGGTCATCCTCGCCAGCTGCGGTTACGTTCGCGACGCCCCTACGACCTCGCCAAGCTTCACTTTTTCTTCTTTCTCGGTTTAAATCGCTGATTTCCTCTCGCCGGTGTTCACAGTGCTCCGCCGCCCGCCATTGGAGGTCGCGCGTCGTCCACCACCCCTCCTCGCCTCCGTGTTCAGCTCGAGTGAGTCCGCGTTTCCCTCCTCTATCTCCCGGTGTTGTTTGCTCGTTGATTGGTGCTCGGAATCGCCGGATTGGGTAGCGCCGACGAGCAATAGCTCGCCGCCGGTCACTGTTGGTGGCCGGATTTCCCCCTCCTTCTCCCCATCTTCTAATCCAAGCCGTTCTCTTTTAATCCAACGGCTCAGATTGATTCGTACCCCTTCGGTTGTCACTTTTGCAAAAGAGTCCTTAAGTTTCCTTGCTTCTAAACCCGCGATCCATGGCGTATTCGCTGTTTTACGCTTTGGTAATTAGAAAACGTAATTTCGTCGGTATAACTGAAAATATGCTTTCAGCTATTTACAGAATTGCCATTAGATCTATTTAGGTCATAAAATCTCCGTTTTAACTCCGATTTGATCCGTTCAAGTTGCGTTAGGTTCATAATTTCATATTCTATCTATTAGTACTACTGTATAGTAGATTTGACACTTTTAAAATTCGAGGTTAGATTTAATCTATTACTTTGATAAAGTAAATCTTGTTTAAATCATAACTTTTCCGTTTTAGCTCCGATTTGCATGAATTTCACGTCTGTGTGATCCTAGAGCGATGTAGATTTGTTTTAAAAACTTTTCATCTTATTTTACTGTTGTTGGTGTACTATTCTAATTGTAGCTTTGTTTGCTTTGCATGATTGCCTTTGGATGATTGTTGTTGACGTGTTAATCGAGGATAGACGGTGATCAGTTCGTTGGTGATCAAGAGTACTTTTACGAGTCGGATCAACAAGATCAGCTAGATCAAGGCAAGTATAGCAATGGATCATCCTTGTTACCTATTCATTTTAATGTACTTAATTCATGCTGCATGTGTCTCTTTGTTAAGGATGCCTTAGTATTGATCCTGTCCCTTGAATCCTGGGGTTATTGGCATTGGGTAGTGGCTAGTGCTTACATAAACAATGATCTTGTAATTTGACTAATGATATATGCAATAACTCTAAAAGATGCTTTTTAGCAACAGGGAACAAGAGGGCTAGAGTTATCTCTAGATTCCTCTCCGTAAGGACTTATCTGTAAGCGAACATCCGGGACTTACAGTACAGCTGTGAGGGCTACATGGCTCTGGCTTTAGTCATATAAGAGGACCTTTTCTAGCTTGTTAGTGGTTACCTTTATGGCGCAAAAGGGGTGTGTTCCGGGTTAGGTGTAGTGCGGCTCCTGTCCCTATGAGTATAGGCTGCGTGTCATTGTGCCATATAGAAGGGGGGCTCTACATTCGCAGGCCACAGAAACCTAGCGGCCCTAACTTGTTAGACAAACCTTGGAAAGACTTCATAGTGAAACTTGATTGTCCAATGGGGAGTCATGACCTCGGGCTTTTGGGGATCACGACTCACAGTGAAAGTGTACAACCTCTGCAGAGTGTAAAACTGGTATATCAGCCGTGCTCACGGACACGAGCGGCCTTGGACCCTTACGGAATAGAGATCACTATTAATTTACTTGTTTTTGCTATTCATTATTCTCTTTACATGATCATATGTTTACTTCGGGAATTTACCCACTTGATGCTACTCAATTGCTTAAAACATGATCAACTAAAAGCTACATGCAGTTGAACCAGTGTCTAGCCTACTTGAGCTACATGAACCCCATGTTACACTTGTTGAGTACTTTTGTGCTCACCCTTGCATTCCCCCACCACAGGATGGAATCCCGAAAGTGCTAATAGTGACTACTACTACTACTTTCCTGAAGATTACTAGACTTGTGGTCAACCAGTTGACGCGCCTGTGCTATGGAGCTAGCTACCACTATATTTATATTATGTTTCCGCTTATTTATGTGAAGACTCTGTGATTCTATTCGTTATGTAATAAACATTTGTGATGATACTATTTATATTTGTCAACTTATGTGTGATTGATCTCTGGGCGCACATAAGAGTATGCACTCCATTTGTTCCTTAAAAATGGGTGTGACACATCTGGAACATACATATATAACGCATCAGATGCGCATGAGCTGCATGCATGCACGTGTTCTCGGTGCTCCTCTGCTCTGCAGGAGGATCATGCATGATGCATATATGCATGCACACACCAGAGCTAGCTAGCTTGCTCGTTGTACGTGCGACCATGTGTGTATTGCTGCAAAGAATCAGTTTGAGCGCATATTGATAGGTAAATATCACTCAGGTGATTTTGTGTGTTTGCTAGAAAAAAATGTCTTTACACTTCCTATGTTCCAAATTATAAGACTTTTGTTTTTGTTATGTATCTAGAGATAGTATATATCTAAGGGCATATCAAAATCTATGTACCTAGAACTGTCAAAACGTCTTAGAATTTGAAACGGATGGAGTAACAACCTAACAACTAACAACTGACTAATTTAAGGACAATAATCACTTATTAATCTTTTTTGACACCCTTAAATATACAATAAAGGGCCCACATTAAATCTACCTCTCTCCACCTTATCTTCCTCTGTCCGATCCCAACCTCTTTATGCGTCGCTCGCCCCCACTGCCTCTGCCTCCCCGCTGGGCTCCGACGGCTCCTACGCAGTCGGATCTACTGCCAACCACCAGGCCTGAACCTAAGTCTATCAAATCTGCCTCCTCCTCCTCCTCCTCCTCCTCCTTCTCGTTGTCTTCTTCATCTCTAGTCAATCTCACCGCTGCCACCCTCTCCGCCTGGCTCCGGTGACACCTCGCCGCCTCCAACCGTCACCACGCTAACTCAGTGAAGGTCATCGGGCAATCTCAGACTCTCAGTCGTGCCCTCCCCCATGCCCTGCCCAACTGCCTTTCCCCACTGCCCGGCCGGTAGCACCACCGCCGCCTCGCCCCCACGCCTCCCCGCGCCCACTACCACCGCAGGGGCGGCCTGCTTCTCCCTCGGCACTCTAAGCCTACAGATTCAAGCTCCCGAACCTCCCAAATCCTAACCCCAACCATGTGACATCCTTGGATTGGATAGAAAATTTTGAGTGAGATCAAGTCTTAAATCACTCAATTGAAATTTAGCTTTACTGAAAAAGGTGATTTTGTGTGTTGCCTTCATTCGATTTTGTATGGAAGTACGTGGTCTCTTGTCCACTCATGCTGGCGCAGCCCACGGACCACCACCCTTGGAATTATGGCTCAACACGGCCCATTGCGCCTCAGACTATTATTGCCGTTTTTTCTTTTTTTGCTCGTCGGTTCTTCCGTTCAATGCATTTTTTTGGGTGGTTTCTCATTACTCATAAGCTGATTGTTCATCAGCGATTACAACGTTTACATGATCTGGAAGAGGCTCAAAACTAGATCAGATCCCTCATTACCAGCACACCCAAGGATTCAGTGGCGGAACCAGGGGAGCACAGTAGACTTTTTAATACCTATATAAATATTTGAATTTACAACACAAAATATTAATTTTCACCTATTTTTTATTAAAATATTATGATTTGAACCAGGGGGAGCACAGTAGACTTTTATTAAAATATTTGACCCAGGGCAGTAGAGAGGCAGTAGATGGGGGACGCACTGTGGACGAAGCGGCCGGCAGGGGAGGACGACGTCGCAAATCGCCAGCAGACCCGCTCCCGCTCTAGCAGCGCCACCAGCCGCCGCCGCTGAAGCCTTTGCCGAACTCCACCCCGCCGCCGCCGGCGTCGATCTCCTCCTCCACATCCTCCCCGCCGACGAGCTTCGCAGGAGGACGCCGCCGCCGTGGGTGCCCTTCTCGCTTTTCTTTGAGTTTCTTCGCCGCTCGTGGAGCTGTCTTCTCGGTGAACCCCGCGATGTCGAGATCAGTCTCATCGAGTTCACGGTAACGCCCTCTTCCTCCCGGTTCCTCACCTCGCCGGCGATCATGGCACACGAGCAGGCAGAGCAAAGCAGCCGGCCGTGTGTGTGCCTTTGGTCCTTATTAGCTTGATGACATCACCACGATGTCATGCATGCTAATTATGGCCGTTTTCTTGTAGAAAAACAAAACCAGAAATACCACCTGTATACATGTCTTGACCTGCGGCCAGGATTAAAAGGCCATAACCCTTCACTCGTGGACATGGTTCACGGTGAACCACAGGCACACCACACCACCAGTCCACGGTTCATGGACCGAGACCGCAGCATAGTGAGTGCAGCTTTACACTCTACCCCCTGTTTTGTTCCAAATAAAATCACTGTTTTATGTGCCTTGCGAAAATCATCTGCTACCCCCTGTCATGTACAGATAATACGGTATACGTCCCTGTCAGCAATAAACCTCCCAAAAGAATTAGTTTTCTACCTCCTTTCTTATTCAAATGTGTTTCAGGCGATTCTTGTGTTGTAGTCTTGGGCTGGGAAGGTATAATTTTAATCATGACTAATCATCTATGCAACACGTGAGATGGTAATCTTTTTAGTAACATGGTGATTAGGAAAATCTAGCAGGATGGTTGGTCATGGTTTGGAAATGGTGGAATGGGTACTGCCACATTAATTTTGCTAAATTCATAACTTTGTCCTCTGCCTGTGAAATATATGTTTTCATATGTTCCTCTAACCAAAATTTCTTCATTTATTAAATGATTTATGTGATTTAGTTCCCTTATGTTGGAAAAAAATAATAAATTTGTATAGACCTAATAGTAGGAACGTAAATCATTAAAATGTAACGCAGAAGCATTTTGGAGTGCCAAATGTATGAAATAAGTACTGACAAAGTTTGTGTAGGTATGCCTAACAATGAGGAGGAACCTCGGGCCAAAAACATGAAAATCAACGAGATAGGTATGTTGCATTGCCTAGCGACGAGAAGGACAAAGTTCGAGCCAAGAAACGTGAATATCAACAGTCATTGGGCTCGTCTGAAGGCCGAGGCTGATGCATCCAAATTGATTGCACCATCTGAAATCACAGCTAAGAAGGAGGAAGCTCGGGCCAAAAATCGTGAGTATCAACGAGAAAGGTATGCCGCATTACCTAACCACAAGGAGGAATTTCATGAAAAAAAAATCGTGAGTACCAACGTAGTCGTCAGGCTCGTCTAAAGACCGAGGCTAATGCATCCGAATAGATTGCATCATCTGAAATCACCAATACTAGAATGGATGATAAAGGCAACTCTTGTAAGAGGAAATGGGACATGGCTTCACAAGTTGATAATATAGGTATTTTGCTATGGTTTTTGCTCTCCACTTTTTTTTTGTTTCTGCTCTTCACGAAGTTGGCGAGGAGGCCGGAGTGGGAGGTGGTGGCTAGCAGATTTGCGATGCCGAGATGACCTGCGTGGTTTGGCGGCGGGTGGTCCCGCTCAGCGGCGGTCGTTCCGGCGTAAGGAGGTTTTCTGACTGGCAGCTGGAGGACCCATGTGGCACTCTACCTTTGATGAGGCAACTAGGTTGATGGAAACTACAGTGCACGCGCCTGGTTCTCGGTGGATGGGATCGGCTTGATGAGCGCTAGAGGCAGCTTCTCACGTGTTGGTTTGGCAGCTTAGAGTGGGTTATGGTGGCTAGCCCTGCTTGGTGATGGCTAGTCCGGTGTGGTACATCGTTTTGATAGGTGGCGCATGCGGATCTGATTGCGGAATGGCTACACGGCTTGCAGCGACCTACGACGGGTAGTCCTGCTAGGAAGCAGGCTAGCTCGGTGTGGATCACTGTCGGTGACGACGGCGCAAGCGGTGACGATGGTGTTTTCGCCCGGACATGCTTAGTCGTCTGGGGATTGGTGGTGCAATGCGGTGGTTCTCTTTTTTTCTTCTTTTTTGAGTTGAGCTTTGGCTCTGTGTAGTTCGTGTCGATGTCCCAATCGGACCGACTAGGGTTCTTTTTCTTTTCTTTTTGTTGAGTTTGTTTTGCGACGTGGTTGTTGTTGTATCGTTATGCCCATTTTAAGTTTATCTTCTTTTTAATATATAATCAGCAGTTCTTCTACATGATTCGTTAAAAAAAATAACAGATTAATTTCAATGATCCCCAGCTCCTACAGTTACATGCAGGCAGAGGGAGGCAGCAGCAGGCCTACGCTCGAGGTCGAGGCTACCTGGTTGTTGTGTCCAGACTCCCGAGCCTGAAAAGCTTGCGCGTTCAGGTTCGGCGTTCCCAATGAGAATGTCGTCGTCTGCCAGCCTCACCGCTCCGCCTGCTGTCCCAATGGCAGCCAGGTAGCCAATCATCATGCCTGCCCCAGCAGTCAGCACGCACGCATGCATGCACGGGCACGGCACGCACTTGGCGGCGGCGCTCTGTGCATGCCTCAATCTGCATCTGCATCTGCATGTTTTATCCTTTCGGGGCCTCGGACCACGGCCGGTGTCGGCGCCCCTCCGGCCTCCGTCGCCTCAGCTCATCGTCGACGCATGGCCCGCCGTGCATCCATGCTCTATCCTCGCCATGCCATGAGCCCATGACATCCATGGCCGTCGAATTACCCGGTGCCAGTGTCGTCGCGCGAACCGAGCACGCAGAGCTCCATCGTGCCATCAGAACCTGGACGAGTGCGCCGGCACCGGCTTGTCGCCGCCAACGCGCGCGGAGAAGAGCGCGGCGACGGGGCGGTGGTCGGAGAAGCGCGACTCGCCGCGCGCGTACCAGCGCTGTTCCATCTCCTCGCCGCGCCACAGGATGCGGTCGCACCTGCCAATGCAGCAACAGCACGCACGCGCGCGCGCGTCTCGATCAGCCAAGCTCGCCATTATTTAATTCAGTAATCAGTAGGGATCGTCGGATAAGGATAATTGTATTACCATGCCGGCGTGCGGTTCTTCCTTTCCCGGGACCGGGAGCCACCGGCGTCGTCGTCGTCGGCGGCGGCGGCGGAGGAGGAGTCGGCGAGGCTCATCATGGCGTAGGCGTCGGAGCCGGCCACGTACTTGTAGGTGGGCGGGAACCCGATGCGGCCTTCCTCCCATCCGGCGAACACGCGCCCGGCCTTCTGCTCCGCCCGCAGCTGGTCCCGCTCCAGCAGCGCCGCCCACTCGTGCCGCTCCACCAGCTCCCGCGTGCCTCCTCCTCCGCCCGCTGGCGCCACCAGCCGGTAGTTGAGGTCGCCCAGCCATATCACCTTGCTGCACGTTCCCTTTGGTCAGTAATGGCGTGGACGACGTCCGTTCGTTCTGTGCATCGGGAGGCCTATAGGCCATAGCTTTAGCTACTTACTCGTGCTCCAAGATGGTCGTCACCGGCGACGCCGCCCTGCAAGGCGACGGCGAGTCCCGCCGCGCGAACCTTGTCCGCCTCAGGATCTCGGCCACGTCCCCATTGCGGCGCGCGCCGTCACTGTCCCTGTCGCCGGACGCGAGGTGCGTGCACACGAAGCACAGAGACGCGCCTCCGCCGCCGCCGCGGAGCGAGAGGCTGACGGACACGGAGCCCTTGTTGCCCATGTAGCCCATGACGCCCCTGCCGACGCACGACGCCCTGACGCCGGCGACGCAGGGGAGGAGGTCGGCGCGGACCCACACGCACAGCAGGATGCCCACCATCTGCTTGCTGGCCGCCAGCCGGTAGCGGTATCGTCCGCCACGGTGCCGCCGGGCCGCCGCCTCCTCCTCGCTGCTCGACTCCGGGGCCGACGACGACGTGGACGGCTCGCTGCCAACGTCGTCGTCGTTGTCGTCGTCCCGCTCTGACGACGCCGTGCTAGCCCTGCGGCTGTCGTCCTCCGCTGCCGCCAGCAGGTCCGAGAAGCTCACACGGCTGGCTTTCTGGAGCAGGTGCATGTCGGAGGGAGACCTGTGGCTTCTGCTGCTCGACGAGGAGGAGGTGGCGGCGTCGGACGCAGGGCCGTTCAGGGCTCGCCGGATGAGGTCCAGCCACTTGCGCGCCGGGGCCTTGTCCTCGGCGCCGAGCACGTTGCCGGCGTTCAGCGGCACGATCTCCTGGAACCTGTGATTCCGACATGCATGAGCAACCAATGGAATTCAGACCAACAGGAGCTTTGGAACATGCAGCAGTTTGCAGAGATCATAGGACTTTGACTGTAAAAACATTCTGTAAAAGCAGGTCAAACCAACTGGATCATGCTTACTTCTGCGTGCTGTGACACGACATAATTTTACCCTTCTGTTTATGGTACTCTTCAGGTAAGGTATGACACTTGGCAGGAAAAGAAGAAACCAAAACCAATTGAGTACAAAATTACCATTTCCTATGTGTACTACTACTAGGACTGAGTAATGAATACTATGCCTACAGCACTCATAGCTTCTGAAAGTGAAAATGGTAAATGCCGGAGTAATCATCATGATTAGCTTCAGAAACTAATACAGCACTGAAATCCATGACCATGACATAGGAGTACTGCTCATAATTGCACTACTTTACACTGAAATCCACACAAAGGACTGCCAACTCCTATGACACTCTGTTTTCATGATTACCAAGAGTGGGACTTCCTGACAAAGCAGGAATTAGCATTGTTGCTCTGAAACGGCTAACCATTCCTGGCCCTGTCAGTGTTCAGTAAACGGTAGCAATAGCAAGCATGCTGTGTTCAGAGTTTCAGACTAGCAATATGATTTGCTTTCTCTTTGAAGAAAGTTTCAGAGAGATATACGACCGGGCCAAGTGTTGACTGCTGAGGTGTTTACAAGAACTACTGAACATATTAACTACTATACATGTTAAAGATAGAAAACACATTATACATGCCATGTACGTAGGATAAGTCGTACATACAGGAATGATACGTACCCGAGGACGTAGATGTGAGGAGAGGAGGAATCAGGGCCGTCGTCGGTGAGCCAGTCCGAGAGATCCAGCCCTCCATGCGGCGCTCGCCCTCCTACGTTCCATGTCCCAACGAACATCCTGAAGAACAGAAGAAAATGCAGCAGTTACAGTTACTGACCATTCCTTCATCCATCCATCAATCCTTTCTAAACACATACAGGATTGGATCAGTTACGGTTTAGTTTCTTAAGAAAATATTCTTTCTATTGAAGTAATCTAAAAACTATTCTAGTACTAGCTAGCAGCATCTTTAGGCATAGCTACGAGATTATACAATCCCCACGACTGCAACCGCCGGCTCTAGGACTAGGAGACCACCAGAAAAGAAAAAAAAAACAGAGAAGGCATAGGCACAGCCCATAGGCAGAGGTCGGCGGTCCCAAAGTATTCGCATTAACCAGTGTTCAGAAAACATAGCATCCAGTGTTCCAGTAGTATTCCAGTAGCTAACACTTTCAGAACCGCCGACTCGACGAAATCGTTTGAACTCAGCACGATTTGACTTGCAACATGAGCTGGATTGGTTGACTCACGGCTGCGTCTTGTCGACATGATATGAAAGCAAGAATTCAACAAGCAAACACAAACACCCACAGAACGAAACAGGCGAGGATGTGGTTTCTGTTTTGCCCCAAACTGCGCGCTCTGAACTTTTGTGACGGTAGGGTGTTTAATTCATGGGGTGAAAAATTTTGGGCATCAGATGTTTAATGAGATGTTGGAAATGGTGTTTGGATACTAATAAAAAACTAATTATATAACTCATCTAGAAACCGTGAGACGAAGTTATTAAGCTTAATTAATCTGTCATTAGCACATGTGTTACTGGATTAATTAGGCTTACAAAATTCGTCTGGTAAATTTTTCGTCTATATTTAATACTTCGTGCATGTGTCAATCATCCGATGTGACAGGGTGAAAATTTTTAAAAGACCCCTAATAAAAAGCTGAGGTCGGCTGCAGACAAAAAAAAACGACGGTTCCCACGGCGGAGGACATACGCAAGCCAAGGCGCAGAGGCGCGTCGTCCAGCTCAGAGGCTTGCTCACCTGAGTTCCTTGGGAGGCCGCCACGTCGAGCTCGGCGCCGCCGGGGAGCCGTACCGGGGGCGGGGAAGAGGTGGCCGCCGCAGGTCGTCACAGCTCTCCTGCTCCACCAGCCAGCCACCTGGATGGGAGTACAGGTACAGCAGCAGTCGACGTGCATGGGCAGGAGACAAAACAAAACCATCAGGAAATAGTATATACATATACCTATACATAATTACATACAAGAAGGAATCGAATGGTTAAAAACCAACATTACATGCCACTGTAAAAGCATAGCAGCAGCTAGTACTCTGTAAAGGTCATTGTACTTGCAAGAACAGTGTTGTGTTGTCTCTCTCGTTGCTTGGTTTTTCAACACAGCGAGAGAAGGATGCGGATGCTTGGTGAAAAGTCGCTTGGTTTTTCAACACAGCGAGAGAAAGGATGTTTGCTTGCTTTGTGAAAAAGTTGCAATGTACAGTAGTACTCTACCTGACAGGTCGTCTCTGTCGGAGCAGCTCTTCCTCCTCCTCATCTTCTCTCCTCCAAAGCTCTCATCTGGCCAAGCAAACAGCCACATAGCAGTCTTGTCATCAGAGCAGAGGATGTCAAAGCTTGGAGGAAAAAGGAAAAATGAAACAAAATCCTAGAGCTGAAAGAACGAAAGGAGGTTGTAAGTAGACTTGGCCAGCTTACCGATGCAGTCGGAGTGGAACTCTGAGTCCTTGAGGTTGAGCCATTTCTTCACCACCGTCTTGGCCTTTGGCCACGACGACGACTGCACCAAAGAACAGGAGAGGGAAGACCCATCTCGGTTAAAACTCAAAAAGGCATCCTGCTGACTGGCTTTGTTTACAGATTCAAAAGAATAAAGTTTCGATAAAAAACTAGTTTAAAGTTCGTCCTCCCGATCGACCAACCTTTGACATTGTCGGATTATTCCTTGTCCTCATGGCTTCCAGCTGAATTATTCTCCCCTCTTTCTTCTTGTCTGTCAAAAAAGGTCATGTGATCAGATAGACAAGCCGGAACAAGAATATGGTATACAACAGCAAAGCAGGCATAAAGGGAGATAGCCACTGAATCTCAAGTAATGTAATGTAAGCTTTCTATTGATGATGAGACTGACGAACGCGAGGAAGCTGCTGCTGGATGGACCTGCCGAACTGGGAGAGTAAACTAGGCGCAACGCAACAAGGGAAGTGGAGAAGAGAGGGGGCAGAAAAATAAGAGCACAGCGGGCGGTGCACATGCGCCAACAATCTGTTTGGCAAGCATTCAAATCTGCTAGCAATTTTTTTCTCCGAGGAATTAATTAACAATCGACAGACAGAGTCGTCATCAGAAATGAAGCTTGGATCTGAACAGGATCGAAAGAAAACGGCCGGGCGGAACCAACCAAGCCAGTCGATTAGCAAGGCAGAGGTCGTTAGAGCGAGATTGCAAGCCCGATCAACTGCGTGCGCACGGATGCTGCTCACCGGCCGGAGCAGGGCAACACGACCGGCCGCGGCCGGCGAGTATTTTTGTGGGGAATCCGAGGATGAAAGAAAGAAACCATCTGAAACTGCAGTGTGCACAGCAGGGGCTGCTGCCTGCCGCCCCTGTCCATGGCGGGCCTGGGTTCGCCAAGAAAGAATGGACGGACCTGAACCTGATGATAGTGCAGGAGCATGTACTCACCTCGACAATCCGTCGTCTTTACGCTGCAGACCGGCAGGGAGGAGACGCTCCGCGCCTGCGCTGCGGCGGAGATGGGGAACGGAGGGAGGAGAAGAGGGGAACGATGGCGACGAGAGGGAAACCGCTCCGGAGCGGTTGCTAGCTAGTAGACGGAGTAGTAACTGAAGCCAAGAGCGGAGAGGAGAGGGAGGGGTAGCCAAGCGTGGCGCCATGGGGCTGGATGCTGCCTTTATAGGTGTGGCGTGCGAGCTGCTCACCCCTGCCCTGCCAGATGGGCGCAGCTCCGGCCGTTGGTCACGCTCCCGGTCCACACGCCCCCCCTGCTTGTGGGCCCCACATGATGCATTTTGTGATGTAGCTAGTGAAAAACTAGTAAAGCCTCCTCCCACAAACCTAACCTGATCTGACATGACCTACAATGAAAATTCTAACTCCTCGACCTGACCCGATCTACACTGAAAAATCCAACTGGTTCGAGCTCTGTGTTTCACTCTCTGACTCCATATTCGGAAAAACCTAAAAAAACATGGTATGCTAATAGAAAGGTCAAGCCCGATTAGCACACATGCTCGACTTAGACCTATATCTAAAGCACATATTCAAGGTCGGACTCCGCCTACTGGCTACACTCGAGCTTACAAAGCTTCATTCGCTTCTTTGCAAGCCTGATTCCGCTTCCGCTTGGCAAAGGATTGGATCTATAGCTACAAATCATGGATGAAGACGAAGCTATTCGATACGATGAGGTGCCACACATGTTCATGCACAGCGCCACACGCATGCACGCCACATGGTGTGGGAATGCATTTTCTATCACACGCTAGCGATACAAGATGAGGTGTGCATGGTTTGTGGGTCTTAGGCAGGTCTCCATTTGATTAGTTGACTTGAAACGAAATTTTAGTGCCTAACCCATCCATAAATCTCCAAACTCTCTTATGCCATCAATCTCTCTTGAGAAACTCTCTTATGCCATCCTATCCATCAATCTCCAAGCTCTCCTATCCCATCAACCTTCTCTTGAGAACGCAAAAGGATAACTCTACTTTTACGCCCCCAACCCTTGATTGTATCTCACGTTCCGCCAATGGTCTTAGGGCTCATTTCAATGTCTATATATGTCCTTTGGCATCACTACCACGTCATTGATACTGAAAATAGGATGTGACTCCTATTTTGTTTTTCGAGCTGTATCTCTCAACATTTCTTCTTCTTTGAAACTAGTTGTTTCTTCTTTCGTTCAGAAGTTTTGTTATGTTTGCCCGAAGTTTTGGTTCAGACTTTTTGCTTCAAACTGTGGTAAAAAAGTTTCTTTTTTTTTCGAGATCGTGCCGTGGCACGTTTTTCATTAAGCAGAAGTAGAGTTTGTTACATCCTAGGCAGGTCACGGTAATCAGATGATTATCGAGACCCGCAACCGAAACACACGTGATTGTGATTTACATAGAAGTATTTTGCGACAAACCGGCACCACGTAAGGCCTAAATATCCTCAGCGTCCAACCTGACCATATCCAGCTTCAGGGCCACCGGATCGAATTCGTCTCCAAACAACAGGTTCAGTGCCTCCTGCTTGTTGGGTGACAAAGGGGCCCTGAATGTGGTCTTGTACTTGCGCACCGTCTCGAAGTCTACATTGGGCGAGGGTGCCACCACCCCTAGTTTCTGCATGAGTATGCACTGAGCTTGCTTGGTGGAGTCTGCTTCGCGCGGCATGGCGGCTATGTGTTCACTACGACGTAGTGACCGAGCGGGGGTCGGCATCCGAGGCCTGCGCAGCCTTGGTGGCCCACGAATGAGGGGCGTCTACAAAGGAAGGCAGAGGCGCTCCTCCAAACTCTCTAGAATCGTAGGTGAGGTCGACCTTGGCGATGTAGCCATACCACCATCATCACCGTTCGAGGAATCTGGCAGCGGTGCGTTGTCGTCATCGTCAGGGGATGTACAGGTGGCCATGCCGATGGCCCGCGAGACTGAAGGCACGACCGACGACCGAGCAGCAAGCTCTGCCTCCAACACCATCGGGTCCGGCGCGGACTCCATGCAGTGCATTCGGTCAAGCACGACAAGCTCCGCCCCATCAGCACCACCAGGATCGTGCCTACCGCCAGCAATGTCTTCTAACTCACAACGGGGTGAAGACCGATCTTGGAAGGCATGATGGATCGCCGTGTCCTCCGAGATGTGGTACACCGAGGAAAGGTGCGCCCGAATCTCTGCCGGTGAGATGGCAACACCAAGCGTGATGAGAACGAGGGAGCCGCCCGCATCAGCTGGAACGAGCTCCTCGTTCCTCGAGATGACGAAGACCTCCATCTGCAGCGCGTTGCTGTGGTGCTGTGGTAGTGACGATGGTGGCGGCGTGGGTATCTGCTGGACGCGAGGAGGCGACGATGGAGATAGATCTTGATTTGGCACAACACAACATTAAAAAAAGTTTCTTTTCAGATTCGTAGTAAACTTGATCATCATTTTGACCTTAAAATGGAAGTTGCAATGATGTTCCCACTAGGAATTCAAAGGTGGTTCACGAAATTTCAATGGGTTATGGAAATTCCAGTTGGGGTGAAAAATTAAAGTGCAGCGCCAATTCAAATCAAATGGAAAAAATATCTCACTGGTCTCCATTTGACAGTCCGTGTCGTCCCAAGTTGCGCGTACTACAGCAGTTGCCAGCCGATGCACATGCATCATGCATATTGGTGCCCACAAGCATGCAGGCGTAAGCCGCTCGCGTTGACTGGTCAGCTGCACGCATGCACATGCGTCAGTTGGAGGAGCGAGTAGGAGGGAGTAAAGAAAAAAAAAAGAGAGAAATTGAATCACAGAAAGAAAGACAAAAAACGAACAATGCAAAGAAAGCTTAATTAATGTGCTAATGCAAGTAAATCACTTGCTCTTTTTTAACTTGGTACTAACCACTCATTGACAGCTAATCACTCAATAATAATCATCTCGCTGGGATCATAACTACATACTACTAGTAATTAAGTAGGTAGTAGTAGGTACAACACACAAGAATTCGTTGATATCGTAGGATGGCGTAGTAGAAGATCGATCACATGCATAAAATTGTTAAATGTTAGTGCAGCCGTAGTGGTAGCTAGCTTTGCGGCGACCCCAGCGTAGCATGGATAAAATTATCACTACTGCTTGTAGTATTTCTTAGTAAGAGAACAGAGAGAAGATTGATCCGCTCTATGTACTTAGGTTCTTTTTGGTAGGGCTTAAAGACTTTTAACAGTTGCTTTTGCTGTATCTACACTAGCACTATTTGGGTCCTGTTTGGATCTATCAAACTAAAGTTTAGCTAGTTAAAATTTCAGAGCTAAACTTTAGCCAACTAAAAGTTCTCCTAGCTAAACTTTAGCTGAGGTGTTTGGATCCTCTAGCTAATAGACTTAGGTAAACTTTAGCTGAGTTTAGCTGACTCAGCTAGCTTTAGCTGGACCGTTTGGATCCATAGCAACAAAATTTAGCCCGCTAATGTTTAGTTGGTGGATTCAAACAGGCCCTTATATCATTGCTTAGAAGCGTTGAAACCTTTTTTTTTTAATACTTCATTGATATCAACTTCCCGTGATATTGTAGCAATTTAAAAATCGCTTGCGATGGTGTTCTCTCCTTAGGCATATCATAGAAAGAGAAGTTTTCTCGAATTGCAGGGCCAACCTATATCCCTCTAAGTACTATACAGACAGATTAGAAATCAACTCATTATTTATAGGTGGGATTTGCATCGGTCGGCAGCCTACGTGCTATTGACAGGTTTGCTAACTGTAGCAATTAATCTAAAGCCGTTTGACAGGGAAACCCTGTCAAATAAAGAGGATCTTAATAATGCAACTGATCCTCGTATTTTACCAAGCGCCGCGACAACCGTCCAGGCGTATAATAATATACACACACTTACGATAAATCTTATTGGCTCTTTGAGTAAAATTAAACTAACGCCGCCCGGGTGAGGTCATCAGCATCATCAACCACACTACTCAGCTCAGTTTGGAGATATTTTGATGACTCAAGCCGCCGCCGCCGCAGCCGCCCCCGTCGTCCACCACCGCTGGTCCCCCTCCCTTCTCCTCTGGCATCTCGTCGGGGGCTGAAGGGAGTGGGGATCCATTGTTTTTAATAAGTTTTTCCTAGTAGATCGAGTCATTAGGGTTAGCGTCTCTCCATGCCAAATTACTTGGTACTGGAGTTTTATCTCCTCCTTCTCCTCATCTCTGTCGACGGTGAAGGAGAAGGGTGAAATCGTCTTCTCCATGGCGGCTCCGTTGAAGATGAGGACGACAACATCGGCGTCAGCATCTTCATCGACATGACGACATGGAGACTTTGGTTTCCGGACGACGGCATCAAGGCGGAGATGATGTCGCCGTCATGGAATAATTTTCTCCGGTCTCTTCTCCGTTTTGTTGTGGTTAGATCTGGCCACGATGAAGGACTAGGGAGAATAATTTTCAGATCAGTCTTCTTCACTCTTCGGTGGCAGAAAGAAGAAGAAGGAAGACACCAGAAAGAAGAAGTTCTTCAATTCCGCCTACAGGAATGTTGGCCGTTGTTCGTTGGGCATTTGTTCTCAGGCCATTTGCCGAGTGTTTGCCTGTGCGGTCATCCATACTGCAAAGCATTTAACATGTTAGGTTTTGAGTTGTGCTATTCACAGCGTGGGTACTATTTTATAATCCAGAGTGCTTGTAATGTGTTGATGTACCCAGCTATCATATAATATAATTCTTCTTTCGTCGCAAAAAAAAAGCAGGGCAGGCAATGCAAGCAAAGATACTTATTAGAATACGATATGCTCAGTATCTTTAGCTCGTCAAGCAGTAGCTAGTAACAAGATTAATTTCTTCTTAATTATAGTCGTCTACTTCTTCTTCTTCTTCTTCTTCTTCTTCTTCTTCTTCTTCTTCTCCACATGAACATGCGCATGTTGTGTATGCAAATGTTGCTCTGCAGAGATATATAAGATCTCATCTAGTAGTAGTAAACTAGCAGTAATGAATTGCAAGCACTAACTAACAGTTCACCAAAAGCTAGCTTAATCTAATTATTGGGGTGGGGCCTGGAGGAGGGAATGAGCATATGAAACATAATCTATTCAATAACATCACTAAATAAAACAAGGAGAAACTGAAACATAATCCATTCGAGACCTCAATACAACTTCACACATCGTGGTTGAGAATGTGAAATGTTGGCCTGAGTAAGGTTTTTGTTGTTATAATAGTTTCATAAAACATTATGTTTTTTCTATCCATACAAAATTTTACCAGAGAATGTGGGCCAATTTATCATATTTTTATATCAAAATTATATTTAATAAACAAATCCAATGATGTTATATATGACCATGATCTAAGGAAGGCATCTATGCCTCCCCCCATGTTGGTGTTGGATAATTGGATGACAAGCTATTAAGAGGCTAATGAAATTTAGTGATTAATCCCATGAAAAAGACAAAAGATGTTAGCAATCCTCATAAAGAAAAGGGAAGAGGCGTGCATGTGGCTACTTATTAGATATATTTGGATTCATTTCATTTTTGAAACTAAATATTAATACTATAAAAATAACTTTTTGGAGATATTGTATCTTATTTACATAGGTGGGTATTTTTTACGGCCTTTGTAAATAATCTTGGGGCCAAGTGGGAGAAGCCCACCTCTAAAAAATAAATTTATAGAGACGGCCCTGTTAAGAGGCCTACTCACACATGAAAGAGGCTCGTCCATTGACACAAACCCTAACAATATATCATAAACCTCATCCGCCCAACTACCTCTCACTTCCTCATACATTCACGCTGTCTATTTCTCAGATCCAACACCCCCTCTCACTCTCTCCAAGCGCCATCGCCGCCTTATCCCACTGATCTCCTCTAGCCGGAGCCTAGCCTCCCTCCCACTCTCCTATGGTAGGCCATCTCCTCACCTTCGTCTCTCTTCTCCTCCACGAGTAGTGCTGATCCACGTGTAAGCCTCACAATGGTGGCTAGATCCATGCCACTGCGCCTCTACCAGACAGCTTTGCCGCATGAATCATGTCCATCATCACCACTTATGCCTCTCTCTCTCTCTCACACACACACACACAATAGGTGGAGGCTACCACAGTGGATTAAGATGGTATTTGCCTCGGCCAAATTTGTGGCAGGAGTGAGCTAGGGGGGGGGGGTTGAGGCCAAGTCTATGGTGGATGGGGATGATGCCTGAGTGGGTCATCTCTAGCCTGGTGGTAAAGATATTTTTTTCATGGCATGCCTTGCGCATGAGAATTGTTCCACTAGGTTTGTCCTATAAAATCGCTCCCCTCTTTGGTTGAGGCGGACACCGATTGGATCTTGCACAAGCAAAGGATGCAATAGCTCAGTGGAGAATGCATTCACGGTATTGCAGTTTTGGCCATTGGCAGTTGTGGAGCCAGTGACCAGGACATACGTCACCTTTTTTTTTGTTTTTTACAATGATTTTCAGAGGTGAACATAAGCACCTACCTCAGTAGATACAAACAACATAGTCGTCTGTATGGCTGCCACTGTATATCTTTTCATTTACAGATGTGTTAGTTGCTCGCATCTGCATATTTATTCTGCCCATCTCTCTAAACTAGTTCGGTGTCATAAATGCTAATTTATGATGTAAATTGTAGATATTATGACAAACGAAAGGACATAAAACCTAACATCTCTTGTAGTGTACTATCAAGGTTGGAAGCATGCATATAGATCAAATGAAAACTTGAGTATCCACAGAAACTGTGTTCTGTTGTTTTTACTTGGCAATGCCTAGTTTTGAGATCCAGGGTGTGAATATCCCCTAACCCTTTATTTATTTCTTCCCCTCTCCCTCTTGGAGCTTCTTCTTAGCAATAATTGAAGATTGGGGTGAAGGATTGCAAGCTAGAATGCTATTATAATTGCAAATAAACACTGCACTTTCTCTTTAATCTCCACATGTTGTTTTGGGTGAATCTATAAAATCTAGGTGGGGGTTCCTCTCTCTTTCTCCGCGTTGGCAATGAAACAACAACAACAACAAACAATAAGCTTTCTCAAATGCCATACATTTGCGAACACAAGGACTAGAATATCAAAGTTATTAATAGATCGTTGTACCATACTGATATTTGAAATGTCATTTATCAATGAGTAAAGGCTTTGCAAAATATAAAATATGAAAAGAATACATATGAGTGACTGAAGTGAGCACTACCCATCATGCTATCTTTGAGTGGACACCTGTACTAGAAGCAACAAGCAAGCATAAACACTGACGCTACTAATAAGTTACTAGCCAGTGATGATCCCGCCCAAGAAAAATGTGAGCAATGTGCACATACCAACACCACTAGTACACAGTAACCTCTGTACACTATGGCTGTTGCTCTTGGCATATTGCTGACTTGCTGTCAGTGGACCGACCACGCAGTAGTCCACGCACCGCCTTTTATTGTTGATCCAATATATATAAACTCGCATCATCTCCAACATAAGCAATGAAATCGCACATGACAGAACCACGGACTAGAAACTAAAGGCACACATCAAGTGTACGAATGATGTTAACTGCGTCTGCTAGCGGCATCATCACTTATAATATTTAATCACCTTTGCTTGATCTCATGATCCCACCATGGGGCTGGGATCCGCTAGGGATTAAGAAAATGATTCAGCCGGGGACACGCGCCAGCACCGTGGTTAACAGACAGATTAGGTGGCTAATTCATAAGCATCATCGCTCCCTAATGAACCCTAGCTAGCGATCATACACTACCAAATCACTTGCTATGTGTTGGTGAAGGGTCACTGGATCGAGTACAAGCACCCATGCATGCATATGGATACATGCTAGCCTTTCAAATTAGTGTAGATTGTTGTTAGTTTTCTGCTTTATTAGTACCCAATTTTGACTTGTCTAACACATTATTACACTGTGCCCTGGCTAGCTAATGACATGTAGAAAGGGGATAGAGTAATGTGGTGGGGAAGCAAGCATAATGTAATAAAGCATGCACCACCTGTCTGAAAATGTAGCATATGCTAGTTCATTTTATTGGCCACCTCAAGAAGGATGCAATGCCCAAAAAAAGGACAGAGAGAAGAGAGAAAAGAAAAGGGATCGGATGCTTATTTTTGAGGCCAGGACAGCCTTAATCTGCTAGTGCTAGGGTACAAGGACTGCTTTCAGATGGGCGATTAGTTGTCAACTGATGGCACAACCAGGCAACTAAAGGCACCCATCAGCAGATCAAAGTCCACCATGTTATGCATATGCATGTATGTGATGGCGCCTTTCTGAGTGGTGTTGATGGCTTCGTCCCCGGCCCTCTAATCATCGTTGAAATGACAGGCATGTAGCAGCAGCTTATAAATATATACAATGGCGGCAACTTTTCAGAGGAAAGCACACAGAAAGGTTGCTGGAGAGTTAAGTGAAACATGAATCTGTGGAGCACAATAAGAACTGCCCTGTTCATCCTCTAATCATGTGTACTAGCTCGCACATATACATGCATATGGCGTGCAGAGTGGAAAACATATATAGCTGCCACCACTGGAAACTAAATCAGAGCCTCCACTAATATAATGGAGAACTAGTGCAAAAAAAATTAATACTTGAGTCTCGGTGAAGTCCTCTTCTTTTAAATTAATATATAACCATTAATCAGGGGTCAACACCCCCTTTACATCAAAAAGAAACCAGACATTCTCTTCAGCATTTTCTTTTTCATTATTGGGACATTAACAACATCATTTAGAGGATAGATGAAGTGCGCAGACACACACAACAGACGAGTTCCAAATTAAACACGGGGAAACTACGTACTCTACCTGTTAACTGTTATAAATTGTATGCCGTTTTGGTTTTCTAGATACCTAGACATAGCTTATATCTAGCTAGGTACTCCCTCCGTATCGGATTTAGAAGTCGTTTAGGACAGCGACATGGTCTTCAAAACACAACTTTGACCTCTTGTTTTTATAAAAAATATTTATGGAAATGTGATATATGTATACTTTTATGAAAGTATTTTTCAAGACAAATCTATTCATATAATTTTTGCATTTGCACACCCAACAACTTAAAAGTTATTGATGATTTATATTCCCAATGTTGGACCCAAACCTTGTCCAAAACGACTAAAGTCATGTGTTTAAAAAAGCCAAAACTATTGACTTACAATTTGGAATAGAATAGTACTTAGAATATATCCTATTCCTTGGCAAATCAATGCATGACAAGTTTGTGCGTGTACAGTAATATAGAATAGGAGCACAGATGAAAAGTAGTCCGATCTTTTGGGATGTGGTGAGTGGTTGGCTTCCAAGAAACCAGCAGAGAAGAAGTTAATTAATTAGAATCAAGCAAGCAAAGTGGTTTGCTAATCAAACAATTAGCACTAACAAGCTAAGGCACAGGCAGTACGTGATTGGCTGATTGTGATATATACCCAGGATTAATAAGCTCTGCTGCGCTAATCACTGGTGGGCTCATGTCACATGCTAATCAACTTTTTGTGATGTCGACTTCCTCTTGTATATAGGACGTCATCGTCTTTGTATTGAGGAAGAAGAAGCATCTATGCAGCTCGCTTGCTTGCATGCTCAAGGGAAGGCTCGATGATTAGCTCGGGATAATATTTTGCATGCATGACACACGCGGGCGGTGCTGAAAAGCAATTGTGTGTGAGTTTTTTTTCTACCTCTAGTGTAGCTACTCACATCTTCAACAAACCACCTTGCATATGGATGCGTACTCATCTATCCATTTGAGCATGTTTGTATACTTATATTTAAGATCTTTTAAATTATAAGGTTAGTTTAGTAGGGCTCCGGTGTTCTCATACGAGGGCTCCAACTCCTTCTGTGGAGCAACTTCTCGGGTGGAGCTGAAGATGTTTTAGAAAACGTTTGGCAAAAACAAGTTCAGTGGTAGTTTTATAATAATTATGTTAAGTTTGTGGGGAGGAGCTAGAGAAGCTATATTTTCACGGCTCTAGCTCCTCCAAGTTCCTTGTAAGGTGGTGTTTTTAATGGCCATTTGGCATGGCTCCGTGGCAAGAGCTACAAGAAGTCGGAGCCATGCTAAAAAAGGGACATTGCTATGCTAAAAAAAATTCAACGAAGTCCACATTTTTAGTATATTATTATAATACCATCGCAACAATATATAAAATAAGTGTAACCATATATTCTGCGTATACTTATGCGTTGACCTATATAATAGCTTAGATGGGTTAGTATGATCACACTCCATATAGAAATAGTTCGTCGGGCCATTACATCATATATCTTGAGATATACACATGGAAATCTAGCTACATCATAGGAGCAGAAATGATTTTCCGTAAGGCTAATTTGTGACTGGTCATAGAATAACTTATTCCGTGTCTGATTTAATTTACGATAATGTTTATACTATTTTATGATAAAATAAATATATATTTACGATACATGTGTTACTATAATTTATAATGATATATTTACCATAATGTTATAATAAACTTGTAAATTAGTACAATTGTTTTGATAACTCAAAACAGCCATACAACAAAATAATCTATATTGCCGACCAAGGAGTATACAAATACACACACCACACACCGTGAGCTGAGTCTCTCGTCTCTGCTCCCGTCGTCTCTGCTTGCTAGCTAGCTGGCCGTATTTGCATGCGCTTTTTCAGTATTTGCATGCTCCCTCACTCCTGTAGTCCGATCCTGTCGTCGTCCCTGCTGGGATCGGAGGAAGACATGCTTTACTTTTTGGGAGGAAAACAACGAGGACGAGATCAGGATTAGTTGGGCATCTGGAACATACATATATAACGCATCAGATGCGCATGAGCTGCATGCATGCACGTGTTCTCGGTGCTCCTCTGCTCTGCAGGAGGATCATGCATGATGCATATATGCATGCACACACCAGAGCTAGCTAGCTTGCTCGTTGTACGTGCGACCATGTGTGTATTGCTGCAAAGAATCAGTTTGAGCGCATATTGATAGGTAAATATCACTCAGGTGATTTTGTGTGTTTGCTAGAAAAAAATGTCTTTACACTTCCTATGTTCCAAATTATAAGACTTTTGTTTTTGTTATGTATCTAGAGATAGTATATATCTAAGGGCATATCAAAATCTATGTACCTAGAACTGTCAAAACGTCTTAGAATTTGAAACGGATGGAGTAACAACCTAACAACTAACAACTGACTAATTTAAGGACAATAATCACTTATTAATCTTTTTTGACACCCTTAAATATACAATAAAGGGCCCACATTAAATCTACCTCTCTCCACCTTATCTTCCTCTGTCCGATCCCAACCTCTTTATGCGTCGCTCGCCCCCACTGCCTCTGCCTCCCCGCTGGGCTCCGACGACTCCTACGCAGTCGGATCTACTGCCAACCACCAGGCCTGAACCTAAGTCTATCAAATCTGCCTCCTCCTCCTCCTCCTTCTCGTTGTCTTCTTCATCTCCAGTCAATCTCACCGCTGCCACCCTCTCCGCCTGGCTCCGGTGACACCTCGACGCCTCCAACCGTCACCATGCTAACTCAGTGAAGGTCATCGGGCAATCTCAGACTCTCAGTCGTGCCCTCCCCCATGCCCTGCCCAACTGCCTTTCCCCACTGCCCGGCCGGTAGCACCACCGCCGCCTCGCCCCCACACCTCCCCGCGCCCACTACCACCGCAGGGGCGGCCTGCTTCTCCCTCGGCACTCTAAGCCTACAGATTCAAGCTCCCGAACCTCCCAAATCCTAACCCCAACCATGTGACATCCTTGGATTGGATAGAAAAATTTGAGTGAGATCAAGTCTTAAATCACTCAATTGAAATTTAGCTTTACTGAAAATGGTGATTTTGTGTGTTGCCTTCATTCGATTTTGTATGGAAGTACGTGGTCTCTTGTCCACTCATGCTGGCGCAGCCCACGGACCACCACCCTTGGAATTATGGCTCAACACGGCCCATTGCGCCTCAGACTATTATTGCCGTTTTTTCTTTTTTTGCTCGTCGGTTCTTCCGTTCAATGCATTTTTTTGGGTGGTTTCTCATTACTCATAAGCTGATTGTTCATCAGCGATTACAACGTTTACATGATCTGGAAGAGGCTCAAAACTAGATCAGATCCCTCATTACCAGCACACCCAAGGATTCAGTGGCGGAACCAGGGGAGCACAGTAGACTTTTTAATACCTATATAAATATTTGAATTTACAACACAAAATATTAATTTTCACCTATTTTTTATTAAAATATTATGATTTGAACCAGGGGGAGCACAGTAGACTTTTATTAAAATATTTGACCCAGGGGGAGCACAGTAGAGAGGCAGTAGATGGGGGACGCACTGTGGACGAAGCGGCCGGCAGGGGAGGACGACGTCGCAAATCGCCAGCAGACCCGCTCCCGCTCTAGCAGCGCCACCAGCCGCCGCCGCTGAAACCTTTGCCGAACTCCACCCCGCCGCCGCCGGCGTCGATCTCCTCCTCCACATCCTCCCCGCCGACGAGCTTCGCAGGAGGACGCCGCCGCCGTGGGTGCCCTTCTCGCTTTTCTTTGAGTTTTTTCGCCGCTCGTGGAGCTGTCTTCTCGGTGAACCATGCGACGTCGAGATCAGTCTCATCGAGTTCGCGGTAACGCCCTCTTCCTCTCCCGGTGCCTCACCTCGCCGGCGATCATGGCACACGAGCAGGCAGAGCAAAGCAGCCGGCCGTGTGTGTGCCTTTGGTCCTTATTAGCTTGATGACATCACCACGATGTCATGCATGCTAATTATGGCCGTTTTCTTGTAGGAAAACAAAACCAGAAATGCCACCTGTATACATGTATACATGCACACACCCTCAACCGTCCATGCCTTGACCTGCGGCCAGGATTAAAAGGCGATAACCCTTCACTTGTGGACATGGTTCACGGTGAACCAAGGGCAGTATAGTGCGCGCAGCTTTACACTCTAGCCCCTGTTTTTGTTCCAAATAAAATCACTGTTTTCTGTGCCTCGCGAAAATCATCTGCTACCCCTGTCATCTATAGATAATATGCCATACATCCCTGTCAGCAATAAACCTCCCAAAAGAATTAGTTTTCTACCTCCTTTCTTATTCAAATGTGTTTCAGGCGATTCTTGCGTTGTAGTCTTGGGCTGGGAATGTATAATTTTAATCATGCCTAATGATCTATGCAACACGTGAGATGATAATCTTTTTAGTAGCATGGTGATTAGGAAAATCCAGCAGGATGGTTGGTCATGGTTTGGAAATGGTGGAATGGGTACTGCCACATTAATTTTGCTAAATTCATAACTTTGTCCTCTGCCTGTGAAAAATATGTTTTCATATGTTCCTCTAACCAAAATTTCTTCATTTATTAAATGATTTATGTGATTTAGTTCCCTTATGTTGGCAAAAAATAATAAATTTGTATAGACCTAATAGTAGGAACGTAAATCATTAAAATGTAATGCAGAGGCATTTTGGAGTGCCAAATGTATGAAATAAGTACTGACAAAGTTTGTGTAGGTATGCCTAACAATGAGGAGGAAACTCAGGCCAAAAAACATGAAAATCAACGAGATAGGTATGTTGCATTGCCTAGCGACGAGAAGGACAAAGTTCGAGCCAAGAAACGTGAATATCAGCATAGTCATTGGGCTTGTCTAAAGGCCGAGGCTGATGCATCCAAATTGATTGCACCATCTGAAATCACAGCTAAGAAGGAGGAAGCTCGGGCCAAAAATCATGAGTATCAACGAGAAAGATATGCTGCATTACCTAACCACAAGGAGGAATTTCATGAAAAAAATCGTGAGTACCAACGTAGTCGTCAGGCTCATCTAAAGACCGAGGCTAATGCATCCGAATAGATTGCATCATCTGAAATCACCAATACTAGAATGGATGATAAAGGCAACTCTTGTAAGAGGAAATGGGACATGGCTTCACAAGTTGATAATATAGGTATTTTGCTTTGGTTTTTGCTCTCCACTTTTTTTTTTGTTTCTGCTCTTCACGAAGTTGGAAAGGAGGCCGGAGTGGGAGGTGGATTTGCGTTGCCGAGGTGACCTGCGTGGTTTGGCGGCGGGTGGTCCCGCTCAGCGGCAGTCGTTCCGGCGTAAGAAGGTTTTCTGACTGGCAACTGGAGGACCCATGTGGCACTCTACCTTGGATGAGGCAACTAGGTTGATGGAAACATCGGTGCACGCGCCTGGATCTCGGTGGATGGGATCGGCTTGGTGAGCGCCAGAGGCAGCTTCTCACGTGTTGGTTTGGCAGCTTGCAGCGGGCTATGGCGGCTAGCCCTGCTTGGCGGTGGCTAGTCCGGTGTGGTACATTGTCTTGACAGGTGGCAGATGCGGATCCGATTGCGGAACGGCTACACGGCTTGCAGGGACCTACGACGACTAGTCCTGCTGGGAAGCATGCTAGCTCGGTGTGGGTCATCGTCGGTGACGACGGCGCGAGCGGTGACGACGGTGTTTTCGCCATAACATCCTTAGTCGTCCGGGGATTGGCGGTGCGGTGCGGTGGTTTGGAGATAGTGGTGGTTCTCTTTTTTTTTCTTCTTTTTTGAGTTGAGCTCCGGCTCTGTGTAGTTCGTGTCGATGTCTCAATCCGACCGACTAGGGTTGTTTTTTTTTCTTTTTGTTGAGTTTGTTTTGCAACGAGGTTATTAGTCGTTGTTGTATTGTTGTGCCCATTTTAAGTTTATCTTCTTTTTAATATATAATCGGCAGCTCCTCTGATTCGTTAAAAAAAAGAACCGATTAATTTCAATGATCCCCGTCACCTACAATTACATGCAGGCCGAGGGAGGCAGCAGCAGGCCTACGCTCGAGGTCGAGGCTACCTGGTTGTTGTGTCCCGACTCCCGAGCCTGAAAAGCTTGCGCGTTCAGGTTCGGCGTTCCCAATGAGAATGTCGTCGTCTGCCAGCCTCACCGCTCTGCCTGCTGTCCCAATGGCAGCCAGGTAGCCAATCATCATGCCTGCCCCAGCAGTCAGCACGCACGCATGCACGGGCACGGCACGCACTTGGCGGCGGCGCTCTGTGCATGCCTCAATCTGCATCATGTTTTATCCTTTCGGGGCCTCGGACCACGGCCGGTGTCGGCGCCCCTCCGGCCTCCGTCGCCTCAGCTCATCGTCGACGCATGGCCCGACGGCACGATCCATGCTCTATCCTCGCCATGCCATGAGCCCATGACATCCATGGCCGTCGAATTACCCGGTGCCAGTGTCGTCGCGCGAACCGAGCACGCAGAGCTCCATCGTGCCATCAGAACCTGGACGAGTGCGCCGGCACCGGCTTGTCGCCGCCAACGCGCGCGGAGAAGAGCGCGGCGACGGGGCGGTGGTCGGAGAAGCGCGACTCGCCGCGCGCGTACCAGCGCTGCTCCATCCCCTCGCCGCGCCACAGGATGCGGTCGCACCTGCCAATGCAGCAACAGCACGCACGCGCGCGCGCGCGTCTCGATCAGCCAAGCTCGCCATTATTTAATTCAGTAATCAGTAGGGATCGTCGGATAAGGATAATTGTATTACCATGCCGGCGTGCGGTTCTTCCTTTCCCGGGACCGGGAGCCACCGGCGTCGTCGTCGTCGGCGGCGGCGGCGGAGGAGGAGTCGGCGAGGCTCATCATGGCGTAGGCGTCGGAGCCGGCCACGTACTTGTAGGTGGGCGGGAACCCGATGCGGCCTTCCTCCCATCCGGCGAACACGCGCCCGGCCTTCTGCTCCGCCCGCAGCTGGTCCCGCTCCAGCAGCGCCGCCCACTCGTGCCGCTCCACCAGCTCCCGCGTGCCTCCTCCTCCGCCCGCTGGCGCCACCAGCCGGTAGTTGAGGTCGCCCAGCCATATCACCTTGCTGCACGTTCCCTTTGGTCAGTAATGGAGTGGACGACGTCCGTCCGTTCTGTGCATCGGGAGGCCTATAGGCCATAGCTTTAGCTACTTACTCGTGCTCCAAGATGGTCGTCACCGGCGACGCCGCCCTGCACGGCGACGGCGAGTCCCGCCGCGCGAACCTTGTCCGCCTCAGGATCTCGGCCACGTCCCCATTGCGGCGCGCGCCGTCACCGTTCCTTTCGCCGGACGCGAGGTGCGTGCACACGAAGCACAGCGACGCGCCTCCACCGCCGCCGCGGAGCGAGAGGCTGACGGACACGGAGCCCTTGTTGCCCATGTAGCCCATGACGCCCCTGCCGACGCACGACGCCCGGACGCCGGCGACGCAGGGGAGGAGGTCGGCGCGGACCCACACGCACAGCAGGATGCCCACCATCTGCTTGCTGGCCGCCAGCCGGTACCGGTGTCGTCCGCCGCGCCGCCGGGCCGCCGGCTCCTCCTCGCTGCTCGACTCCGGGGCCGACGATGACGTGGACGGCTCGCTGCCGGCGTCGTCGTCGTCGTCGTCGTCGTCCGGCTCCGACGACGCCGTGCTCGGCCTGCTGCGGTTGTCGTCCTCCGCTGCCGCCAGCAGGTCCGAGAAGCTCACCCGGCTGGCTTTCTGGAGCAGGTCTGTGTCCAAGGGAGACCTGTGGCTTCTGCTGCTCGACGACGAGGAGGAGGAGGTGGCGCCGTCGGATGCAGGGCCGTTCAGCGCTCGCCGGATGAGGTCCAGCCACTTGCGCGCCGGGGTCTTGTCCTCGGCGCCGAGCACGTTGCCGGCGTTCAGCGGCACGATCTCCTGGAACCTGCGTGAACAACCAACGGAAATCAGGTCAACAGGAGTTTTGAAAAATGGAGTTTGCAGACATCGTAGGACTTTGACTATAATTCTGTAAAATCTGGTCAAAGCAACTAGGTCATGGCTACTGCTGCGTGCTATACTGTTATGACACAACATAAAAAAAAATTACCCTTCTGTTTATGCTACTCTCCAGGTAAGGTACTGCATTTGGCGGGAAACAAGCAACCAAAACTAATTGAGTACAAAATTACCATTTCCTAGGTATTGACGTTTGCAAGCTACCAGAATCGAGAGTCATGGAGTTCTTCGCATTGCATGGATGGTCCTTCATTTACCGTCTTGAACTTTAGTTCTGAATCTGTAATAAGTTTTAATTATAGGTGTGCTACTGTAATAAGTTTGGACTAATGCTTCTTCTTCGTAGAAGAAGGCTGAAGCCTGAAATTTTCCATTATCTAAAAAAAACTACCAGGAGTGCGTGAGTGAGTATGTACTACAGCCTACAGCACTCATAGCTTCTGAAAGGGAAAATGGGAAATGCCGGAGTAATCATTATGATTAGATTCAGAAACTAGCGCAACACTGAAATCCTACAACACTCATAGCGTCTGAAAGGGAAAAATGGGGAATGCCGGAGTAATCATCATGATTAGCTTCAGAAACTAACGCAACACTGAAATCCATGATCATGACGTACCACTACTCATAATTGCAGGCACTGCCAAGCATGCAGTTTAGTGCACTTTACACTGAAATCCACACAAAGGAGTGCCAACTCCTATGCCAGGACACTCTGGTTTCATGATTACCAAGAGTGGATCAGAGTGGAGCTTGCTTAGCATTGTTGCTCTGAAACGGCTAAACCATTCCTGGCTCTGTCAGTGTTCAGTAATCGGTAGCAACCATTATGTGTTCAGACTAGCAATGGCAATATGATATGCTTTCTCTGAAGAAACTATCAGAGATGATGAATACGCTGCCAAGTGTTAAGGACTTCACAAGAGCTGAGCATACACATACATGTTAATGATGGCACACACATTATACAGGCCATGTAGGAGTAATAATACAGATACGTACCCGAGGACGTAGATGTGAGGAGAGGAGGAATCAGGGCCGTCGTCGGTGAGCCAGTCCGAAAAATCCAGCCCTGCGTGCGGTGCTCGCCCTCCAACGTTCCATGTCCCAACGAACATCCTGAAGAAAAAGAATGCAGCAGTTACAGTTACTGACCATTCCTTCATTTCATCCATCTATCCTTGTATTACAACACATACCACATGATTGGATTAGTCACGGTTTAGTTTCTACGAATTCTTCTTCTTCTTGAGGTACTCTAAAAACTATTCTAATAGCTCGCAGCATCATTAGGCATAGCTACGAGATTATTATACAATCGCCTACGTCTGCAACCGCTGACTCTAGGACTGGAGACATCAGACAGAAAAAAAAAACAGAGGTCGGCAGTCCCAAAGTATTTCCCATCAGCAAGGGTTCAGAAAACATATCCAGTAAACATTAGCATCCGCCGACTCTTGATGAAAATCGTTTGAACTCATCAGCACGATTTGACATGCGAACATGAGCTGGATTGGTTGACTCATGGCTGCGGATGATATGACAGCAAGAATTCAACAAGACACCCACAGAACGAAACGGGCAGAGGATGTGGTTTTTGTTTGCCCCATGCTGCGTGCTCTGAACTTTTGTGATGATATAATAAAAAGCTGAGGTCGGCTGCAGATAAAAAAAACGACGGTTCCCATGGCGGAGGACGTAAGCCAAGGCGCAGAGGCGCGTCCACCTCAGAAGGCTCGCTCACCTGAGTTCCTTGGGAGGCCGCCACGTCGAGCTCGGCGCCGCCGTGGAGCCATACCGGGGGCGGGGAAGAGGTGGCCGCCGCAGGTCGTCAGCAGAGCTCTCCTCCACCAGCCAGCCAGCTGGATCGGAGTACAGGTACAGCAGCAGTCGACGTGCATGGGCAGGAGACAAAACATAACCATGAGGAAATAGTACATACATATACATACAAGAAGGAATAATGGAATGGTTAAAAACCAATCTATTACATGCATCTATTTTTCTTGGTAACTAGAAAGAGAAAGATTGGAACCACTGTAAAAGCATAGCAGCAGCTAGTACTCTTCTGCATGTAGTACTCTGTAAAGGTCATTGTACTTGCAAGAACAGTGTCGTGTCGTCTCTCTCGTTGCTTGTTTTTTCAAAACAGCGAGAGAAGACAATGATGCAGATTCTTGCTTTTTCAAAACATCCTTGCTTTTTCAACACAGCGAGAGAAGGGTGTTGTGCTTGCTTGGTGAAAAAGTTGCAATATACAGTTTAGTACTCTACCTGACAGGTCGTCTCTGTCGGAGCAGCTCTTCCTCCTCATCATCGTCTTTCCTCCAAAGTTCTCATCTGGTCAAGCAAGCAGACAACCACATAGCAGTCTTGTCATCAGAGCAGAGGATGTCAAAGCTTGGAGGGAAAAGGAAAACTGAAACGAAATCGATCCCAGAGCTGAAAGAATGAAAGGAGGTGGTAGACTGGGGCAGCTTACCGATGCAGTCGGAGTGGAACTCTGAGTCCTTGAGGTTGAGCCATTTCTTCACCACCGTCTTGGCCTTTGGCCACGACGACGACTGCACCAATGAACAAGAGAGGGAAGACCGATCTCGGTTAAAACTTAAAAGGCATTTCGTGCTGACTGGCTTTGTTTACAGATTCAAAAGAAGAAAGTTTCCATAAAAAACTAGCTGAAAGTTCGTCCTCCTGATCGACCAACCTTTGACATTGTCGGATTATTCCTTGTCCTCATGGCTTCCAGCTGAATTGTTCTCTCCTCTCTCTTCTTGTCAAAAAAGGTCATGTGATCAGATAGACCGGCCGGAACAAGAATATAGTAATACAACAGCAAAGCAGGCATAAAGGGAGCTTAGCTAGCTACTGAATCTCAAGTAATGTAATGTAAGCTTTCTATTGATGATGAGACTGAACGCGAGGAAGCTGCTGCTGGCTAGTGCGGCTGCGATGCAGCTGGACGGAGACGGACCTGCCGAACTGTGAGAGTAAACTAGGCGCAACAGGGGAAGTGGAGAAGAGAGGGGGAGAAAAATAAGAGCAGATCGGGCTGTGCGCATGCGCCAACAATCTGTTTGGCAAGAGCATTCAAATCTGCTCGCAATTTTATTTTCTCTGGAAAATTAATTAACAATCGACAGACAGAGTCGTTAACAGAAATGAAGCATGGATCTGAACAGGAACGGAAACGGATGATGGAACCAAACCAACCGAGCTAGTGGATTAGCCTAGGCGGAGATGGTTAGCGATTGCAAGCTTGATCATACAGCGTACGCACGGCACGGATGCTGCTGACCGGCCGGAGCAACACGGCCGGCGAGGATTTCTGGGGGCATCCGAGGACGAAAGAACGAAACCGTCTGAAACTGCAGCGCACGCAACAGGAGGGGTGTCCATGGCCGGGGTTCGTTCGCCAAGAAAGAGAAGAAGAAAGAATGGACCTGGGCACTCACCTTGACAATCTGTTGTCAGTACGCGGCGAACCGGCAGGGAGGAGACGCGGCTGCGCTGCGGCGGAGATGGGGAACGGGACGGAGGAGAAGAGGGGAACCAAGGAAGGAGACGAGAGCGAAACCGCAGCAGCAGCCAGGAGTATTAACCGAAGACGAGCAGGGGGAGGGAGATGGTAGCCAAGCGTGGAGTCGTGGGGCTGGCCGCTGCCTTTATAGGTGTGCCGTGTGAGCTGCCCTCCCCTCCTGCCCTGCCAGATGGGCGCAGCAGCTCCGGCCGGTGGTCACGCTCCCGGTCCACACGGCCCCACCTGCTTGTGGGCCCCACATGGTTGCATTTTGGGCTTGTTTGGTCCGGTGCTAGGCGAACTTCTCAATCACTGTTCGGCGTGTGTGCGCTGCGCCTTGTACCAGCGCGAGGACGCGTGACGCAAGAAAAGCGGAGACAAGGGACAAGTATGGAGAGTGAACAGTGGCGCAAGAAAAGCGGAGACAAGGGACGAGCATGGAGAGTGAACAGTGGAAAGTGCAGACGCGTAGCGCAAGCAGAAGTCAGGACCGAGCGATGAGCGTGTGAAGGAAGAGGGTTACGTGGGTTCTGTGTCAGAACTGTTTTTTATTTACAAATGGTATACAAACTTTAAAATGTGATAACTTTCTTATGAAGCATCCTTTTATAATTCCGTTTGCACCAGTACGTTCATTACAACGAGAACTGTAAAACTAGACCCATATTGAATATGTTTCGAAATAATTTACATGTTCATAAAGTTTTGCACTCAGGTATATAAAGTTTCGAATGTAGTAGTAAAAAGTTTTCAAAAATTTTGGTGCAAAGTTTTAAATTACAAAGTTCCATTTTAGATGTACAAAGTTCATAGCATCTCAGTACAAAGTTTCAAATGAGTCAGTATAAAATAAAGTTTAAAATTATAAAGTTTTAAATCTTTGAATTACAAATTTTTAAATATGCTAATATAATGTTTAAAATTACAGAGTTTTTAAGTTTCAAATATAAAGTTTTAAATGTGCTAGTATAAAGTTCCTCAATTTTAAAAACAAAGTTTGAAATATAAATTTTTAATTCTTAAAGTACAAAGTTTTTAAAGATGCTAGTACAATGTTTTTGAATTTAAAATGTAAATTTTATAATTATAAAGTTTTGAACCTTGCATTAGAACAAAAGTTTATAATGTGTTAGTTTAAAGTTTTGAATCTACCACTGTCAAGTTTGTAACGTTAGAGTTTAAAGTTTGTAAACTCTAAGTGTAAATTTCTGAATCTAGCAGCATAAAGTTTATAATATGACTGTTCAAAGTTTTGAACCTAACAGTATAAAGTTTGTAATGTCATAGTTCAAAGTTTATAAATTTTGAGTGTACAGTTTTGAACCTAGCATTATAAAATTTGTAATGTGATAGTTCAAAGTTTATAAATTATAATCGTAAAGTTTTTGAACCTCATTACAAAGTTTGTAATGTGATAATTCAAAGTTTTTAACCTAGCATTACAAGGTTTATAATGTGATGGTTCAAAGTTTATGAATTTTAAATGTAAAGTTTTGAACCTAGAAGTAGAAAGTTTGTTGTGTCATAGTTGAAAATTTATAAATTCTTAGTGTAAAGTTTTAAACGTGGCAGCACAAATTTTAAAATGTCATAATTCAATATTTTGTAGCTAGAAGTATAAAGTTTGCAATATTAAATTTCAAAGCTTTATAAATTCTGAGTGTAAAGTTTTAAACCTGGCAGTGCAAAGTTATATAATGTGATAGTTTAAATTTTTTAATCTTGCAGTACAAAATTTATGTATCAGTTGAATTATCAATCCTGTATAAAGTATTATGGAACATAAGGTATATGAATTTTTAAAAATAATACTTCCACTTCCATATGGATGTCAAACCATCTCCTCGCCCTTTTCATCTCTCACAAACCCGCTATCCCGAAAGAGAGAAAAAATAGCTCGTAGAATCTAGACGGGAGAAAAACTGAACAGTGAAAAGTGAAAAGTAGAAAGTGAGCAGTGAGAAGTGGACAGTGGACAGTGAAAAGCTTGACATGAGAAAGAAAGAAGAAAGTATGTCAGAATACGTACGTGCGCTGCTCAATCTACAGGTGCATACGTGTCACTGTTAATTTAGGTGGGCGTGCGCTGCTAATCTTGCTGGCGCATATGAGCGGAGTAAGACTCCCGGGCGAACTTGGCAGCAGTCCAACTCAACCTACACCGAAAAATTCACCGGTCGGAGAGCCTTCTGCTTCACTGTCTATCCCTATAGTAAAAGAAGTCCAAAAAAATACAATTTATGGTAAAAAAAAGCCAGATCCGATTAGCGCACCTACTCGATTTGTACTTAGAGCACCGATTCAAGGTCGGACTTCGCCTACTCGGTCTTGCAAAGCTTGCAAGCCTAGCTCCGCCCGGCAAATGATAGGATCTGAAAGGATCAAAATGTCTAAGAGGGGAGGTGAATTGGGTTTTTCTAAAAATTAATTGCAAGAATTAAATCCTACAAGCCGGAATTCACCCCTAGTGCCTACTTGTGTTTCTAGAGAGTCTATCGATAAAAAGTTTTGCACCCTAGTTTCCAATCATAGTCTAGCATGGCAATTCTAGGAATGTAAAACAAGCAATGAAAGTAAATACGAGAAAGTAACTGCTTGAATGTAAAGGGGCAAGGAACACGGCGATGTTTTTCCGAGGTATCGGAGAGTCGCCACTCCCCACTAGTCCTCGTTGGAGCACCCGCGCAAGGGTGTCGCTCCCCCTTGATCCGCGCAATGATCAAGTGCTCTCTACGGGTTGATTCTTCGACACTCCGTCGCGGCGAATCACCCAAAACCGCTCACAATTTAAGTTGGGTCATCCACAAGCTCCGCCGGATGATCACCAAACTCCCAATCACCACCAAGCCGTCTAGGTGATGGCGATCGTGCAAGGGTGCTTACTGTACTCACACCGGACGCGAGGCCGCGTCCGATGGCTGATGACCGGACGCGTCCGGTCCTCTCTGGACCTTACTGGACTGTGACCGGACGCGCCGATCACAGCCAGGTCGCGTCCGACGGGCGTTCCCACAACGTGACACGTGTCAGCCACTGACCACCGCGTTCGGTCCTCGCGAGGACCGCGTCCGGTGGTCAAGGCCGAAACCCTAGCGCGGTAGCGTACTGACCGGACGCGTCCGGTGCTCCCGAAGACCGCGTCCGGTCACTGGAAAACAGCCCGAAACTTTCCGAAACGCGTCGCAACTTCAACCAAGTTGCTTCCAACTGAACTTTGAGCTATTCTAGGGTTGCCTAGCGCCAAGTTTAACAAGTGTGCACCACACCTAAACATAGGACTCGCCTAGGTCAAGCTACCCATTCATGCCCCCCTTTATAGTACGGCCAAAAGAGAAAAACGAAGATCCTAACGACTATTCCGAATGTGTCTCAACACCTCGTCATCCGGAACTAACCGTCCTTAATCTTGACGTCACTCTTTTGAAAACCGAAACGATTTCCATCAAGGGACACGAATACCACAGTGCTCAAAGCAGTTATCACCTCCATGACCTAACTTACCAATGTTTCTGCAAAACACACGTTAGTCATGGTAATAAAGTGTTGTCATTAATTGCCGAAACCAAACCTTGGGGCCTAGATGCTTTCAATCTCCCCCTTTTTGGTGATTGATGACAACACTAAGTTTCAATGGATTAGAGTGAAGGTTTTTGAACATGCTTGGTTCACATAAGCAAAAGACAATAAGCATAAAAGGTTAGGAATTGCTTATGTGCTCCAAGCCAAAAGAGTGTACTTCATAAGATAAGACAAAAAGCGTTAGTACACATAAAGATATAGCTCATAAGTAATCGGAGTAAGGCACGGAAGCACAACCTTAGAGCTATAGCTAAAACGGTGACATATAATAATCACGGAGACGGATAACACATTAAGACTCAAAGTTTACGACTCGATGACAATGTCACACGAATGCAGTGCTGAAACGTAAACATGATATGCATGAATGTAGCACACAAAAAAACGAAAATCCACTAACAAACTCCCCCTGAAACTACTCTCTCTCCCCCTTTGGCATCAAGCGCCAAAAACTAATCTAATCTGACGAGGGGACAGACGGAGTCGTGTCGGGTGCCGAGGTGCGCGGAGTGATCACGAAGTGAAGCGAATCGCCCTCGGAGTCTGAGCTATCTGGCTGACCCTCTGAAGAAGCACGTGGCTGTGAAGCGGTCTGGGTCGGAGCAGGAACAGGCACTGACTGTATAGCAACAAGTGGATCTGTCTGAGTAACCTGAGCCTGAAGTGCGCCAGTAGCTGGGGGATCTGTCGAGGCAACTGAAGAAGGGATGGTCTCTGTAGTCCCGGTCCCTGTCACTGGTGGAACGACTGCCTCGGGAGCTGACAACCCTGACGAAGTGTGAAACGTAGTAGTGTGCGAGGGTGTCGGCTGACCAGTCAACTCGCTGTAGGTGGCACTGAAATCACCAATAGGTGTGCCTGTCAGAAGGTGCGGGCGAGGCTGGTCTGACGGTGTAAACCCCGTATGTATAGGAGTGAAGCTCGGGGACTGAAAAGACTGGGGAACCTGCTGCTGTGGAGATGTAAACTGAAAGCTCGGCTGTCCCTGACTCGACGGACCACTGGAATGCAAAGCCGGAGCCATGATAGATGCAGGCGGAGGAACCCCAACTGTGATGAGATGGCGCAGAAGATCCATGTACTGCTGCTGACTCTGTCTCTGTATCTCAACCTGTTGCCTCTGGATCTCAAGCTGCTGTCTCTGAAACTCGTCCTGGCGAGCCTGAATCTGTGCTAGTGCTGCAGCTGTATCCTGTGCCTGGCGCTGTATCTGCTGCTGCTGCTGCTCCTGAGCCTGGGTCAACCTCTCAAGGATAGCCACCATGGCTGGGTCTGAGCGGGAGGCTGAGCCAGATCCACCGGCCTCGTGGTCGTGAGACCGAGGAGACCGGTACCTGGGGATGGGCTGGTAGTCCTCATCTGTGCTGTCAGAAGTGACATCCTCAGGTATCTCAGCAGTCTGAGTCTCAAGGTCTGCGAGCTCTGCCTCGGCAAGCTCATCAACTCTGGCGTCCTGCTCAGCTACTGTCTCAGGAACGTCTGGGCGCTCACGCTGTCCTAGCGCTGGGGCCTGATCTCTAGTAACAGAGGCCCAAAGCTGTCTGATATCATAATCAGGAAAAGCTGTAGTAGTGTTAGCAATCTCCGCCCTGATCTCTGGTGGCATCTGGATAGCAGATCTGATGATGAAACAAAATCCAGTGGGCATAGGGAAGCTGACGGTTACCCTTGAAGCCCTCAGCAATGGTGTCCTCCATCTCACTAAGGATAAGATCCCAGATATCAAACTGTCGCTGTGAAAGGAGGTGGTGTACAACCCAAAGCTGCATCCTCGTCAGTCCCTCTCTGTAGCCAAGTCTGGGCAGTAAAGTGCGTCTGAGTATAGCATCCAAGACTCTGGCAAGTGTTGTCAGGCTGGCAGGCGTACGACGTGACCCTTCGCCAAAAGGCTCGCGAAAGCAGGGTCGAACCAGGTCGGTAGGTGGCACTGAACCGCCGTGAGGGCGTCCGGGAGGAGGAGTCTGTCCATAGCACAACTGATGGATCCTCGTGTCAGAAGCTGGAAGTCTGAGGATCTCTCGAGCTCTGGAGCTGTATAATCTGTGATCACGGCCTCTGAAAGCAAAGTGTATGAACTCATGGGCAGGATCAATCCAAAGAGAAGCATAGAACTCCCTGACCCATGTGCCGCAGTAAGCACCTGTCCGTCCAAGAAGATCTGATAAGCCGGGCATATAGGACAGGTGCGGACGGAGCTGCTCTCCCACAACATCAACCAATGCCTCTAGTCGACACACCCTCTGAGGTCTGAAAGCAATGCCACTGTCAACTAGGGCCCTGTAGAAATCCTCCTGAAGTGGGGTATAGAAACCCTCTGAAGCTCTGGAATCTCTGACAGGTGGAAACCATCGGCTGACCTCCACAAACCTCAAACTCTGCACCTGACGTGCTGAAGCACCCCTCAGGTCTAAGTGCTCGACCGGGGGTGACCCTCTAACTCTGGGAGGAGGTCGTGCTCCACGACGCTGGCCCTCTGGCCTAGGTGTCACCTGTGTACGAGCACGTGTGGAGCGGCGACGTGGTAGAGACTGAGCTGCCTGCTCCTCTGTATCCTCAGTGGCCTGTGGAGCCTCAGTGGCCTGGGTAGACTCAGTAGCATGTGTAGCCTCTGTAGCCTGTGTCTGCTCTGAGGGTGGATCAACTGACATCTGCTCAGAAGGTCCAGTAGCCTCGGTACCCTCAGTGGCCTCAGTGCCGAGCTGTCGACCTTCAAGGTGAAAGCGACGCTCGCCTATGTGTATGCCACTGCGTCTGCCACCTCTCTCTGCCTGCTCTGCAGCGTCTGCCACGGCCTGAGCAACCTCTGCATCTGAAAGTGTCTTCCTCTTCTTCCTGGCTGCAATCTTGATGCGCTTACCACGCGCAATCTCATCACGACGGGGAGGACTCTTGTCCCCGTCACCAGGAGCACCACCGGCGTTCTTGCAACGCACCATGCTGATCGACTGCCTGAAAACCTCTGTGAGATGATGAACTGACACTCGAGAGGCTTGGCCTCAATCCGTATCCGCAGGCTTAGCCTCGGATTTAGCGAACAGATCAGACCCTGACACACCGACTGACTCGCTCGGATCGACGAGACGACGATGAAAAGACGCGGTGACCTAGGTCGCGAGAACCCCCGAGATCGGCGATCGAGCACTCGAGCGAGGGTTAGGGCAAACCCTAGAAACCCTAGGTTAGGGTTTGGGTGAAAACCTCGGGCACGGGGATTGAAGGGCTAGGGCACGAGGTGGGGTGCAGGAAGGTGAGCTGCGGCGCTAGAGAAAACACGGTGGTGAGCAGTTCGCCGGCGGCGAGGTGAGCACGCGGCGCAGAGGCGGCAGGAGCGGGCGGCGCGGGCTCGCTCGGCTGCGGGAGCAGAGGGCAACGGGGCGCGGCGCGGCAAGGAGGCGCGAGCAGGGGGGCGAGCGGGTGCGGCGCAGCGCGATGGGAACTCACCGGCGGTGAGAGGTTACGGTGAAACGGCGAGAAAGAAAAGGAGCGGCGGCGGCGGATTCGACTGGAGAGGAAAAACAGAGAAGACGAATCGGTTTTTATGAGGGGCTGAGATCCGCTCGACACGCTATCACCGGACGCGGTGGTCATTATGACCGGACGCGGTGGTGCAGCGTCCGGTCACACTCCACTAAGCGCCTGGAGTGACCGGACGCGTCCGGTGTGGACTGACCGGACGCGGTCAGAGTCCGGTCGATGAGAGCTCGGGAATTCATCGCGGAGCACCGGACGCGGTGGTGGTAGCCGGGACCGGACGCGGTGGTCGTCAGAAGCGCGTCCGGTGCAGCGTCCGGTGCCTAGGTCTGGAATTGGTCTTCTGGATGACCGGACGCGCTGGTGGACGCCGGGACCGGACGCGGTGGTGAAGCATCACTGCGTCCGGTGCAGCGTCCGGTCCAGCGTCCGGTCGCTGTTCTTCGCCATTCTTCGTTCCGAATTTCGACGCGACTTCTCCCAATCAAGTTCCAATTCAAAGAGACACAAATAAACACCAATTGGAACCTGATATGAGTGACCTCACTCAAACCCTCAAATTTTTCAAAATATTTTGCCTTAGGCTAGTATTGTTTTTACGAAAATAGGCAATAAACACCCGAGGAGCAACGTATGGCCATGCAATAGAGTTTTCGGACCTTTAGGAGCGTCAAATGCTCTCTCTATCCATGGACGAACACAGAGGTTGCTCAAAGCTAAACCGAAAAGAAACGACAAACGAACAACCATGCATATGCAATGCAATACAAGAAAGTAAAGCTAGGTTGCTTGTCAAGTTTGATCCACGGTTAGGCTTCTTCACTCCTCCGAAGGAGGGTTATCGTAACCGTGTTAGCCAAGCCCTAAATGCATTGCGATAAAATAAACGTGACAAAGATACAATGCAATGCAAGGGACAACACGCGCTTATTTTTTAAAGTTACTTGAATCAAGCACATTAAGTTCACTTCTTAGCCTACAAAAGGTAGCCTCATCCAAAGGTTTAGTGAAGATATCCGCTAATTGATTTTCACTTCGTACACCTTCTAGTGATATGTCATTTTTAGCAACGTGATCTCTTAGAAAGTGATGGCGGATATCAATGTGCTTGGTGCGAGAGTGTTGTACCGGATTGTTAGCAATTTTAATGGCACTTTCATTGTCACATAAAAGTGGCACCTTTTCAAGAACAACTCCATAGTCTAGGAGGGTTTGTTTCATATATAAGATTTGTGCACAACAAGCCCCCGCGGCAATGTATTCCGCCTCGACGGTGAACAAAGCCACACTATTTTGCTTTTTAGATGACCAAGATACTAAGGATCTCCCAAGCAAATGGCACCCTCCGGATGTGCTTTTTCTATCAATTTTGCAACCGGCATAATCCGAATCGGAATAGCCAACTAGTTGGAATCTAGCCCCTTTGGGATACCATAGACCAATGCTTGGGGTGTGCTTAAGATATCTTAGGATTCTTTTAACGGCACTTAAGTGAGGTTCTTTAGGGCACGCTTGAAAGCGAGCACACATGCACACACTAAACATGATATCGGGCCTAGATGCGGTAAGGTACAACAAGCTACCAATCATAGAACGGTAGAGAGTTTGATCAACCGGTTTACCTCCCTCATCTAGGTCGAGATGTCCATTTGATGGCATTGGGGTCTTGATTGGCTTGCATTCTTCCATCTTGAATCTTTTGAGAAGATCCTTGGTATACTTTTCTTGAGAGATGAAAATCCCTTCTCTCATTTGCTTGACTTGAAAACCAAGGAAGAATGTGAGCTCACCAATCATTGACATCTCGAACTCCTTCGACATCAATTCACCAAACTCCTTGCAATAATCTTCATTTGTTGACCCGAAGATGATATCATCAACATACACTTGACAAATGAAGATCTCCCCATTAAGCTTCTTGGTGAATAGTGTGGTGTCGACCTTCCCGATGGTGAAGCCCTTCTCAATGAGGAAGTCCCGGAGGCGCTCATACCACGCTCTAGGGGCTTGCTTGAGCCCATATAGCGCCTTGGACAACCTATAAACATGATTAGGATATCTAGGGTCTTCAAACCCGGGAGGCTGATTGACATAGACTGGTTCATTTATAAAGCCATTTAAGAATGCACTTTTCACATCCATTTGATATAATTTCATATCATGATGTGATGCATATGCAAGGAGGATACGAATGGCTTCAAGTCTTGCAACGGGTGCAAAGGTCTCTCCAAAATCAAGGCCTTCAACTTGAGAGAACCCCTTTGCAACTAGTCTTGCCTTGTTCCTCACTACTATGCCTTGGTCATCTTGCTTGTTCCGGAACACCCACTTGGTTCCAATGACTCTTGCACCTTTAGGATGCTCTTCAAGTGTCCATACTTGGTTGCGGGTGAAGTTGTTCAATTCTTCATGCATGGCATTCACCCAATCCGGATCTTGAAGAGCTTCTTCTACATTCTTAGGTTCAACACAAGAGACAAAAGAGTGATGTTCAACAAAAGAAGCTAGCTTTTGAGATCGAGTCATTACTCCCTTTGTAGGACTCCCTATGATGAGTTCTTGTGGATGAGCTTGAAGTAGAGGTGAGTTTCTTCTATCAACCACTTGAGGAGGTGGATGGGGAGCATCAACATCTTGTGCTTGTGCCTCGGCTTGTTCATGAGAGACATAAGTATCTTCATTTTCAACTCTCTCATTCTTGTCATCATCTTGAGGCACACGTGATGAAGATGGTGGATCAATAATTTGTACATCGTCTTCATCATCTTTTGGCTTGATGTCTCCCACGGGCATGTTCTTCATGGCCTCCCTCAAGGGTTCATCACCTACATCATCACAATTCTCAATTGCTCCTTGGGAGCCGTTAGATTCATCAAATTCCACATCATATGTTTCTTCAACCAAACCGGTGGCATGGTTAAATACTCTATATGCTTTGGACTTTGATGAGTAACCAACAAGAAAACCAATATCACAACGTCTTTGAAACTTCCCTAGGTGTTGACGCTTCTTGTAGATGTAGCATTTGCAACCAAACACCCGGAAGAATGAGACGTCCGGCTTCTTCCCATTAAGCAACTCATAGGGGGTCTTGCCAAGAAACTTTTGGAGGAAGAGGCGATTTGAAGCATAGCATGCGGTGTTGATTGCCTCGGCCCAAAACTTTTCCGGAGTGTTGTACTCATCTAACATTGTTCTTGCTAGGGTGATCAAAGTCCGGTTCTTTCTCTCAACTACACCATTTTGTTGAGGAGTGTAGGTTGAAGAAACCTCATGCTTGATTCCGATTTTATCACAATAAGCTTCAATGTTGGTGTTGTCAAACTCTTTCCCATTGTCACTTCTAATCTTCTTTATCTTGACTTCAAATTCATTTTGAGCTCTCTTTGCAAACTTCTTGAAGCAACTTGCCACTTCGGATTTGTCATGAAGGAAGAAAGTCCATGTGTATCTTGAGTAGTCATCCACTATCACAAGACAATAGAGATTACCACCCAAGCTCTTGTATGTTGTAGGCCCAAACAAATCCATGTGTAGAAGTTCTAGCACTCTTGAGGTTGACATGAAAGCCTTGGTTGGATGAGTGTTTGCAACTTGTTTGCCCGCTTGACATGCACTACAAGGTTTGTCCTTTTCAAACTTCACATCCTTCAATCCTCTTACTAGTTCTTTCTTCAATAGCTTGTTGAGAGTGCTCATTCCAACATGTGCAAGCCTCCTATGCCAAAGCCAACCAAGTGAGGTCTTGGTGAACAAACATGTCATCAAATTTGCATCTTCGGAGGTGAAGTCAACAAGATAAAGATTGTTGTATCTAAAGCCTTTGAATATCACTTGCTTGTCATCTATCTTTGAAACTTCAACTTCATTTGGTGTGAACAAGCATTGGAAGCCAAGGTCACAAAGTTGCTCAACGGATAACAAGTTGAAACTCAATGAAGCAACATAGAGCACATTTGAGAGTGAGTGATCATTTGATATTGCAATCTTGCCTATACCCTTGACTTTGCTCTTTGAATTATCTCCAAATGTGATCTTCTCTTGACATATCCCATTCTCTTCAATGGAGGTGAACATACGAGGATCACCGGTCATATGTTGAGTGCAACCACTATCAATAACCCAATGAGATCCACCGGTCTTGTAGTTCACCTACACACAAGAGATCAAGCTTTTTGTTTAGGGACCCAAACTTGATAGGGGCCCTTGACTTTCTCAACTAGTGACTTGGCAACCCATATTTTCTTTGGCCTATTCTTATTTGGGGGACCCAAAAACATGACTTTCATCTTTCCATTTGAATCTTTTCTTAGCATGTAATGAGCATTGAAGGCAAAGGGTCTAGCATGCTTGGGCAAGGGTTGTGGTGGTGGAGTTTTGCATTCATGAGCAAAGTGACCTTCTTGACCACACTCAACACATCTCTTTGGCTTGGGCTTTGACTTGCTTTGTTGTTGAGCTTTTGCTTTCTTCTCTTGATTTGCCAAGTACCCAATACCACTTCTATCCATCTTCATTACGGTGTTCATGAGGAGCTCACTTTGCAAATATTGGCCTCTTGTGAACTTGCTTAGGCCGGTCTTGAGATGCTCTTTTTCTTGCTTGAGCTTCTTGTTCTCTTCAATGAGTGACTCATTTGTTGTTTGCTTCTCAAGAGCCATCAAACCTTTGAGCTTCTTGTTCTCATTTGCAAGCTTCTCATTCTCACACTTGATCTTGGCATAATCATCATGGTTGCATGACTCAACCACACTCTTGCCTTTGCTACTAGAACCTTGCTCAATGCTTTCAATGATCAAATCATCACATGATGTAGCTATATCACACTTAACAACATTGTTAGTAGCATCATGTGTCTCAAGAGCAAGTTCATTAGCAACCACGAGACTATCATAGTCAATTTTCAATGTGGTGTATTTGTCTTTTAGAGAGCTATGTCTAGTGATGAGCTCATCATGCTTCTTCTCAAGTTTATCATGTTGATCTTTAAGCTCTTTATTAGAGGTTTTGAGCTCTTTGAGAGTAGAAGACATAATTTCATTTTGATCTCTAAGCTCACCACTAGTCTTTTGAGCATTTTCAAGCTTAGATGAGAGTGATTCATTTTCATTTTGAAGATCATCATTTTCACTTCTAGTCCTTCTTATGATTTTAGTGTATTTGTTTAGCAATTTTACAAGTTCATCATAAGAAGGTGCATCAAATTCATCATCACTATCACTATCATCATCATCATCACTATCATGGTTTTGTACCTTTCGTTCACCCTTGGCCATAAGGCATAGGTGAGTAGTGGACGATGATGGTGAAGAAGGCGGTGAAGGTGGTGGTGAAGATATCGGTGAAGATGATGGCCCCATCACAAATGCGGCAACCTTCTCTTTCTCATCATCGCTCTCATCTCCGGAGGAGTCACAAGATGATTCAATGTCGGTGAGCCAATCACCAACAATATATGCCTTTCCTCCCTTCTTCTTCTTGTAGAACTCCTTCTTCTTGCCATCCTTCTTCTTGTATGGCTTGTTCTTCTTCTTCTCATCTTCTTCATCACTTGAATCATTTTTCTTGCCCTTGTTCTTGTTCTTGAACTTGTCTTTTGGTGGTCTAGGGCATTGATGAGCTAGGTGGCCAAGTTCACCACAATTGTAGCAATCCATCTCCGAGATGGGCTTTCTCTTGCTACTTGTGAAGAATTTCTTTTTCTTGCCATCGAACTTGATGCCACTCTTGTTGAGCTTCTTTAGCATCTTGGTGGTCTTCCTCACCATGAGTGCAAGTGATTCATCATCGATATCACTTTCACTTGAGCTCTCTTGCACAATCATGGCTTGGCCCTTCTTCTTCTTCTTGTCATGGCTAGCTTTGAAGGCCAAGTCTTTCTTCTTGGAAGATGATGAGCCCTCTTCCGGAGTGATGTGCATGTACATCTCATGAGCATTGATCTTCCCCAACACTTGAGTCGGTGTTGCGGTGGAGAGATCACTTTGATGAAGCATGGTGACAATGTGACCATACTTCTCAACGGGAAGCACACTCAAGATCCTCCTTGCAACATCCGATTGACTCATTTGAGTGAGCCCAAGAGCATTGAGGTCCTCTACAAGAACATTCAAGCGAGTGTACATGTCATTAGCACTTTCTTTGGGAAGCATCTCAAAAGAATTAATCTTCTTTAAAGCAATATGATAGCGTTCCTCACGCTCACTCTTAGTTCCCTCATGGAGAGCAGAAAGATTCTCCCACAAATCATGAGCGTTCTTTGCATTACGCACACGATTGAAGATATCTTTGCCTAAGCCCCGGTAGAGTGCATTTTTGGCCTTTGCATTCCACTGGTCGTACTTCTCCTCGTCACCCGTGGGGTTTGCGGGATCCTTGATAGCGGGAAGCCCTTGTGTTGCGGCTCTAAGGCACCCGACATCTATGGCTTCGAGATACGCCTCCATGCGGATTTTCCAATATGGAAAATCATCCCCCTCAAAGGTGGGAGGTGGTCCTTCCCCGTTAGACATCTTGCTCTAGGCGGTAAAGCCTAAATTAGGAGCAACACGGCTCCGATACCAATTGAAAGGATCAAGATGCCCAAGAGGGGGGGTGAATTGGGCTTTTCTAAAAATTAATTGCAAGAATTAAATCCTACAAGCCGGAATTCACCCCTAGTGCCTACTTGTGTTCCTAGAGAGTCTACCGATAAAAAGTTTTGCACCCTAGTTTCCAATCCTAGTCTAGCATGGCAATTCTAGGAATGTAAAACAAGCAATGAAAGTAAATACGAGAAAGTAACTGCTTGAATGTAAAGGGGCAAGGAATACGGCGATGTTTTTCCGAGGTATCGGAGAGTCGCCACTCCCCACTAGTCCTCGTTGGAGCACCCGCGCAAGGGTGTCGCTCCCCCTTGATCCACGCAAGGATCAAGTGCTCTCTACGGGTTGATTCTTCGACACTCCGTCACGGCGAATCACCCAAAACCGCTCACAATTTGAGTTGGGTCATCCACAAGCTCCGCCGGATGATCACCAAACTCCCAATCACCACCAAGCCGTCTAGGTGATGGCGATCACCAAGAGTAACAAGCTAGAACTCTCACTTGACCACAACGAGCCTAAATGAGGAGATGGATGCACACTTGCTACTCTCTAATCACTAGTGAGGAAACTCAAACTTTGATTCTCAAATCTCTATCCTCACTAGAGCTCTTGCACTCCCTTGCACTCTAGAGGGTTTTCTCAGATGTTTGAATGAGCAAGAGACCTCTAAAAGAGGTGGAGGGGTTGTATTTATACACCCCTCAAAGAAAACGAACCGTTACTTTCAGACACGGGCTCACCGGACGCGCCGGTCGAACTGACCGGACGCGCCGGTCGCCCGTAACGGTCAAAACGCGATTTTGAACTGAACCACCGGACGCGCCGGTCAGGGGTGACCGGACGCGTCCGATCGTGCAAGGGTGCTTACTGTACTCACACCGGACGCGAGGCCGCGTCCGATGGCTGATGACCGGACGCGTCCGGTCCTCTCTGGACCTTACTGGACTGTGACCGGACGCGCCGATCACAGGCAGGTCGCGTCCGACGGGCGTTCCCACAACGTGACACGTGTCAGCCACTGACCACCGCGTCCGGTCCTCGCGAGGACCGCGTCCGGTGGTCAAGGCCGAAACCCTAGCGCGGTAGCGTACTGACCGGACGCGTCCGGTGCTCCCGAAGACCGCGTCCGGTCACTGGAAAACAGCCCGAAACTTTCCGAAACGCGTCGCAACTTCAACCAAGTTGCTTCCAACTGAACTTTGAGCTATTCTAGGGTTGCCTAGCGCCAAGTTTAACAAGTGTGCACCACACCTAAACATAGGACTCGCCTAGGTCAAGCTACCCATTCATGCCCCCCTTTATAGTACGGCCAAAAGAGAAAAACGAAGATCCTAACGACTATTCCGAATGTGTCTCAACACCTCGTCATCCGGAACTAACCGTCCTTAATCTTGACGTCACTCTTTTGAAAACCGAAACAATTTCCATCAAGGGACACGAATACCACAGTGCTCAAAGCAGTTATCACCTCCATGACCTAACTTACCAATGTTTCTGCAAAACACACGTTAGTCATGGTAATAAAGTGTTGTCATTAATTGCCGAAACCAAACCTTGGGGCCTAGATGCTTTCAGGATCTATAGCTACAAATCATGAATGGAGACGAAGCTATTCGATATGGCGAGGTGCCACATGTGTTCATACACAAGCACCGCCACACGCACACGATACATGGTGTGTGAACACTAGCGATAAACGATGAGATGTGCATGGTTTTTGTGGGTCTTAGACAAGGGTGGAGCCTCGTGGAGGCAATACTAGGCTCTTGCCCCCCTGATCAGTTGATCTAAAAGGTAATTTTAATACAAGTGCCCGCTCCATCAATCTCCATGACCTTCTATCCCATCAATCTCTCTTGAGAAGCTCCTTGATTAGTTGGTTTAAAATGAAATTTTAATACCTGTGCCCATTCATCAATCTCCAAGCTCTCCTACCCCATCGATTTCTCTTGAGAAGCTCCTTGATCAGTTGATCTCAAAAGAGATTTTAGTACTTGTGCCCATCCATCAATCTCCAAGCTCTCATGTCCCATCATCGTTCTCTTGAGAAGCCAAGAAGGATAACTCTATTTATACTATAGTTGTCCCCCACCCCTGCCCTCACACCCTCGACACGCTCCGCAGCTGGTCTTAGAGCTCATTTTGGGGTCTATATATGTCTTTTGGCTTTGCCACCATGATACCGAAAACAAGGTGTGGCTTTGTTCTGCTTGTGATATTTTTAGATGTCTCTTAGAATTTCTTCTTTGGGACTATTTGTTTCTTCTTTTGGTCAGGAGTCCTTTTTACCAGATTTACGTTTGTCCCAAGTTTTGGTTCAATTTTTTTCCTTCAAACTGTTTTCCTTTCAGATTCGTCGTCTTGTGTAGTAAACTCGACCATCATTTGGACCGTACCATGGAAATTGGAATGTTGTTCCCACTAGGAATTCAAAGGCGGCTCCAAAATTTCAATGGGATTATGGAAACTTCCAGCTGGTGGCGTGGGGAGAGAAAATTTAAAGTGTAGCGCCAATTCAAATCAAATGGAAAAAAATATCTCACTGGTCTCCATTTGACCGTCCGTGAGTGACGTCCCAAGTTGCACGTACAACAGTTGCCAGCCGATGTACATGCACGGTGCTGCTGGTGCCCACAGCACGCACACGTAAGCAGCTAGCGTTGACTGGTCAGCTGCACCCATGCATGCGTGATGCGTCAGTGGAGGAGCGAGCAGGAGGGAGATAAAGAAAAAAGAAATTGCGCAAAGAAAGATTAATTATGTGCTAATGCAAGTTCATTGACAACTAATCATTAATAATCATCGCTGAGGTTAACTAGTATTTATTAAGTAGGTAGTAGGTACAACACAAGAATTCTTTGATATCATCGTAGGATGGCGTATTAGTAGAAGATCGATCACATGCACAAAATTGACAAATGTTAGTGCGGCCGTAGTGGCAGCTAGCTTGCGGCGACCCCAGCGCTGCATGCATAAAATTATCACTACTGCTTGTAGTGTTTCTCAGTAAGAGAACAGAGAGAAGATTGATCCGCTTCAAGTAATTAGGTTCTCTTTGGCAGGGCTTAAAGTCGCTCCAGCTTCACTGCACCAGTAGTACTTGAATATTTTCTTTCTCAAAAAATCTAGGAGTGCTGAAGCCAGTTTTTTTTCTTTTGACTTCATTGAATCAACTTCTCGTGATATTGTAGCAATTTAAATAGCGCTTGACCCATGGTGATCTCTCCCGAGGTATATCATAGAACGAAGAAGTTTTCTCGAATTGCAGGGCTGAGAAAATACCCTAAAAACAAGCTGCCCAAGACACCTGCAGCACATATATTTCCGTAGATAGTTACACAACGAGTGGCCTTTTTTTTTTCCGTGCAACCTAGGATTTGAATCGGCAGCTAGCCTACGTGCTATTGACGGGTCTGCTCACTGTAGCAATTAATCTAAAGCCGTTTGACAGGGAAACCCTGTCAAGTAAAGAGGATCTTAATAATGAAACTGATCCTCGTACTTTACCAAATGCCGCGACAACCGTCCAGGCGTACTCCCTCCGTATCGAATTTAGAAGGCGTTTTGGATAAGATTTGGGTCAAACATTGGGAATATAAATCATCAATAACTTTTAAGTTATTGAGTTTGCAAATGTAAAAATTATATGAATAGATTTGTCTTGAAAAATATTTTCATAAAAGTATACATATATCACTTTTTCATAAATATTTTTTATAAAAACAAGAGGTCAAAGTTGTGTTTTGGAGACCGTGTCGCTGTCCTAAACGACTTCTAAATCCGATACGAAGGGAGTATAATAATATACATTACGATAAATATTGGCTCTTTTTTCAATAAAATTAAACTAATGCCGCCCGGGTGAAGACATCAGCATCAACCACACTTCTTGCTCTGTTTGTAGATATTTTCACCCAAGCAGGGCAAGCAATGCAAGCAAGATACTTATTAGAATACGACGATCAGTATCTTTGGCTCGTCAAGTAGTAGCTAGCTAGTAACAAAAGCTTATTCGCAGTTACTTTGCTGTTCTTTTTTTTTTAGCATTTTACATTAGTTAACGCCCACTAGCTCAAGATATACATCATGTATGTTCGGCGGTTATGTACTGACTTGACTTGGTAGTAATTAATTAACTGGAAGTAAATATACACGCATGTAGAACTGACTGTCATCAAGAGATATTTAGCTAGTAATTAAGGCCTTTCGTTCTGTCAGAATCATTGTGGAATATTCTGTGTCCTGCTTTACTCGCACTTGGTTCATGATCATGATAAGAATGTGCAGAGATGTGCGCCTGCTTATTTGTTCCTTCTTAATTATAGGTTTCTTCTTCTTCACATGAACATGCGCGTGTTGTGCATGCAAGTGTTGCTCTACAGAGATATATAAGATCTCATCTAGTACTAAACTAATAGTAAGGAATGGCAAGCACTTAACTAACAATTCACCAAAAGCTAGCTTAATCTAATTATTAGGGGTGGGGGCGTGGAGGAGGGAATGAGCATTATTTTTTTTTTTGAAACAAGAATGAGCAAGAGATTCACACTTCAATAAATCAAACAAGGCGAAACTGAAACATATAATCTATTCAAGACCATCAATACAACTTATTTACATATTGAGGTTGAGCATATGAAATTGGCCTGAGTAAGGTTTTTGTCATTATAATAGTTTCATAAAACATTATGTTTTTTCTATGCATATAAAAATTTTACCAAAGAATGTGGGCAATTTATCATATTTTCATATTGAAATTATATTTAATAAACAAATCCAATGATGTTATATATGACCATGATCTAAGGAAGGCATCTATGCCCCCTTATGTTGGTGTTGGCTAATTGGATGACAAGCTATTAAGAGGCTAATGAAAGTTAGTGAGCATCTTATGAGCAGATATTAATTAATATCCCATGAAAAAGACAAAAGATATTAGCAACCCTCTGAAAGAAAAGGGAAGAGGTACCCCATGTGGATAATTATTAGATATATTTAGATTCATTTCATTTTTGAAACTAAATATTGCTACTATTAGGAGATACTGTATCTTATTTACATAGGTGGGCATTTTTCTACGGTCTCTATAAATAACCTTGGGGGCCAAATGGAAGAAGCCCACCTCTAAAAAAATAAATTTATAGAGATGGTCCTATTAAGGGCAGATCCAACAATGACTTATACATGAGCTAGCTCTAAGTATTTTATTTCATATTTTAATAGAAGAGAGAAAAACAGCCAGCTCTTGATCAAGAGCTAGTCTCATACACACATTTTAATATCATGTGGGTTGTCATGTGGAACAGGTTTGTCCTGTAAAATCCCTATCCTCTTTGGTTCTTCCTCTTATCCTGCCATGGCATGCGGCTGGTCAGTCTGGACACCGATTGGATCTTGCACAAGCGAAGGATGTGATGGCTCAGCGGAGAAATGCATTCACGATACCGCAATGGAGGCCATTGGCAGTTGTGGAGCCAACAACCAAGACATGCACCATATTTTTTGTTTTTTACAATGATTTTCAGAGGCGAACGTAAGCACCCACCTTTGTAAATACAAACAACATAGTCGTCTGTATGGCTGCCCTTGTATATCTTTTCATTTACAGAGGTGCTGCTCACCTGTGCAAATTCATTTCGTCTGTCTCTCTAAATAGGTTCAGTAGTAGTGTATAGGTATATGACCTACTATCAAGGTTGGATGCATATAGATCAAATGAAAACTTGAGTAGAAACCGTGTTATGTTGTTTTTACTTGGCAATGCCTAGTTTTGAGATTCGGGGTGTGAATATCCCCTAACCCTTTATTTAGGCAAGGCTCCGGCTTTGGCTCCTCATGTAGAGCAGCTTCTCTAGTGGAGCTGAAGTCATTTTTTAAAACATTTGGCAAAAACAGCTCCAGTGGCAGTTTTGTAATAATTTGTGTTAGGTTTGTGCGGAGGAGCCAGGAGAAGCCACATTTCTGGCTTTGGCTCCTCTATATAAGAACGGCTGAAAGCCCAAGTTTGGTTTTGGTAATTAATGACACCAAGTTGCTAATGCCATGTGTTAAGTGTTTTGAGTTAGGCATAAGCAACACATGTGATGAAGGTGTACGTGGCAAGGAGTGGTGGCCACAAGATCACAAAGAGATGGTGCATGGATATGAAATGTTGATCACGATGGAATGCACATAAAATGATGGACATGATGATCAAGTGGAAGAGAAGGATCTAGGAGCGCAAGGCAAAGGTATAACCATAGGTTTTTCCTTTTGCCGGTCTAAGATGAGTAGAGAAGTGATTGACCGGGTTTATGATACATAGCCGACTATCAAGAGGGGCAATCACGGTTAGCTCGGGAATCAAGTGCCACTAGATCAATGTCTTGAGCATATGCATTAGGATCTAGTAGAGAGCTAACATAACGCCTTAAAAAATTGTTTGCGAAATAATAACACACATGCACATGGTGGTGTACACTTGGTGGTGTTAGCACATTTACGAAGGCGGTGGTGTTTGAACGGTAGTATGGGGTTTGGGGTTCGCTCTCCCTCCCGCCGAGCGTGCGAGCGCGGGATTCAGGCGTTTTTGAGGAAATGAAATGCCTATTTTCTATTGCGCCGGAGGCGAGAAAAAGTGGCGGTAGTCCGAAATGGTTTTCACTGAAAAACAGTGATCGGACGCTGCACCGGACGCGGTCTCGGTTTGACCGGACGCGTCCGGTCAGTTCAACGCGGCGCGGGCACTAGGGTTTGTGACCGGACGCTGGTCTGGCCTGACCAGCGCGTCCGGTCAGTTCTCCTGTGCGCTAAAGAAGAGCGCGCGACCGGCGCGTCCGGTCCCTCACGGAACCGGAGCGTCCGGTCAGGCGTCCAGAGGGGCAGAGCGAAGCGAAGTGTCGATCGGACGCGCGGCACGTCCGGTCACGTGCGACCGGACGCGTCCGGTCTCAACGGGAGCTTACTGGAACGCGACCGGACGCTGGCACTGTCACGTCCGGTCAATCGGTTGAGCGCGTCCGGTCACGGCAACGGCTAGTTCTGACGCGCACTGTTTCTTGCTGTCGCGTAGTGACCGGACGCGTCCGGTCACCCTGACCGGAGCGTTCGGTCAGCGCGATTTTAACTGTGTCATCCGGTAACGGCTAGCTGCGTACCCCTTCGCTATAAATAGAGGGTGTCCGGGGTTTGAGGGAATCTCTTGCACATTTTGAGACCTAGAGACATCCTTTGAGCTAGAGAACAACCCCTCCACTCATCTCTTTGCATAGTTGCACATCTTGAGTGAGATTGAGTGAGATTCAAGTGCATTGCTTGAGAGTTGCATTCTAGAGGCACTTGATCTTCGAGTTGCTGCGGATTTCTTGTTACTCTTCCGTGTTTCCCGACACGGTAGACGGCTTGGAGCAGCGGAGGTGATTGAGCTCACAATTGGAGATTGTTGGAGCCCTCACCGAGTGTTGTAAGGGGTTCTTGATCCTTCCCCGCGGGAGTTCGCAAATTGGATACTCTAGTGAAGCACGTGGCTTGGAGGATCCCCATCTTGTGTGCGGTTGTGCGGCGCCCGCCGAGGGCTCGACTCTTGATAGTCGATTAGCTCGCGAACCGACAAGTGGGTGCATCGCCACAACGAGGAGTAGCTTGCCGGGAAGCAAGTGAACCTCGGTAAAAATTCTTGTGTCATCTCTTTGCCGAGGATTTCTCTTGTGGTTGATCATTGTGATTGATTCTTCGAGTGCATTACTTCTCTACATCGTTGGTATAAGAATCTAGTCACTTGCTCTTTACTTTCGTGTACTAGTCCTAGTGTAGTTTGCTTAGTGTAGATTTTATCACATAGGAGTAAGTAGCTTAGTGACTTAGTCTTGTTGGTGTGTATTAGAGATCATAGCCTTGCTTCACTAGAATTGTATAGGTGGCTTGCATAGTGTAGTTGACCTAGTGCTAGTATTAGCTTAGCCATCTTTTATACTAACGTGGTTGTTTAGTGAAGCTTGTAGATTTTTAAATAGGCTATTCACCCCCCCTCTAGCCATTTGGACCTTACAACGGCTCCGGCTCCACTGGGCTCCATGCATGGAGGCGTTTCCAGGTGACCGTTTGGCAGGGCTTCTTGCAAGGAGCTGTGAGAAGCCGGAGCCAGAGCCTTGCCAACCAAGGCCTTATTTCTTCCCCTCTCCCTCTTGGAGTTTCTTCTTAGCAATAATTGAATATTGGGGTGAAGGATTGCAAGCTAGAATGCTACTATAATTGCAAATAAACAGTACACTTTCTCTTTAATCTCCATAGGTAGTTTTGGGTGAATCTATAAAATCTAGGTGGGGGTTCCTCTCTCTAGCCGCGTTGACAATGAAACAACAACATCATCAAACAGTAAGCTTTCTCAAATGCCATACATTTGCGAACACAACAGGGACTAGAATATCGAAGTTATTAATAGATCGTTGTACCGTATATACTGATATTTGAATGTCATTTATCATTGAGTATAGGCTTTGTAAAATATAAAAAATGTGAAAAGAATACATATGAGTGACTTAAGTGAGCACTACCTATCCGGCTATCTTTGAGTGGACGCCAGTATTAGATGCAACAAGCAAGCATAAACACTAGAGCTACTAATAACTTACTAGCCAGTGATGACCCCGCCCAAGAAAAATGTGAGCAATGTGCACATATCAACACCACTAGCACACAGTAACCTCTGTGCGCTAACGCTGTTGCTTCTTGGCATATTGCTGTCAATGGACCGACCACGCATCGGTCCACCACCTTTTATTGTTGATCCAATATATATAAATTCGCATCAACGTCAACGTCGTCACCTCGGCAAGCCAGGCGGCGCGGGTGGTGCTGGAAGAAGGGGATGAGTGGGTCGTCGCGGGGTTCATGGCATTTACCCAGTTTCCGGTAGTGGCCGCGAGGCCTTAGGGCTTCACGCCTGCTGCAAGTCGCGCATCTGTTCAAAATGTAGCCTTTTACGTTAAGCTCGATGGTGTGTATGTCTTTTCCATCCTGGCATCTCGCCACGGAGGGCTGTTGACTGTGTTATGGTACCTTCTTCTTAATGAAATACACGTGAAGTCGTGTTCTAGAAAAAAAGAAATCGCACATGACAGAATAACACGGACAAGAAACTAAAGGCACACATCAAGTGTACGAATGATGTTAACTGCGTCTGCTGGCGGCATCATCACTGATAATTTTAATCACCTTTGCTTGATCTCATGATCCCACCATGGGGCCGGGATCTGCTAGGGATTAAGAAAATGATTCGGCCGGGGACACGCGCCAGCACCATGCTTAGCAGACAGATTAGGTGGCTAATTCATAAGCATTATCGCTCCCTAATGAACCCTAGCTAGCTATCATACACTACCAAATCACTTGCTATTTGCTGGTGAAGGGTCACTGGATCGAGTATAAGCACTCATGCATGCATATGGATGCTTGCTAGCCTTTCAAATTAGTGTAGCTTCTTGTTAGTTTTCTGCTTTATTAGTACCCTACTTTGACTTATTTTTGAGGCCAGGACAGCCTTAATCTGCTAGTGCTAGGGTACAAGGACTGCTTTCAGATGGGCGATTAGTTGTCAACTGATGGCACAACCAGGCAACTAAAGGCACCCACCAGCAGATCAAAGTCCACCATGTTATGCATATGTATGTATGTGATGGCGCCTTTCTGAGTGGTGTTGATGGCTTCGTCCCCGGCCCTGTAATCATCGTTGAAATGACAGGCATGTAGCAGCAGCTTAAATATATACAATGGCGGCAACTTTTCAGAGAAAGGTGCTGGAGTAGTTAAGTGAAACATGAATCTGTGGAGCACAATTAGAACTGCCCTGTTCATCCTCTAATCATGTGTACTAGATCGCACATATATATATGCATATGGCGTGCAGAGTGGAAAACATATATAACTGCCACCACTGAAAACTAAATCAGAGGCTCCACTAGTATAACGGAGAACCCGTGCAAAATTTTAATACTTAAGTCTTGGTGAAGTCCTCTTCTTTTATATTAAATATATAACTATTAATTAGGAGGTCAACCCACCCCCTTTATTACATCAAAAAGAAACTAGGCACTCTTTGGCATTTCCTTTTTCCTGTGTTCACCTAAACGTGTCTAAACGGCCGTCTACACACGTTTAAGCACTAAACAATGGGTGCGTGCGTAGTTTAGGCCCTAGTCACTGAATTAAAAGCTAAACACGTCTAAATAGTCAAACTGGTCAAAAACATAGTTTAAAAGATGGCATTAAACGGTGATTAAACATGTGTAATAAACTATGAAAGTTTGGGGGCTAGACAAACTTTTTGGGCGGACAAAATTGGATTTGTGTGTAAAGGGGAAATTTTTGGTGCTATTTAAATGATGTCTATATGACTATGTGTTCGATTATATGTATAATCATTTATTGTCCATGTCAATTTGTGCAATTATGTTCGTGCCTCAAATTGCACTTAAAATTTTGTATAAAAAACAATAATTTTATATGTATTTACTATTACAGCGCAAATCGTTTAATCCGTGTAGAGTCGGTCATCTAAACCGTCTAAACGCTAAATAGAGGGTGGCTGTCCATTTAGCGTCTAGGATAACACTTCCCTTTTTCATTATTAGGACAATAACAACATCATTTAGAGGATAGATGAAAAGCGCATATATACACACACCCTGTAGACGAGTTCCAAATAAAACACCAGAAAACTACTAGTTTCAAATTGTAAGCCGTTTACGTATATAGCAAAAGTTATATATGTTTAGAAAAGTCAAAACGATTTATAGTTTAAAATGAAGGGAGTAACTAAGAGTGAACTACTTGATCATATATAGGCCCCTTGACAAATCAATGCATGACAAGTTTAATTCGTGCGTGGATAGTAATATAGTAATATAGGAGCACAGATGAAAAGTAGTCCGATCTTTTGGGAGGTGGTGAGTGGTTGGCTTCCAAGAAACCAGCAGGGAAAAAGTTAATCAATTAGAATCAAGCAACGAAAGCAGAGTGGTTCGCTAATTATCAAACCATTAGCACTAGTATAAGCTAAGGCAGGCAGTGATTGCGAAATATATATATACACGCACGCACGCACGCGATTAATAAGCTCTGCTAATCACTGGTACGGGCTCAATTCACAATCACATGCTAATCAGCTTTTTGTGATGTCGACTTCCTCCTGTAAGACGTCTTTGCATTAAGGAGGAAGAAGAGCATACATGTGCAGCTCGCTTGCTTGCATATGCTCAAACAGGCATATATGACGGCATGCATGGATGCATCGCTGCTCGATGATTAGCTGGGTTAGCTAGGTTAATATTTTTGCATGACACACGCGGGCGGTGCTAAAAATTAAACAATACTAGTACAGTTGGTAGAGTGTCCGTGCGTTGCTACGGGACAACAAAACTTTTATACTAAATGCACACGGATCGCACGATAAGATAATAATACTGTAATTAAATACCGATGTTAAAATAACATTTAATCTAAAAGGCAAAGTTCGTGAAATTAACACAATCACGGAGAACGTGGCGTTGCAGGCTCACGGACTCTATTGCATAGACCATACCGTGATGCGGTTAAGATAATGTTTTATATCGCAGGAACAAATCTACAATATCTATTTCTTTCATATGCCAATAAATCCACGAATAAGTTCTATCGTATCTTCATATCATCCTGTACACAGGTTCGAGTATATATGTAAATATTAGTGCTTGTCACATGAATAATAATGCGTGTCTTGAAAAATCTCTCACAAAACCTTTTGCCCGTACGTCGCCACAGGAGCGCTTCGTAACACTGGCTCCTACTGCAAGTGCAAGGCATGCCATGGGTGTATTGGATTCGTTGGTGTGTCATTCGGACAATAGTGTCTCAGCTTAGAGCCATTTACATTCCTCACGCTTGCTCGCCGAAGGCATCATGCTGCATTTAGATTTGTAGATAGATTACTAAAGGCATCATTTAATAGAGCTACAGTGGAGAAAATAAGTTGTCAGATAATAAGAACCACATTGGCATAGAAGCGTAACATGTCCACATACTTTGAAGAAATGTCAACCAAGATTTGAAAACGTCAACAGAGAAAGCAACATGTTTTCCTATCCATATAAAATTTAAGCTCTGACAGCTATAATTTCAGATTCAAATAGTGTTCAGGTACAAATGACTTCGCACATATGCTATCTTCCATAAATAGATTACACAGCGAGTATTTTTCCCTACTTTGAGGATTGTCTATTTTACAGTTCACGTTCTCTATACAAATAACTGGAACATAACCAAGGGGACACCAACATACTGGTAGTCAAAAACACATCCAATTTGCTATCTTATCATTGGTTCATATAAGCATCAGTAAGAACATATTATTGTACCTAGAAAGGCAAAGAAGACAATTCAAAATTTAGAAACAAAGTCTACCTTTGAGTTGACATAACCATACAGGAAACACCAAGAACGCCGCATCTCTATCACTACATGCAAACAAAAAAAATTGAGCGCAAAAAGAGGCAGTGCATGGACGGTAAGCATCGGAATTTGACTTGTGACTTTGGTGGGTTAGGAAGAACCATATTATACCCCGCCGAAGCTCGATTCACCGTTGGTCCATGATCGGTTCATGTGTTACGAGCCGAATTTTGAACAACGGTGACTATTGGCATAGATGTGCCAACACCACCTAAATTGGCCTTATCGGTTTCAATTGCCGAAGAGGCCAATTTGGCTTTGTTAGCCGCTGCATAAAGACTTTGATTATCATAAAAATTGTAAGGCATGCCATATTGAGGTTACTTGGAGGCCAATTCGTCAGCGGATAGATCAAACATAATCAGCTTTCTTACCCTCTAGTCAATAAAAACGTGACATAATCATGTTAACAGTGATCATAAGATTGTCGTCATTAACCGTCTTATGATCTTGCAATATCTTAGCATAATCAGCATGAGTAGGGTAAGGATCATCTACCTTTTCATCAACCACTACCTTCGGTGTAGCAGATGTAGAAGCAACAGAATCACCAAAGTTAGGCTCACGGCATTGAGTAACCTTGTCCTGCCGATCCTTGGTGCAATTCTCAAGGAAAGTTTTCAGATCGGCAGCAAACTTGGCTTCAATCTGTTGATGAAGATCATCGGGAAGCTCTTCAATCGATGTCGAATGGTTGATGTTCTTTGGATTGAAGGGATCGGTGTGATTCCCCTTCTCCTTGGTCTTATCGTCGTCCGACCTTTTGCTAGTAGATTGGATCTTGTTCTTCTTCTTTTTCCTTAGCGGAGTCGTCAAAAGTGTGTTGACGCCGATTGGGTCACACACCAGTAAGGGCTAGTACGCCCGAGGTTGTGAACAACCTATAGCACAGCAAGAACACAACGGATCGATGAAACTGATCGAGAGACCGGTTAGGCCGATGCTAAGCCCATTCTTCAAAGTGTGTTGACGCTAATTGGGTTACACACCAGCAAGAGCTAGCACGCCCGAGGTTGTAAACAACCTATAGCGCAGCAAGAACGCAGCGGATCGATGAAATCAATTGAGAGACCAGTTAGGCCGATGTTAAGCCCATTCTTCGCGTGGTAGACTCCCGAACACCTCCCGAGAAGACCCGTCAGGGAGGAGCACGTGGAGGGTGTCCTAGGGTCGGCAAGGCCACCTAGAATGCTGCCAAATCTCGCCGGGACACGTGACGAACATCAAGGTAGAGAGAAAGTAGGACAAAAGAGGGTATGTGTTGTGTTTTTGACGATTGGAAGTTGGAATCCTCAATCGGCCGTGATCCTCTTGTTTATATAGAGGAGTTGGTCTTATCCCAGTAAGAAACAAATCCAAAATGCATTCTCCAAGTTCTCATGTGAAAAAATGCAAAACCGATTTGGAAACCAAATTGGTTCGGACTCCACAAGAAAACCAGCCTAGCCGGTTTCCTCAGGCCTGGCACAGTGGCCGGCTGGTGAGCAGCAATGAAACTGGCCTGGCCGGTTTGCAAACCGGCCTCGGGCAGGCGCCGTTCTCCTTCTTTTTTTGCTTGTTTCTTTTATGCTTGTTGCGCCAAATATTTTCTAACACCTCCTTTTTTTGACAACATTCTAACACCTCCTTGATGCTAGGAACTTGTTGGTATTGCCCTCATTCCATGTTGGTACATTTTTGCATGTCAACAGAGGTATGTATGTGTTGCTTCCGAGTTCGTAACTCATGCATGATGCATCCACAGCACAGCAGAGCAGAGAAACAAATCAGAGCATTATCCGTTTTAATGTTTTGATTTGAAGCAATTGTTGCCTTGGAAAAAAAAAATCTGAAAGCAAACCTCCCCAAACACGTCTCCATCACCGATTGCGTTGCGTGCTACTGCAATTATGGAGTGGTTTTGATAATGTACTGTATCTACGATGAAATGTACTACTTATGTAACAGGAAGAGCAAAAAGGTGCATGTGGATGTTAAGTTTTCCATTGACTATATATGAACCTAGCTGCTGCTCATCCAAATCGAAAACACACAGCGGAACCTTTCTAATTTGTGCAGCTGCAGCAATTCTGTTGCCAGAGGACGGAACGGAAGGATAACGATGAACAAAACTTAACCAACAGTGGGTGGAGCAAGGAAATGAATGAATGAATTAATTAATTCATGGCCTCCATCTCCTACACTTACATGCATGCATGCCTACGATCGAGGTCGAGGCTACCAAGATTGTTGCTCCTCCCGAGCCTGAAAAGCTTGTGCGTTCGGCGTTCCCAAGGAGAATGTCGTCGTCTACAGCTACCCAATCATCATATACTGTATGCCCCATCAGCTACTCAGCACGCACGCATTTGGCGGCGTCGCTCTGCATGCATGCCTGCATCCTTCATTGCCTCGGACCGCGGTCGATGTCGCCTCCGTCGTCTCGTCTCAGCTCATAGCTGGCCGCGTTGTGCGCCATCCATCCTCTCAACTGTTTCATTTCAGGCTGACAAATAAAGCAATGCGAGGGCACGGCCAACTTAAACGGACCCACGTGTTACATGTCTGTCCATGACGGCGTTGCCGTTGCCTCCATCGATCTCGCTTGTTCATCCTCTCCTCGCCATGGCATGCATGCATGACATGGCCGTCCAATAGGCCGTCCAATAGTTACCCAGTGCATGCCACCAGTGTCGCAAATTCACGACCATGCGTGAAAATCTTGGATTTTGGCTCTTTTCGTAAACTTTTTCTATAAATAGACCCAGGGAAACCTTTTCTAGAAATTGACCTAAGGCTCGGCGTCATAGGAACTGATGCCAAGGTATATATGTGGCTCGGCGCCATGTCAAACAATGCCCAACCCTACCATGTCAACGCAAACGCCGGTCGCCTTTGCGACGCAGGATACGGTGTGGTGCTGGGCCTTGCGGACCTTGACGTCGGGCCATTAACGTCGAGCCGCAGACCTTGGCGTGGCTCGATTCAACGCCGAGGTCTAGGCACTTAACTGCGAGCCGGCCTCTTCTTCCTCTTCCCATTCACTTGTGCACAAGCCCGTTGGTGCTCCTCACCCTTGGCGAATCCCTAACCCATTTGTTCGATTTAAGGCCCCCATTTGTGTTGGCATCAATTCCCTCTTTGTGGTGGTGCTGGTGGTGCTCTATGGAGGCATCAAGGCCTTGGCATGAAGTCAATCAACGCCAAGGTACGAGACTCGGCGCGAAATGACTTGACGCTGAGCTTTGTGGCTCATTTTGGGACTTGCAATTGCAGTAAGCTCAGGTAATGTGGAGACCTCCGTGTTATTTCATTGTACACCGACTTCTGAGGCTTGGTGTGAAATTATTTTACGCCGAGTTTTTGGACCTGTTTTCAGAAGAGAAACAGTGCTCGGCGTCAAGACATCACATAAACCACCAATGCACAAGAGTTAATCAAGTCTAGAAGACATTACATAGCTAGCGTGAAAGTCAAGAAGATCATACATCACATATACAAGTCCAGAAGTCAACACATAAAGTTACGTGCACACTGTACATAGTTAAGTTATGTCCACAAGACCATACTTGTCTTAATTTGCTTGAACCATATACAACCCATTACTACCTAATGTCAACAGCAAGGCGGTCTTCTTCTCCAACCAATCACCGCTTTCTTCAACCAACCAATCACTGCCCAGCCCTTAACGGTGACTAGCCTTGCCCTTTCCTTTGTCAAGGGCTGAGGTACTCGGAGTATACCTGTTCGGGGGTTGAGAGGTCCTCGGAGGACGTCCGTGACCCTGAGATGCTTGAGTAGGGAGCAGAGCATCAGGAAGCTGCGAAGTGTTGATCTCATCATAGTCGGCGTCATCTTTATTGCCCTGATCTTCCTCATCGTTGTCTTCTTCCTCGTCCTTTAGTTCTTCGTCGTCGGCATGTCCTTCAACCTCTTCTTGTTCTTGACATCGGCGAGAAGATGACTTGGGCAGCCTAGTTGGTAGCGTCACATCTTGTGCTCGATAGCCAAGCTGCCTAGCTATCCTGCGTAGGCGCTGCATGGCACACTGAACATGAATTGTAGTAAATGATAAGAGGGTTGCTTTACTCGAGGGTTTTTTTATTCAATTTTTCTACTTCAACCACAATGATTGAAAAACACCTGAATGTGAGAGCGGAGCTTGCGAGCCTCGTCAGGGTTGCCCTCTAGCTCCAGGATCATCAACTCCTGTCCTTGCTCGGCCATCGTCAGCATGATTTCCTTACCCTTAATGAGAAGTACATTAGTTGTGTAACATTCCAAGAACGTTCAATTGATAGTGTTTAAGAAAAAAGACCACTAACCACTCGAGTCCGGACTGGAGCAATCTCGACCTGCTTTCCTGCTCTAGTGGCTTCGTCATATAGGTTTTCCCCTTCATCGGAAGTTGCAATGTCCACATAATCTTCTTCCATCCATACAAGCTTCAAGTGCAACCGACTTCGCTCCGCCAGCCAAGCGAGATATGTTTGAAGATGCATGTTATGGATGGGCATATTGTTTTGTTCCATCTGCTGCCACTCATCAATGTACCTCTGGTGTTCGTGCTGGAAGTTAGTCACCTTCTTCTGCTGTCTCCTATCAAACCTGCAAGGAATTGCAATTCATATATTGACATATGTGAACAACTATTTCCATTCGATGTAGACTGCAACAAAGAATACTCACTGGTGCAGATCCCAACTAGTGGAGAAGGGCTCCAGAGGACACGGTTGCTCTCTACCAAATTGACGTGCCACCCTACGAGGGAGATGGTACTCGACAGCGTAGAAGCAAATCAAGGGGCACCTCATCGTCCACACATCCTCGTCCACACGACACATGGAGCTCAAGTTCATGGCCAGAATGTTGTCGCGGGTATAAGGGCGCCATTGAACCTACAAAAGAAGTATTAGCACTAGTTCTTACATGGAGCTCAAGTATCCGCACAACACATGGAGCTGAAGTTCTTACATGTTGAGGCTGCAGGATGTCTAGCTCGTTGGTGTAGCTGATGTATGCCTGGCAGGAGACGTGGTACGTACCCAAGGCACGCTCGTAGAGGTGTGCCACAGTAGGGGCCACCACAGGGCCTCCTCCTGGAAACCAAGCATGAGGTGGGGCCAAAGTGTGTGGCCTACCAACCGGTAGCCGCTCCCACATCCAAATCTGCAAAGATATAATTGGTAGGTGAAGTTGCATTACATTAAACATAACAGTACTCATGAATACCGTAATACCTGGAAAAGGGTGGTGCAGCCCGACTGAGTGGAGTGGGCGCCTCCAGGCCGTCGGCAAGCCTCACTGAGCTGGCGGTAAAGGAAAGCAAGCACCGTGGATCCCCAACTCAGGTTCCCGGCATCATCCCAGTTCCATAGGCAGGGGATGTACATCCACGAGGCCGTATCCCCAGTACCGTCCGAGGAGAGGACTGTACCGAACATGTGAAGCACCCAAGCCCTGCAGTAGTAGTCAACGGTTGCCTCATCCGTGTCCGGTGGGCACTCTCCAAACTGCTCATGGATCCACCTCAATGGGACACCGCTGGTGCGCCGCTTCTTACCCACCTCAACATCTGGCAAAGGATGTCCAAAGAACTGAGCCACATGTCCCACCCACCCCGCTGACTGGACGTTACTTGTCACTGGGTTGCCTCGGATTGAAACCCCAAGAATCATGGCTGTATCCTCGAGAGTGATCGTCATCTCGCCGCACGGCAGGTGAAAAGAGTGTGTCTCAGGACGCCACCTATCAATCATCGCTGTCAAAGCTGCTGGGTTGAATGGTGGCACCCCGCGCAAACAAACACGAGCAACTGTTGCAAGCTTTGCACGCTTCAGGAGGGGCGTGTACCGCTCGTCGTACCGCATGACTGTAGCAGAGTCATGGGTCATTGGCCTAAGTACGTGCAGTACCTGCATCAACCAAAATAATAAGTAAATTGAACAAAGAACATGTATCTATACCTAATATTAAAGAGCCAAAATTTCAGTCCATGTTTTGATCCACCTCTTCTAACTAACTCCGTGAATATGAATAGTTAGAAATCCTGATCCTAATCCAAAACCAAATCCAAATAGATCCCTTCAATTATGAGAAGTTGAATAGGAATCATAATTCAAATAGGAAAAGATACCATTTAATATAATATAAATCATAGTTTTAAATCTCCGGCTATAGTTGAAGATATAGCCGGCTATAGCTGTTTGAGACTGGTCAAGCTACGAGCTATAGCCCGCTATATCTCTATTTAGCCTCCGCTATTACTGTTTTAGAGACCATCTACTACATACCCTTAGCCGGCGATTTAAAACCTTGATTATAAATACGAGTAGAATTGTGCCATGGTGCCGAACAGCAAAAGAGTTCCAGACGGTGTGCTCAATGGAGCATAGACTACGTACGGACTATATAATACGTGGAGGCATGTTTAATGTGTCATAAGTGCCGAACAACAAAAGAGTTCCAGGCGGTGTGCTCAATTTTACCCTAGGGGCATAGACTACGTACGAACTATATAATACGTGGAGCCATGTTTAATGTGTCATAAGTATAGGATACATGAGTACATTATATACATATGGAATTGGACTCCAACTTATATACTTTTTGGAGACAAAAATGAGAGACCGATCCGTGGACCAAGGAAGAATTCTCCTCAGAACCTCAATGTTGTTTAATTCTATCTACTTTGATTTTTACTAATAGAGTGTCTCAAATATAAAAGATAGAATACGTGTTCTTCTTTTATGCAACGGCACACAGACTTATTTCCTATAATATAATAATATGTCATGTATTTTGCATGGCAGATTTTTCTTAGCAAAAATACATGTGACACCTAAGTGCCGTATATTGTTTGCACAAACCAAAACAACTAATATAGTGATAATATATATCCACAAGGTGCTATGCGTATATGGGACACTATGTCTATATGTATATTTCTTTATGACCCATAATATTAAAGAGAAAGAAAATTCTTACAATCATTTTTTATTTCCTACAATATTCTCGTGCTCTTTATTCTCCCGTATATGACACAGACTCATGGTCTATGCTCATACAAGTAAGAATAACACATATCCAGCAACGTTATAGAGTTTTTCCAAGACGCATCAAACGACGGTATGGAATTGGATTCCAAGACGTGTTAGAACTTATGACTATCACTAAATAAATCTTCGAGCAGCAAATCATCTAGCTAACCGCACAATAAATCTCCGAGATGCAAATCGTTCAGCTAATAACAACACAACAACCTGTTTCGTTGCAACGCACACAGGCATGTTTGCTAGTTGCTAATAATGAGTAAAGTGAACAAAGAACATGTACCTCTCCTTGCTCGATCCTCCGTGCATGGTGCTTCGAATCGTACCTCTCCTCCAGCAGCGTGTACCGCTCCATCCTGCAAGATCAAACATAAGACAAATTATTAGCATGGCGGCGTGTATATGTATATGGAAAACATGCTTAATTATTAGGAGTTGACGTAACAAAGTACTAAAACCTGCCACTAAAATTAGAAATAAATATGACCATGATTCTTTGCAAAAAGATGGGTTTGTACTTTGCACATGATACATTTTCACAAAGATGGCATTGCGCACGGTCTATATATATATTAGAATCCAAGCACTAATATCTGACTTGTAAACCTTATATAGCAAGGCGTTGCCTGACAAAAGTCTATTCATCAAGAAAATAAATCTGCTCTTTCATGTTGAAGTGGTCATACGACAAACTTGTTTGTGTAAGTAAAACTTTATGGCAGATCAGTAACATTCGTATGAGAAGTAACATTCTAACCAACACCATACATTTGACTTGATTTCAAAATTCCACAATAAAATGTTCAACTTTTCTTAACCTACACTACCTCCTGCACAAGCATGCTACCTTTCTATTTAGGGTTTCACCCATAAACCACCAATGCATTCAAATCTAACTAGATAGTAGAATGGAAGAGAGGAAGGAGGATTACCTCGGGGAACCAATGCCACGCGAGATAAGAGCTCAATAGAGCCACATCTGGAGGCTAGGATTCATGGGGAGTGAGGGGGAGAGAGAATAGAGAGGGCATGCCGGTTAAATGAGGAGAAGGGAGGAAGAAATGGGCCGGCGCGTGGGTTAAGTGCTCAGACCTCGGCGTTGAGTCGGGCCACGGCAAGGCCTGTGGCTCGGCGTTAAAGGGCCCAATGTCGAGGCCTCGACGCCACACTAGCCCAATCGCCATGTTGGATCCCACGTGGCAGGGGTAGGCGTCGTCTGAAGGCACGCCGAGCCTCATATCTCGGCGTTGCATCCTATGACGTCGAGATTCGAGTCTATTTTTAGATAAGTTTTTTGGGGTCTATTTATATAAAAAAGTTTTCAAAAAGGGTTGAAATGCAAAATTTTCACCGACCATGCAAGGCTCCGATCCATCATGTCAACATCAGAACCTGGACGAGTGTGCCGGCGCCGGCTTGCCGTCACCGTCACCGTTGCCGCCGAGGCGCGTGGAGAAGAGCGCGGCGAAGGGCGGTGGTCAGAGAAGCGCGACTCGCTGCGCGCGTACCAGCGCTGCTCCATCCCCTCGCCGCGCCACAGGATGCGATCGCACCTGCCAATGCAGCAACAGCACGCACGCGCGCGTCTCGATCAGCCAAACCCACCATTGATTAATTCAGTAGGATCGTCAGTCGGAGCAATTAATTACCATGCCGGCGTGCGCTTCTTCCTGTCCCGGGACCGGGAGCCGTCGGCGGAGTCGGCGATGCTCATCGTAGCGTAGGCGTCGGAGCCGGCCACGTACTTGTACGTGGGCTGGAACCCGATGCGGCCTTCCTGCCATCCGGCGAACACGCGCCCGGCCTTCTGCTCCGCCCGCAGCTGGTCCCTCTCCAGCAGCGCCGCCCACTCGTGCCGCTCCACCAGCTCCCGCGTGCCTCCGCCGCCGCCCGCCATCAGCAGCCGGTAGTTGAGGTCGCCCAGCCATACCACCTTGCTGCACGCACCGACGCACGTTCCCTTTGGTCATGAGTAATGGCGTTGGCGTGGACGACGTACGTCCATCGGGACGGGAGGCCTAGCGCTACTACTTACTCGTGCTCCAAGATGGTCACCGGCGACGACGCCCCGCAGGCGGCGAACCACGGCAGGTTCCGCCGCATGAACCTCGTCCGCTTCAGGATCTCGGCCACGTCGCCGTTGCGCCGCGCCCTGTCGCCGTCCTTGTCGCCGGACGCGAGGTGCGTGCACACGAAGCACAGCGTCCGGCCGCCGCCGCGGGCTCCCAGCGTGAGGCTGATGGACACGGAGCCCTTGTTGCCCATGTAGCCCATGACGCCCCTGCCGACGCTCGACGCCCTGACGCCGGCGATGCAGGGGAGGAGGTCGCCCCGGACCCACACGCACAGGAAGATGCCCACCATCTGCTTGCTGGCCGCCAGCCGGTAGTGGTATCGTCCGCCGTGCCGCCGCGCCTCCGCGCACACCGGCTCCTCCTCGCTGCTCGACTCCGGGGTCGACGGCGTGGACGGCTCGCTGGCGTCGTCGTCCGGCTCGGACGCCGTGCTCGGCCTGCAGCTGGCCGCCGCCAGCAGGTCCGCGAAGCTCACCCGGCCTTTCTGGAGCAGGTGCACGTCTGAGGGAGAGCTGTGGCTTCTGCTCGACGACGAGGACAACGACGAGGCGGCGTCAGATGGAGGGTGGTTCAGAGCTCGCCGGATGAGGTCCAGCCACTTGCGAGCTGGGCCCTTGTCCTCGGCGCCGAGCACGTTCCGGGCGTTCAGCGGCACGATCTCCTGGAACCTGCGTGAACAACCAACGAGAATTCAGGCAAACAGGAGGTTTGAAACACGCAGTTTGCAGACATCATTGGACTTTGACTGTAATTCTGTAAGTCCAAGAGTTTACCAAAATTCACTTGGCAAATCTTGTTATTTGGCAAATGCCTAAATCATATGACAAGTAAAAAAAATTATATCTTCAATAGTTTGCCATTTTTAACTTAGCAAAAGTAAAAAAAGAAGACCCACTTCTCTTTTTTTTCCGGTCAGGACAGGAAACGCGCGTGGCTTGCCCCTGCTTCTGCTCCCTGCAGCAGCGTGCTAGCTGCTGCTGCTTGCTAGCTGCTGGCTCTGCTGCACGCTTGCGGCTAGCTCTACTGGCTAGCTCTGGCTAGCTGCTGCTGCTAGTTGCTGCTGCGCCTGGCTAGCTGCTGTTGCGTGCTTGCTAGCTACTGCTGCTATATATGCGCAGATGCAGTACCACAGCAGCTCAATTTGACGACCAATACCAGGGCCTTGTTCAGTTTGCAAAAAAATTTGAACCTGATGAATAGTACTGTTTTTGTCTTATTTAGCAAATATTGTCCAATCGTGGACCAACTAGACTCAAAAGATTCATCTCGTGATTTCCAACTAAACTGTGTAATTAGTTATTTTTTACCCACATTTAATACTCCATGCAAGCGGTTAAAAATTGATGTGATGGAGAGAGAGTGAAAAAACTTGGAATTTGGATGGCATCTAAACAAGGCCCAGATGCGCGCTAGATGCGCATGGGTAAGCAGCGCGCATATATACGCACTCAAGGGTAGTTTTTATCAAGTTGGTAAAAAATGGCTAACAAGATACCAATCTATTGGAGTGAGTTTTTTCTTCTTTTGCTAAATTTTCAAGGAGGGTAATCTCATTTGGCAAACTATTGGAGATGCTCTAACATCGTCTCCAACAGCTCACCAATACTTCATCCCCAGTAGAATGACATTGGTGATCACCAATACTGTTTTTTCAAACTATTAGGGGAGATGCTCCAACAGATCACCAAAAATCTCCCCCAATATATGGGGCCCACCTTCCTCCACCTCGGGTCCACGATGACCATGGACGCCGGAGCAAAGCTTTCCGTGAATGTGTCTTCCACCGGCCACCAAACTATCTCCGACGAGCGTCGCAGGAGACAGAAGTGGAGTTGGAGGTGGGTCCCGGCTATTGGGGGAGATACAACTCCCTCTTTATTCGAGGGGAGACGAGGGAGATATTGGTGATCACCATAAAAAGGAGATGAGAAAGGGGAGCTGTTGGAGCATCAAATTTGGCTTATCTCCTCTAATATAACAGGTTTATGAGGATAGAGGAGTTATTGGAGATGCTCTAAGAACTGGTCAAACCAACTGGATCATGGCCACTGCTATTGGTGTGTCCTGTTACATGGATCATGGCCACTGCTATTGGTGTGTCCTGTTACACAACATAGTTCTACTCTTCTGTTTATGCTACTCTCCGGGTAATGTATGGCACCACGGGTGTGTTTGTTTCCCACCCTGCGAAAACACGTCTGGGAGGGCTTGTTTTGTTAAGACCCCGAAGAAATTGCCTGTGCCTGGAACGAAACTGAGACTTACCTATGACGTAAAGCCTTCGTCACATAAAAAGTGTCATTCTCGTTTTTAGAGGAGCCAAATAATTTTAATTTTAACTAAATATATATAAGAAAATATTAATATTTATTTATTATACATAATTAGTATTATTAAAAGAATTGTTGAATATATTTTCATAATAAAATTCTTCGGAGATATAAATGCTGTTAATATTTTCTATAAACTTAGTCAAACTTAAAGAAGTTGGACACACACGACTCCTATAGCAACATTCTTTTTAGGATAGAGGGTCCCACAAAAAGTATCATTTTTGTTTTCTGAGAAGTCAAATATTTTTACCTGCAAAGATTCTCTTTGTAATTATCTGCGTAGCTGTCAATCACAAGACGCCAAACATTTGTATGCCAGATGTACGGTTATGTTTGCAGCTTTATTTTTTCTAGGCTTCCTTGAGCCCAGTCACCAACTAAGGCCGCGTTCACTTGCTACAGTAACTCAAAATATTTCCTCTTCCACCCATCACATCAAATCTTTAAACGCATGCATGAAACACTAAATGTAGGTAAAAAAATAACTAATTGTATAGTTTGGCTGTAAAGTTCGAGACGAATCTTTTGAGTCTAATTAATCCATGGTTGGACAAATTTTACCAAATAACAACGAAAAGTGCTACAGTAACTTTTCACCCCAACTTTTTCATCTAAACACACCCTAAACAACGATGCACCTCATATGCCTGATCAAATGCAACTTGACAGGCAGTTATCAGGCCTTCAACTTTCCCAGACAGCTCATCCAGGGTTTAATCCAAACACATGGCGAAGGTTCTCACTTCTCAGGCGAGGGTTCCAACCATTTGTTTGACGCCCTGGCCTGAGGCTTGCGTCCAGACAGGTCGATTCAAACTGAAGTCGTTGCCTGACGGGGACCAACCAAACAGGCCCTGTGGCATGAAAGAAGAAACCAAAACCAATGAAGTATAAAATTACCATTTCCTATGTGTACTATGAGGCGTGAGCATGTACTGCAGCCTACAGCACTCATAGCCTCTGAAAGAGAAATGCCGGAGTAATCATCATGATTAGCTTAAGAAATTAAGGCAACACTGAAATGCATGACCATGACCTAGTTTTTGTTATGCTCTCACATATACACTATATCTAGATACATAATAAAAGTAATGTATCTAGAAAAGCTAAAACACCTTACAATTTAGAACGGAGGAAGTAGCAACTAGCAACCACATGCTGTATTAATACTAGCAATATGATTTGTTTTCTCTATGAAAAAAAGTTTCAGAGATGATGAATGCACTGCCAAGTGTTGAGGAGTCCACAAGAACTGAACATATACATGTTAAAAATGGCAAACACATTATACATGCCATGTTGGAGTATTACAGATACATACCCGAGGACGTAGATGTGAGGAGAGGAGGAATCAGGGCCGTCGGTGAGCCAGTCCGAGAGATCCAGCCCTCCGTGCGGCGCTCGCCCTCCTACGTTCCATGTCCCAACGAACATCCTGAAGAACAGACAAAAAAGACATGAAGCAGTTAGGCTGTCCGCACTCGTGGTACTCTAAATTCATCCTCTATAAAATCTAGTCATTAAGATTCTCTTCTCTATAATCAATTCTTTTACACCCATCCATCCTCTATATCATCCTCTATCTACTGTGGAACCTACTTGTCACTTTATCTAAATATATCTATGTGAGATCTTGTTTTAAAGAATTTATTGAAACGAATTTAATAGTGCAATTGAAATTTAATTTGGTTTTTAGTTTGCAAGTTATAATATGTTTTAGCTAGTTGAAACACGGGAACCCGTAGCTGAGATTCCTCCGTGCATGTGGGCGCATGCGCTGTCGCTGCTGTGCGTGGGCCAGCGCTGTTTACCGGACGCACGATACTCCTCTGAATATAGCAGACCGACATTCGTTGCGGACCGGATATCGGACAACGCTGCAGCGAATCTTGTACGCTAAATGCACATGCAGGATCATAAAAAACAAATTACAGATTCCATTAGTAAACCGCAAGACGAATTTATTAAGACTAATTAATTCATCATTAGCACATGTTTACTGTAGCATCACATTGTCAAATCACTGACTAATTAGGCTTAAAAAATTCGTCTCTTAGATTAGTCTCAATCTATGTATTTAGTTTCTTAAATAGTTTATATTTAATACTCCATGCATATACCTTAATGTGATAGGACTAAACTTTAGGTGAGTGAGCCAAACATTCACGTTCGCCGGCTCGACGAAATCGTTTGAACTCAGCACGATTTGACTTTGGAACATGAGCTGGATTGGTTGACTCACTCATGGCTGCAGCTTGTCGACGACGTGATACGACAGCAAGAATCCGAGAGAAAAACATCCAGAGAAGGAAAGACGGAGGCTGTGGTTTTTGTTTGCCCCATGCTGCTCTGAACTTGTGATATAAATCTTACATTAATATTAAACCACGAAGAAATTCTTGGTTTCGTTCTTTATTTTCTATATTTTTTTTGTTTTTGTTTTTCCGTTTTTTCGATCTGTTCCGCCGTCTGTTTTTCCAACCTTTTTTTATTTTTATTTTTCCTTTTTTTCGTCTGTTCCACTGCTTTTTGGTTTTCTTATTTTTTTTTTCTTTTTCCATTTTGTTTCCTTTTTTCCTCTGTCCCGTGTCCGTATGTTTTTCAACTTTTTTATTTTCGTTTTTTCTTTTTTTTTCCGTCTTTTCTGTGTCCATCTGTTCCGCCGCTTTTTCATTTTTATTTTTCTTTTTTTTGTCCATGCTTTTTTGTTTTTGTTTTTTTACCGATCCTGTTTTTTCTGTCCCTTCGGCGGCCCTCCATCTGTTCCACCGTCTTTTGTCTTTTTTACTAGTTTCTATTTTTTCTTATATAAAAGATAAACAAATAATAAATATAGTATTATAAGTGTATGAATTTTTATCTTTCACTAACAAATAAATATTGTCATCACTAAATTGTTGATGTAATTTTGGAATTAAAACTTTTTTGTTAGACCATAAAGTCAATAGTCCAATTAATCAAACCATGAGCTGAAATCTTATATAGTTTCTTATCTAATCTAATCTAAATAAAACTAACAAATAAATATTGTCATCACCAAATTGTTGATGTAATTCTAGAATTAAAACTTTTTTGTTAGAACATGAGGTCAATGGTCCAACTAATCAAACCATGAGCTGAAATCTTATATAGTATGTTATCTAATCTAATCTAGTCTAAATAAATGAGTCTCCAAGTTGTATGTATGTACTAGTGTAACCTCTGGCGAGGGCTGCAACTGAATATTTAACTCAACCAACACATGGATATAATGAAAATTAAAGATATATTTACAAGTAGATATTTTTGTGCCTTACAACGAGAGAAAAAAAATCTATCATGGTAGTATTTTAATTTGATATAGACTTAACATGACATTGTCATATTGTTTGCCAATATTAACTTATATTATGGGTGTCATGGTCATCATAAAATAAATTATATAGTTTTTAAATTTTATAGGAAGCGTAAAACATAATAAATAGATATATAACATTTCCATCCTCATTTTCAATAAATGGTTGATAGTTTTTTTCCCATTACAACGTATGGTATAAAAAGTTGCTGCCCATGGCGGAAGACGTAAGCCAAGACGCAGAGGCGTGTTACCTGAGTTCCTTGGGAGGCCGCCATGACGAGCTCGGCGTCGGGGAGCCATACCGGTTGACGTCGGGGTGGGGGAGAGGAGGCGGCCGCAGGTCGTCAGAGCTCTCCTCCTCCAGCCAGCCACCTGGAGTACAGTACAGCAGCGACCGACGTGCGATGTGCATGGGAGGGAGACAAAACAAAACCATGGTGAGGAAGAAATAGGATTCATACAAGAACGAATTGCTTGGCTAGAAAACATATATATATATTATTAGCCCTACTCCTAACTCCTAACAGATATCTCTGGCTAGTTTCTCTTTGTGCTGCTAGTGTAAATTGTAAAAGCATAGCAGCAGCTAGCCTGCACTGCATGTACTCTGTAGAGGTCATTGTACTGTACTTGCAAGAAGGGCGTCGTGTCGTCTCTTGCAAGAAGAGGATGGAAGGAGGTTTTACACCCTGTTCTCTTGTCTTAACAGCTCGGCTTATCAGCCATGATGCAGTGTTTTTCTCTCACACAAAACAGCATCGACCAGTTTATCAGTCGCAGAAACCATCAGCGGAACACCCCTTTAAGTAGACTTGGCAGGCTAGATTACCGATGCAGTCGGAATGGAACTCTGAGTTTTTCAGGTTGAGCCATTCCTTCTTCACCACCGTCTTAGCCTTTGGCCACGACGATGACTGCACGAAAGAAGGGAAGATCGATCTCGGTTAATATATATCACACACACATACAGAGAGATTAGAAAGAAGGAAATGTTCGTCGCCCCGATCGACCAACCTGCTTTGACATCGCCAGATTCCTTGTCCTCATTGCTTGCGTCCCTGTGCCCTCCTGAACTGTTCTCCTCTCTCTTCTTCTCTGTCAGAAAAGGTCATGTGATCAGAAAGACCGGCCGGCCGGAACAAGAATAGCAAAGCAGGCATAAAGGGAGATAGCTACTGAATCTCAAGTAATGTAAGGTATTGACGAGACTGAACGCGAGGACGCTGCTAGCTAGTGCGGTTGCGCAGCTGGACGGACCTGCCGTCCGATCTGAACAGGAGAAGAGAGAGGGGAGAAAAATAAGAGCAGAGTGGGGCGGTGCACATGCGCCAACAATCTGTTTGGTTTGGCAAGCATCATTTTTTTTCTTTGATTGAAGAATTAACAATCGACAGAGTCGTAAAAAAACAAAGGAAGCAGGCAGAGGATCTCCTTCTCGACAATCAAGCATGGATCTGCACAGGATCGAAAACGGATTTTTGGGGGGAATCACCGCGCATCCGAGGAAGGAAGGAAGAAAGAAAACGGGCGCTGCTGCATACAGCCTCTGCTCATGGCATGGGTTCGCCCGCCAAGAAAGAGAGGAAGAAAGAATAGGCCTGACAGTGCAAGAGCACTCACCTTGACGATCTGTGCTATATGCTGCAACTGCAAACCGGGCAGGGAGGAGACGCGGCTGCGGCGGAGACGGGGAACCGAAGAGAAGAGGGGAAAGGAGACGAGAGGGAAAAACCGAAGACAAGAGAGAGGGAGGTGGGAGAAGACAAGAGCGGAGGGTGGTGTGGGAGGGCGGCTGGATGCTGCCTTTATAGCGAAAAATCAAATCTCGCAACCAACCATCTGGATGCTCTTCTAATTTGCTTCTGATTAATGGAATTCACGATGTGTGCCCACCACTGTGCCAACGTCACCATGCCTCCATGGCGTTTGATCAAATTCTGATAAGGTGAATTTGTATGAAAACAGCACCTTAGAACTCTATTATTCAATTCCTAATTCTGTCGTATGATAACAATTTATGAATTTGTATCATTGGAACACCGGATATAATACAAGGCATCCTCTTTAGATAAGGCCAGGCTTGTTCTTGCATTGTATGCACATGACAAGGTCTTTAGACAGTTTATATTTAGGTTTAGTTGAAGTAAGTACTCTCCAGTTTTCAGATGTTCAATGGATTGGACCTGTGTTGAGGTTCGGCAGTAAGGTAAGCCTACTAAATTAAGAAGGGACATGATCCTAGCACATGGATTAATTGCACACTCAGTTTGATTTGTTTCAACATTTCTTCATAGTCTGCCACAGTTTTTGATGCTCCATCCAGCAAATTTATATGCTAAATAAGGATTGCATTATACTCTGTCACAATTCACTTATATTTTGGAAGGTGACACTCAAATTAGTGTTTCCATGAAGTAGCTAGCAGCCATGTACATCCACAATTTCTGATTTCACAGAAGCCGACCAGGTGCAAAAAAGTATATTAAGCATTGCCCTGAAAAATGTTCGATGAAATGTCTATAAATTGATGGATGCATTAGGAACCACACTCAGGTACCACATATTTGCCCTGCTTGTATTATTGGGTGTTGATGTGAAAGTCAGAGGCAATAATGCGTGGTACATCTGCCCTGGGTGTGTTTGGTTGTATGCCACTATTTGATAAGAGCCCTGAAGGTATCTGTCTCTCTGCTTATTTACATGGTTTTATTGGTAACTATTTCACATTACCCGAGAGTCTGTATGCAAATCTACGTTGACTTGAATGATCTGCATCGTGGTAGCTTTCAACATGTTCTTACCTCTTCACCAAATGAAACTGAGTATATATGGCTCTGTGCAGTCAAATTCAAATAACTACATGTAGGTATATGGCTATGTGCAATCCATGGTTAGTAAGAAAAAAATCTTGACTTTATATGTCTCTTAAACACAATAAATTTTTCATAGCTAAACCCAGCAAACCCACTATCAAGAAGCCTAGGTGGGCAGCATTTTTTTTCTCGAACTACGCAGGAGAGCTACGCGTCATTTCATTAAGGTAGAAAAAACAAACAGTAGATGAGTCCAGAAGGACCCCAACCCGAGTACAAAGACACAACACACACACCACACCTCACAAACTAAACAAGAAACTCGCCACAAAGAAAAACGACCATCGACCTAAGGGCCTAAGCACCAAGGGCTAGTAACCTGGGCATGAGCTCTTGGAGCTTTGAAGCCCCTGCTGAACACCAGAAACCACCCTCCATGCTCATAGTCCTTAGCACCACCTGAAGACTCGGCCTCGAATTTTCGAACACGCAATCATTGTGATGCTTCCAGATCTCCCATGCCACCAAGATTATTAAGGAGTTGAGGCCCTTATGCGCTTCTTTTGGTACTGCTCTGATAACTTTTCTCCACCATCCAGAGAAACGACCCACTGAAAGATCAGATGCTAATTGTACTATGCCCAAGAGCTGAAAGATCGAAACCCAGACTTGGCGAGCAAACACACAGCCAACCAAAAGGTGACTGATTGTTTCCTCAGCCTGATCACAAAGGGGGCAGATCTCCGGGTGTGGTGGGCAGCATTTGAATTCCTCTCGTCACTAATAATAATTTTCATAATTGATTTAGTAAAGTTCATTAAAAGTTCTCTCCTCCAAGCACATGATATTGAGGATCTTTGTTTAGAATGTCAACAAAGTGAGATTCCTCATTTTCAATCGTGATTTATTCTAATTCTCTAGATACAGACTATATTGATATGTTTCTGCAAATTATAAGCCTTGAAATTCGGTAAAAAGCTACATTATATTCCATATACCATAGAGTTACCTTTTTTGTCCACATTGTCTTATTGTCCCTTCATGTAAGCTGGCCAGTTCAAAATAACACAAGGACTCCTTTTTTAAGAAAGTAAGAATGCTCAGCTCGTAACAACTTGGTATGAACCATCAAGCGCTCAAATATATTCCTTAAGATATCCAAGCCTGATGTCTAAATGCCGTAACACTATATGTGCTCATGTTATCTGTATCGATGTATGCAATTTACTTTGGTATCAAGTTTTATGCATGAATCACCATTCTATCCATGACAGATACCCTATTTGCTTTGAATATCAGGTACTATGCACACATTGAAGGGGTGATATGTTTGGACGCGGCGAATTGAACTTCACGTTCTTCAAATTGGTATAGTAAATTACATTATAGTTTTCCAATTTGTTTATGTACTATTGTACAAACAAATCTGCAGTACACAACAAATACATATTGTGGTTTTAGCTTGCTATCTGATCAAATTTTTCTTCAAGCAACAATGCAACGTGGTATTCAGATGATTTACTGTGTAGGGTAAATAACTATACACAGAGGGACCTAGACAAGCAATTGTTGCAGAGAGCCTTATGCTATCAGATGCATCATTGAAATTTTCTTCAACAAAGTGTGACATGAAGTCAAGTTTATTGTTGAGGGCTTTGCTGACAAGAGCCAGGAGACCAAGGGAGGTCCTCCTAGGCCTGGGTGACAGGATGATAACAGGGAAAGAAGGGTTCTTGGGAGAAGGAGGATCTGACTGGTAAAAAGAGAATTGATAACATGGGAAGATAGATAAAGAACATGATTCTAGCCATGGGGACAGCCAAGAGGCCATTGATGAAGAATGCTCGAATGATAATCTCCGAACTAATGATGATATTAAAAAAGAGAGCAACTAGCCTTTAGCTATGTTTCATCCTGATTTAGGTCTGCAAGAATGGCCAGGGAGTCAGGATAAAGTTGGATTTACGGATGATAGGCGAGATCCAGTCAAGTAACACATCCAAGGAGGAGGATTTTTGGGAGGAGAGGGAGAAGTTGTGGTGGAAAATGGCATTGTGAAATAGATCACAAGTGGGGCTACTAATGATGAGATTCAGAAGGAGAGGGTGGAGTTAGAGCAGGAGCAATCTGGAGAGGAAAAAGACCACATTTCTAAGGATAAGATAGTGGTACATGGAAGTTCAGGTGTATACTTAATGGACAAGTTCAAGTGGCTAGATCTTAGGATGAGCCAGGATGGGGATGACCAATAAACATGAGGAGATAACTAGGGAAGAAGTAGGGGATTTGGAAAACATAGAAAGGATGGACACTAAAAAGGGATCTGATATTGAGGGTCTTACCTAGGAGGAAGATTTGATGGAGGCAGATGCTTCGCAAAGTGTGGAGGACCTATCAGAAGTATACTTGAGCATGCAACCCATAGCCTAGTGGCCCAGCACAAGGCCCCTTTTTTTGGCCTAGCCCAAGCCCGACCCGGGGCACCAGGCCGTGCCTGGGCCGCTCCCTCAGCCCGGCGGACGGCATAGCCTGGCCTGCCAGCCAATGGCAGGCACGGCCCCAGCCCGCTACCTGGGGGCATTTATAAGCCCCCTCCTAACCCTAATCCCATTTTGCCGCGGTGCCTCTCTAGCTCTCTCTCTCGCTCGCTCTGACGCTCTCGCCTCCGCCTGCCACAGTGCCACGCCGTCAACTCTCTCATCGCCCTCTCCGTCTCCAGCGATGTCTCCACCACTGGATCTTGCAGATCGCCTCTCGCCCTCCTCCCGTCTCATACCCTTATCTTCCTCCCGGCCTCTCTCGCCGACGCCTGCCACTGCCGTCGCCTCTCTCGTTATCTTCCCTGTCTTCGGCGACCTCTCCACTGCCAGATCTTGTAGATCTCGCCTCGTCCTCCTCACCACTTGTCCTCTCTTACTCTCGTACTCTCGTCTTCCCCCCAAACCCTAGATCTCTCACTGATCTTGTCGCTCGCTGTCAGTCGGGGTGGTGCTCCTGCCGTAGCACATCTTCATCTCCACCTCTCCGGCTCCGGGCTCCGGCTGTGCAGGTAAGATTCAAAACCCTAAACCCTAAACCCTAGATCTCTTCTTCAGATTCCCCCTAAACCCTAGATCCCTAACCCAGCCTTGGTTGTTGTTTGATTTTGGTCGCATGTCATTGCCGATGCATCGTGCTGGTGCCGCACGTGCCGTTGAGGAACAGGGCCGAGTGGGAGAAGACGATGAGGTTCAGGTGACCATGGATGACGACGATGTTGTCTACCCTAGAATCATCAATGAATACCTCATTGCATGTGGGCTGACCCCTGACGACATTGACACCGTGGGTGACGCTGCTGCTGCCTTGTTCAGTAGGAGTGCTGCTCCGATCAACTTGGAGGCAGCGCCGGCTAGTGATGCTGCGGGCTCTAACGATCACGACTCACACACTTCTACCACTTGTAAGCACTCCTGATCTGTTGACTGGGAGGACTTCACTGAAGTATTTGAAACTGTGAATGGTAAAGCTGTCCGTGTTGCTAGAATTTACAAATTCTGTAAGTCTAAGTTGTCTGCTAATTCTAATGTTGGCACTGGCCATTTGCTTAGGCATCAGAAATCATGAAGAAGGCAGATCATGCTGCTATGGTTCAAACTAGGCTTGCTTTTAACCCTAATGGATCTCTTATAAATTGGGAATATAATCCTGATGTTGCTAGGGCTGAGTTATGTCGCTTGATTGCTAGACTTGGTCTTCCTTTAGCAGTAGCTGACACAAAAGGCCTGGGATGATTATATTCAGTGGGCTCACAACCTTAGATATGCTAGAGTCTCTAGATTTACCACAACTAGAGACTTAGTTAAGCTATACAATGAAAAATGCAATCACTTTAAAAATATTGTTTTTCCTGGTGTCTTCTATTGCTTTGACTTCTGATATATGGTCTGGTAATGCTAAGGAAGATTACATTACTGTTGTTGCTCATTTTATCAATGCTGATTGGGAACTTAAGAAGGCTGTGATAGGTTTTAAATTGATTGAAGTGTCTCGTAATGGTGTTAACATTGCTGAACGTATTGCTGGTGTGATTCAAGACTTTGGTATGCTTGATAAAGTTTTCTCTATTAGTTTAGATAATGCTTCTTCTAATACAACTGCTATGCTTGCTTTGGCACCTATGTTTGCTGGTCACTTGGCTGCTGATGTTGATCCAATAGATCCTAATGTAAAGACTTATAATGTTGTGCATCAGCGTTGTGCTTGCCATATAATTAATTTGATTGTGAAATCTGGCTTGAAGAGGCATAAGCCTTATATAGAAGTGTTTAGAACTACAATTAATTTTTTGAATTCATCAAACCAGTGCATTGCTTTATTCAAAAACTACTGCATTGCTAAGGGTTTTAGACCTCGTAAATTTGGTTTGGATATGAATGCTAGATGGAACTCAACATATCTTATGGTAAAGCATCTCATTCCATATAGGAGTGTCTTTTCAGTGTTCATAAATACTCACTATGGCTATCCACTTTTGAATGAACAACATTGGTATGTTGCTGAAAAGGTTTTGGAGTTCCTTGAATTGTTCTATGATTCAACTGTTGTTCGGTCTGGTATTTATTACCCCACAAGTCCTTTGGTACTGCATCACATTCTTGAGATTGTTAGCCATTTGCATGACTATGAACATGATAGTAATCTTAGTGATGTTGTTGTGCCAATGAAGTCTAAGTTTCTCAAGTATTGGAAGTATATACCACTATTATATGCATTTGCATTTGTCCTGGACCCTAGGGCTAAGATGAGAAGTTTGTAAATGTTCTTCAACTGCTTGCTCAGTCTAACAATATTAGTTACAATAACTATTTTCCTGAGGTTAAGACTGAGTTGTATAAGTTGTATAATAAGTATGAATCCAAGTTTGGTGCAACTAGGCTAGCCAGGACCACACATTCATCAAGACTGACAGGTAAGAGAAAGCAGGCATAGAGCAAAATTTTTAGAGGGACATGATCAGGTGTTTCTGGTCCTTCACCTGTCACTTCTTCATCTAACAGAACTGTGACTCCAAGACCTGGTACTGGTCTTTGTGAGCTCATAGTTTACCTTGATAGTGACAATGTTGTGGCCTATGAGGATGAGTTTGATATCCTCAATTGGTGGCATGAGCATAAACTAACCTATCCAATTCTGTCTATAATGGCTATTCTCTCTATAATGGCTAAAGATATTATATCAGTTCCTGTCTCAACTACTTCAGAGTCTTGCTTTAGTCTTTCTAGTAGGATTCTTGAGGAGTGGTGATGGCACTTGAACTCAGAGACAGTGGAGATGTTGATCTGCAACAAGGATTGGGAGTTAGGCCAACAAAGAGCACAACATGTTGTGGAGGACCAGGAGTTAGAAGAATCCTTCAAGAACTTACGACTTGATGAAGATCAGGCTGCTGCTGGTTAGAGTGTGACTGATTCTATGAGTTGTGTGACTCATTGAGAATGTGAGATTGAGTGTGACTGTGAGTCTATGATTGTGAGATCAAAACTATGGTTTGTAATAACTTTGAACATTTGAATTTGAAAATGAGCTGGTCGTACTCTTTTTTCCTTTCTAGGGTTTCTCATGAGGTGTAAGTTTTACCTAGAAAGGTTTTTAATGAGGCAACATTGCACAAATAGCTCAAAATTTGATCATCTTGGCTTTTTCCTTTGGTTTCTTTCTGTTTTAGTAACCTGGCATTGGCTTTCGTCTTTGATCAGTTTCTATGAACTGTGATCTATTGATATGTAAGAATGTGGCCTCCAAAGTTGTAGACTGTGATCTGTGAATATGTGATCTGTAAGTTGAAGACTTAGTTTGTATATGTTGTAGACTGTGAGTCTATCATTTGTGAGTTTGTGACTGAGTTGTATACTTGTATAAGTTTTAGACTTTGAAAGTTTGACATGTTTCTTTGAATTTTTGTTATCTAAATGAGGTATTGAGGTGTTGCTAGAATTTGCGGGCTTCGGGTTGGCACGACACAGCATTTTGGCCGTGCTTTTCGAGCCGGCACGGCACGAAAACTTGCCCGTAGTGCCGTGCTTGGGCCATCGACCAAGCACAAAGCCCAGGTTGGCACGACCCAGTGGCACGCTGTGCCCTGCCTAGCCTGGTCCGATTGGGCCGTGCCTAGCCCGGTCCCATACCATGCTGGGCCGGGCGGCCCATTTGCTCATATATAATCAGAAGGGGACAACCAGAAAAAGCAGAAAAGAAAGCAAGGGAGGACCAAAGTGGTGATTGCTACTAGGGCCAGCACTAGGATCCCAAGGGATGGGAGGACCGTGATGGAAAAAGCTATCCAGAGGGTTCAAGAAAATGATGACGCTACAAAAGGTACCTCCTCTACTAACCAGTTCCTTATTCTTAATAATCTGGATAATGACTATTTTCAAAATGTTGCCTCTAAACTAGACTTAGTTATAGATAACATTGATACAAATAGATACGTTTAGAGCAAAAGAAAAGGCAAGGGCAGCGCTGGCTGAAGCAAATCATAGGGAATATCTAGAGAAAGGCAAAAAGAATACTACCCCTCAAGGAGAGGAGGAGTTACAAGAGTTGACACTAAGTATTATTGATAACTCAAGTAGCGGTGCTGAATTAGATAAAGGAAATATAAGCCAGCAAGTTCCCCCTAAGGGCAGGGGGAGACCAAGGAAGAAACAGAAACGAGGTTCCTTTTCTGGTATGTAAGAGGTCTTGGCAAAGGGAGCAGGAAAAAGCAAGTTAGGGAATACATAGAAGAACATAAGTTGGAAGTGGTAGGTTTGCAGGAGACTATGAAGGAGAGTTTCATTGATAAGGATCTTATGGATTTATCTGGGTCAAGGGAGTTCACATGGAAATGGATTCCACCTAAAGGGAGATTTGGTGGGATTCTTATAGGGGTGTGCGGTAATGTGTTAGAATTAGAGGATTATATTTCTCATGATTTTTGTATTGTCATGACTGTGAGGAATAGAATATCCAACTTTAGATGGAGGATGGTTACTGTCTATGGACCAGCTAAGCATGAGCTTTCTAGAGATTTTCTGAGGGAATTGGGGAACATTTGTGAACAGTCTCACCTGCCTATTATCTTGGGAGGATATTTTAATTTGATCAGGGAAGAAGCGGACAAAAATTCTGACAACTACAAGCATCTTCAAATGGAGATATTTAATGAGCTCATTGGCAAATATCAACTAAGGGAGCTAAAAAGGTCTGTACAGAGGTCCACATGGACAAACAAGCAGAATAACCCCACTATAGTTAATTTGGATAGGGTTCTTTTCTCCTCGGGGTGGGTGGACAAGTTCCCACTGTCCATCTCTTGGGACCTGAATAGAATAGGCTCAGATCATGTCCCTATTGTGGTGGATAATGGAGAAAGCATTCCTATTAGACTGAGGTATTTCTTTTTTGAGCAACAGTGGACAACCATGCCAGATTTTCAATAGATAGTGATATCCAAGTGGCAAGAATCTAAAGCATGGTGTCCGGAGCAATGTTATTCTCTAGATTGCTGGCATGGTTGCTTAGCGTTTTTAAGAACCTTCCAGAAAGGCTAGAATATAATATTAATGGGAGAATAGAAGAACGAGAAATTTGAGTTAAAAGGGGAGCTAGATAGGATAGATAAGCAGGCTAAGATAAAGAACCTATCACCATTGGAGTGGGAACAAAGATATTATATAGAGAGACAATTGGAGAGGATCTATCTAAGGGCAGAGATTTATTGGAAGCAAAGAGCAAGGAAATGCTGGTTGGCAGCAGGAGAATCAATTCAAAGCTTTTTCACAAATGTGCAAATGGCAGCAGAAGAAAAGGGTCCATTATTTCTTTGGAAACTGAGCAGGGATACATTACTAATCAGAAGGAGATTATGGATCCTGTGGTTCAATTTTATAAGCAACTCTTTGGGGATAATGGGACAAGGAATGTGAAGTTAGCTCCAACCTTCTGGGAGGAAGGGAGAAGAGTTAGAGAAGAGGACATAATTGAGTTGATCAAACCATTCTCCAAGGAGGAAATAAAGCAAGCAATCTTTGAGGGAGAAAAGATGCAGCACAAGACCCCAATGGATATGGAGCCTTCTTCTTTCAATATTTTTGGGACAGAATCAAGGATAACTATTATAAAATGTTCTTGGACTTTTACAAAGGGAATCTGGACATTAGAAGGCTAAACTATGGTGTCGGAAGTATTTACTCTGGCAATATGGATCAACGTATCATGCACAGGGAATCAGAAGGGTTGCACACAAGACACAGGGTTTATACTAGTTTAGGTATGTGGTACCCTACGTCTAGTTTGGTGTAGATCTCTTCTCTTGTATGCTCAAGTTTACAGGGGTGCTGAATGTAGCTAATTGTGATGTACCAATTGGGGGATCTCTATCCCTCCTTATATAGTCCGGGGGTAGGGTTACAGGATCCGGTAGGTTTAAAGATATCTTTCCTAGTCGGTTACATTGAAAGTATAACAAATATTCTATCATATCTTCGTAGGAGTCGGCGTCAAAATCCTCCTCGTTAGTTTTCTTTTTCAGCATGGCTGATGACATATCCTTATCTTGGTGGGCCTCATCCTCGTTGTATTCGACCCATCAGAGTATTATTGGGTTGGTATACAGGCGGTGAGATACCCTGGGTCCATATCTCCGACAGTAGCCCCCCGAAGGACTTGATGACAAGCCAGTCGAATAACTCAATCTTCCAGATGTTACTCGTGTTGAGGATCCTTAAGTGCTAAAAATCTTCGAGTGATATGCTTCGAGTGCACTTTAGGGTTCTCGGGTGGTTTGCCTCATGGGCTCGGTTCTCGACTCCTCTACACACAGTATGAGCCGATCAAGGTAATGAACGAAGTAGCTAGCTGGTCGGACTCTTTTATACAGATCTGGTGGTAACTCGAGTAAGTTTCGAGGAAATAGAGTAGCTCGCAACCTACAGTGGAGTCAATGATTTGATCTATACGAGGTAAAGGATAAGGATCCTTGGGACATGCCTTGTTAAGGCCCGTATAATCAACACACATTCTCCATTTATTATTTTTTTAGGTACAAGGACTAGATTTGCTAACCAGTCTGGATGCAAAACCTCCTTAATAAAACCTGTAGCTAGGAGCTTGCCTACTTCCTCTTCTATAGCTCTATGCTTCTCGTTGTTGAACCTTCACAAGCGTTTGCTTGACCGGCTTCGAACTAGCCTTTATGTTTAGGGAGTGTTCAGTGACTTCTCTTGGGATTCTTGGCATGTCAAAAGGTTTCCATGCAAAGATGTCCCAATTTTTTGGAGGAAGTCAACGAGTGTTTCCTCCTATGCTTGCTTTAGCCCTTTCCCAATGCTTGTTGTTGTGTTGCCATTCTTTTGTTTAAGTTCCACCTTCTTCGTGTCGTCCCCGAGGCGAACGCGCAGAGGGTTGTTCGATCCTGACAGTATATCTAGGGGTGATGCACCCAAGGGTGGCGTAGCCGATGCTGGAGCTGGGAGTGCCAGCCTAGGCTCTCTGTCTCTGGCTTCTTGTGCTGGGCGTGCTCGAGCAGCGTATAGCCATGAACTTGGCATAACATGGCCTCCTGAGGATGGCATGGTAGGTGCCATTGAAGTCGACCACCTCGAATAAGAGCGTCTCCTTGCAGTAGTTGACGTAGTCACCGAAGGTGACCGTAAGGACAATGGTGCCCAGGGGCATCCCACGCCACCCTGGGACAACTTCGTGGAAAGGAGCCTCTGACACATGAAGCTTCCTCAAGTCAATCTTGAGCTTGTCAAAAGTGTCCTTGTAGAGTATGTTGATGCCGCTGCGCAGTCCATGAGGACTTTCATCTTCCAGACGTTCTCAATCATCGGGCTGACGACCAGGGGGAACCGACCAGCCTTGACCACGTGGTCAGGGTGGTCACTCCTGTCAAAGGTGATCAGTCTCTCTGACCAGCGTAGGTAGACTGGCGTGGCTGGTGCGGTAGCATTGACATCTCGGTAGGTGAGCTTCTTGCGTCGCTTGTCCTCATAGGCTTTAGGGCCACCAAAGATGAGCATGACACCCTCACAGTTTAGAAAACCTTCGCGGTCGAAGTCATCTTCTCTAGCGGGTTTGTTGTTGTTCGGCTAGTCCCCTTGCCATTCTCCTTAGCTAACTCTTCTACAAGTCGCTTCTTGTAGGTAGGGCAGTCCTTGGCCAGGTGGGTCACCTTGAAGCCATCGTTTTATCAAGGATTGTTCATGATCTTCTCAAACTTGTCCTTGTTGCTCTGCTTCTTCCTATTGCCACCACTTTCTTAGTGTTGCCGATGAAGTCGCCCTTGCGCTTGTGATCCTTCCTCTTTGGAGAAGAAGGGGCTTTGTCGGCTTGTTTGTCATTGCAGTGCTTGTACTTGCCGAGGCTAGTGTTGATGGCGTCTTCTCCATTAGCGAACTCATTGGTGAGCTCGAACATCCTCTTGGCCCTGGTAATCCCCTTCCTCCCGATTTCACGCACGAGCTCCTCATTCTTGACCCTAGCCATGAAAGCATTGATGACATTGTTCTTGGGGACGTGGTGAAGCTCATTCTCCCATCAGGTGAAGCGTCTAACGTAGTCGCGCAGGGTTTCGCCCTTCTTGCGCAGGTAACCCATGAGTTTCCACGCTGAACCGGGCTTAGTGTAAGCGCCTTCGAAGTGGCTGTGGAATTCATGCCCAAAATCCTTCCAGCATCTGATGGTGCCTTCTTCAAGGTTATCTAGCCATGCCCTAGCTGAATTGCCTAGGAAAATCAGGATGTACTTTACCATGAAATATGGATCTAGGGCCGCAACCAACTTCATTGCTAGTTGGTAGTTCTCAAGCCAGTTCTTTGGATTGGAGTGTCCGTCATACTTCTCAATGTGATGAGGTGCACGAATCCCCTTGGCCGTTGGAGCCTCCCAAATCTTGCTTCCAAAAGCAATCGGGCTAACCCGGTCAGGGGAGTGGTCCGTCCTCTGGGGTGTCTTGTCCCGCACATTCCTCGGGTGCCTTCCGTCCGGCGAGCGTGAATGCTCATTGTTCTAGTATAGGGACTAAGGAGCGTGGGTGTTCTCCCTATACCTCATGTCGTGCTTGTAGTTGTGTGCTTCGGTTTTGCGCCTACGAGCATTGACGGTGGGCCGAAGATCTCTGTTGCTGCCCACGCGATCATGGACGGAGTGACGTTGAGGCTCTTGAGGCTGGTGTTCATCGTGGCCTTCCCTTGGGTGGTCGCGAGCCCCCAAGTGCTGTCGGCTTTGAGTGCCTGACGCCTCGGGTAGCTATGCAACTGTTGCCGCAAGCAGATCTTTAATCTCCCGAAGCCTATGGCGCCCTCCTTCCTCATGTCAGCTGCCGCCCGCATTGCTGCAGCCAAGTTTTGGCTCAGCCTCGGTTGCGGATGACTTTCACATAGTATCATGCTATGAACGTCGCGTCCTCCGTCACGCATGTCGCCCTTGAGCTATTGCCGAAGTCGAGTGTTTTCGGCAGCCAGTTCATCGTTGATGTTGAGGGGGTGCTCTTGGATCTATTGACTGGTCTTGTAAGGAGTGTCGACATCGTTTTAGCCGTGTGGGGGAGTGTGGGTTTTAGATTGCACATCATCATCCCTCTCGTGGTTGTCGTTTTCCTAGGTGTTGGCCATGTAGCACTCACGAAGGTGTGAGAGGCCATCATTGCCAACTTTGTCGCCGCCCGAGACGCGGTTTTTCAGGTATTCCTAGTCAACCTCATCATCATCAGAGACGTAGTTATCCAGGTATTCCTGGTACTCGGCCGAGTCGATGAGATTGGTGAAACTCTAGTTGGAGTTGTTCGCGCCGTGGTTGGCGTCAACTGCGGGCTCTTTGCCCATATCTCCATCTTCTAGGCTGTGGATGCTTGCCATCCCGACCAATCAACTATAGTTGCAGCGCTATTCCCAGTTGCCCTCAGGAGTGAGGTAACCTAGACTGTGGGTAGCCTCCATGGCTTGGCCGAGCCAGAAACTTTAAGTAGCTACCGCATTCTTGAGCTCGGCGGGGAAGCCGGTCAGGCTACAGTTTGGTAGTGGTATTGGATCTGTAACACTCCGGTGTTACGCAAGGCATTTGTGCATAGCAATCATATTGCACCGCATTCATAACATCATGATCATGTGTGACAATTTATAATTTGATTTAAACAAAAGCTTGAAATTAACGTATGTGATAAATTGTAATAATATGATAATCACATTATATCAAAAGCCTTGCAACTATAATTCTTACATCACTTGGAACCCTAGTTCAATTTTTGGAGCAACTAAATGATTCAAATTTTGTCAAAACTTGTTCAAAAATATTCATGAAAAATATTCAAAAATATCCCCTATTTTAGCTTTTATTCTGCCATTCAAAATCTATTAAGAATTTTCAGTTGGCCCCTTAATCAAAATTGTAGAGAATTTAATTCTGAGCAACTTTTATTTTTGGGTCAATTCCAGAAAATGTCTTCTTCTTGTTCAAAATGTAGTTTGAAGTTTGAAATTCATTTGAATTGAATTTGGAAATTTGAAAAATCAGATCTTGCCTTAACAGGCCGCCGCCCCGGGTTCGGCCCGCGACCGGAAACGGCCCGCGCCACCCCGCACGCGCGCGCCCGCGCAGCGCAGGCGGCCCGGCCCACGCCCGCTCGGCCTCTTCCTCCTCCTCCCGCTCGCCCGCGCCTCGCTGTCCGTCGCGGCAGAGCGTGCCCGCCGCGTGGCGTTCATGCGCCGTCGAAGCGGCCGCGTGTAGCCTCCGGCTCGCCTTGATCTCCACCTGGTCGCGCACTGTCTCCCCCTTCATCTCCGCTGTCCCCTGCTCCTCTCCGCGTCCGCGCGCTCGCCCTCCACCGCAGCAACAAGCCGGGCGGAGTGCACGCCACCGCACGCCGTTGCCCGCGTTCGCCGGCGTTTAGCTCCGCCACCGCAGCGCCATTTGCCGATAGCATCCGCCTCCAGCTCCGCCTGGACCTCCTCCGTCCCGTGCGCACGAGTTCGTCCTTGTTTTTCCCCAGGGTAAGGTCAAGACGAGCTCGCATTTGTGCGGCGGCGCCATGGTCGCCGAGCTCGTGCTCCCGTGGGTGGAGCCCTTCCTTCCCCTTCTTCCTCGAATTCTTTGTACCGTCGCATTCGCCTTGATTCCGCGGATCTTGTGCGCTCCAAATCCGCCCATGCCATGGCCGGGACCGGCGTATCGCCGGCGAGCCGCACCACCGTCCCGCCATGCTCGCCGCCTCGCTCACCCGGGAACCCCTCCGGTGCCCTAAGCTAGTGCGTTAGGTTCGCCTTTCCGAGAGGAAGCCGGTGTTGGTGACCTCACCGCCGGCGAGCTCACCGGCGGCGAGATCCACCGGCCAGCGCCTTTCCCCCCCGTGCGTCTGACTTGTGGGGTCCGGCTATCCCGCGGGCCCGCCTGTCGGTCTCCTTTCGCACGCGTGCGTGCTCGGTGCCGGGTGCACGTAGCGGTTTCCATCCGTTTGTTTTAAATGGTTTTTGAAATGAATTACAGAAAATGCTAAAAAGTCTTCTAAAATCTATAACTTACTCATATTAGCTCCAAAAATTGTGAAATAAATTTCTCTAGATTCATTGAAACCAGATCTATGATATAAAAATATTGCATGTCAAATTTGAGATACTTTTCTGTAGAGTTTTTAATTAACTAATGAAATGGTTGTTTTCTTGTTTAATGCTTAATAAATCCTAGAAAAATCAGAAAAATGTGATTTCAAGTTTATTAATCCTTTTGTGCCATGTACTTGCTAGGGAAATTTTATATCATGGTTGTTCTGTAGAAAAATGTGTAGGTGTAGTTCAAATGCTTTCTATCACTAATATTTGTTATTTTTGTTATTTAAATAAATTTGAATAAAACATGCAAGTGATAATTTTTCTATAGTGTTTGTTTAGGTAATAGATAGTAGAAAAATTCCTAAATCTGTTGTTTGATACTTTTCATAATGTAAAGTATTTTAAATATCCATTTTTGGCCTTAGTTTGTTATTTTTGTACAGTCAGTTCTATTAGTCCAAATGCAGTAAAATTTTTATGTCAAGCTATTCTTGATATTAGTAATCCACTGTAATTTTATAAGATTTTTCTGAGCTACTAAAAAAATGTGTTGCTGTTCAACCATAGGACTAATTAGGGTTTCTATTTATTCTTAATGCAAAGTTAGTTAGAGAAATATACTTTGGTGTATCTTTGAAGCATCTTGATAGTCAAGTACTCTCGCATGGTAGAAAATAGAGGTGGTAGTTTCCGAGTACATGTTCTTGGATGACGTAGACTACCTTGTAGAAGAGTCATAAGTTCCACAAAATCCGATAACGTAACATATTCGTTACATCGCATGCACTCCGCATCATCATCATCTCATGTCACCTCTGCAATGCACCTATGCATGTTGCACTCATACTTCTGCATCATACAGGATCGCAGGAAGTGGTTCCGACAGTTGTTCCCGAGGACGCAGAGGAGCAGCTCGAAGTGACGGAGCCGGAGCCAGCAGAAGCAGAAGAGGAGTCCGGTGAAGAGCTTCCGGAGTGCCCTGACCATCGTCCCAGTACCTTCGAGCGAGGCAAGCCCCGGAGCATTTCTCCCCCGGTTTGCAAATAATTATTTATTAATTTTACTTAATCTGATGCATTAAGTTTAGGAGTTGTTTGCAAACGTTGCTGCATTATACCTTGTTTCACCTTGTTTTACCCGATCCTTGTCACCCTGGTGTCCACGGTCAATAATTGCTTAGCTTGCTTAGACCGGTAGAAGTCGGGTGATTGCCTGTCATCCGCGAGCTATAGGGGATTACCTGGTTTTATGTGAAAGAAATGTCATGTGAGAATAACTAAGTGTGGAAATGAATGTGAGACCGGGCGGAAGCTTGCAGGGTTCTGGACTGTAGTGTCTTCCGTCTGTGTCAATTAAGGACCGTCCGATGTCGGGCCTCGGGTCATGTTGAACGCATGCCTCACATTTAGCTGGCCGAATAAAGTACCTTTCGACCGCGAAGCCGGGAGATTATTCGGGCCGAGTGGATTGCCCGCAACGCACTGTACCGGAGCAGTAGTGGCAGGAAACGGGGGCACGATGATAAGGCCGAAGAGCAGTCGGGCAGCCCCCGGGTACATGTGGTTCCTGGCAAGCTCGCGACTTTACCTGAATGGTTGACTCGGTGACCAATACCTCACTTTAGCGGGTGAGTGAGGTTTGTGTGAGGAATAAATTACCAGCTGGTCAATAATCGATTCGAATCGCCATCGTTCACTGGATAGTGAACACTTGACTTGAGTTACTTCATCGTAGTAATACTGATGAAACACTTGGATAGTTATGAGGAAATGACATGGTAACTATTGTTAATTATCAATGGTAATCCTTGCTTGCTTAATTATATGGTTACTTTAGCATAAGTGCAAACATAGTTGACAGGAGAATAAAGAATTAAAAGATGACATGCTTTTGTAAATGATTTGATAAGCTAAAAATGCTTTCTTGCAAATGAGTCAGCTACCCCACCAAAAAGCTTATCATGATCCTTGGAGTCGTTTTGTTTTGGTTCTGTCGGGTAAGTCTAGCTGAGTACCTTCTCGTACTCAGGGCTTTGTTCCCACTTGTTGCAGATGGACAGATGTACTATGGTTATTGTATCAACTGTCTCTACCCTGCGATGGGCGAAGCCTAGGACCATGGGCAATGGTCACTCACTACTCCTCGCCTGATGCTTTTGTGGGAGATGATCGCGAGCTGGCACTTTATTTTGGAAAGTTGTGTGTGTGTGCGCGCGCTTTGAACGAATGCTTCCGCTACTTTATTCGAAACCGGTTTGTAATAACTATGTTTAAACTCCGATGTATTTTGCGCCGCGAACTACTATGTAACTTATGAAGGTAATCGCTAAACTTATTACGATCTTGGCTGTGATGTGAAATGGTTTGAAATCCGTCGAGATTTCACGGACTACCGGGTTATACGAGCTTAAGTGTGGTAAATTGTCCGTCCGTTGGATGATTTTCTTACTTAATCTCGTATAATTGGGCGGTTCTGTTACAGCTGGTATCGGAGCATGGTTTAGCGTAATTACTGTTCATAAGTGTATTTAAAACAAAATCCTGTTTAAAAAGTGTGATTTTCAAACTAAAAATGTGCCAGTGGTCATATCTTGTATGCCCAGTTAAGGACTCTAGGTGGCTATTTAAGTACTAACTTGGGGTTCTTGCATCATATTTCTCTTTCGTTGCTCATACGGCGT